>JASTUL010000028.1:0-194169 GCA_031125485.1 Saccharomycopsis javanensis
ATTGCTTATACTTAGACATGCATGGCTTAATCTTTGAGACAAGCATATGACTACTGGCAGGATCAACCAGATAACTATTTCAACGGGTTACTAACAAGTAGCAGCCCTAGAGTGTGATCTGTATTACTACAGTTCACTCTCTTCAGAGTTAAGTTTGAATGATTGATATGATTTATTTGACTAAATCAAATCCATTCTGTGCTATCGTACTATCTGGAGTCACCCCACAGAAATAGCACACACAGAATGTATCCTTGTAGCTCTCTTTGTATTTCTTCTAAAATACTTCCCCAAAGCATTTATTCCAAGGTTGCCCAAGAAATAGCTTTGGATGGTATTCTAAAAAGGAGATTATTCAAGAGAAATCAACAGTTTCTTTATAAAAAAGTTACCGGCTATTTCCCAGAACATATCCCCAAATTTGTCTTTAATTTCATACTTGCTATAAGCTAGTAATCCACTAAATCCAGCAGTGCTTAACCACAGAACCTTGCGATAACTGGGTTAAGACTGTTTGAGTATATCTGCTCAGGATTGCTCCAAAAGCAGCATCTACCCTTACTGTACGCTTCTTAACCAGCTTGCCCCAAGCTTTATGCTTAGTGCAGCTTTAACGGTTTTCCACGAAACAGTCTTGCTATAATTTTAATTGCTGGACACTACACCAAAAGATATCCCATGAATTAGACAAGCTAACCCAAAAAGATATCCCCAGCAGTAGAGCCAATTGCAAGTTTCCTTGCAGAGGAAAATTCCCACAAAGTCCAAAAAAGAAATATATAGAAAAAAAGAGCTAATATTTCTATTTGCTTTCTTTTTCTTTTCTTTTTTTTTCTTTCTTTCATCTTCCTCATGAAAGTAGTTTCGGCTGTATTTCGCACGGGCAGCTTTAGGTAGGAATTTTTGGTAATGTCCTTTCTTTTTAATTATGTGCGCTTTCAGTACATATAAACTAAAGGCTAATTCACATAATCTTTTTAGGGATATTCGTACGCTTTTTTTATCAATCACCCTACAAAATTCCAGAATTATTGGTCTTCCTTGCCGCAAAATACGTACTAATGGAATTTTTTCATGACACTTTCTTAGAGCCGCATCCACCCGATCAGATAAACTGGCTACTTTGATTTGAGTTTATGAGGTAAAATCACTAGCAGAATCTCGAAAGCATTCAAATAATTCCAAACATTTGTTGTTTTCAACATCCTGATTTAATGGATCTTTGAGGAGGATGAAACCTATATGGTTATGAATGGGTATATATTGCAATCAATTTCAGCTCTTTTTTTTAATGAAAAGAAGATAAGAAGCATTCTGTATGGATCTATATCAAGAAAAGTTTAAGACAGTAACAAATATATAATTTCATTTTATTAAAATAAGGACAACCGACTCGCAATAGTGATGCTAAAAAAGATCAAAATTTTAGAATCTATAGAATCCGTTTCCTTAGACTATAAACATTGATGTTCCATAAACAAGTTCTTTTTATTACGTATAATCCAAGATATGGACTTAGTGATATTTCACATCATGTTTTATAATTGTTATTAATTGGGGATAAAAAAGTAAGAATTTACAATATTCTTGCATTAATCTTCATTATTATACTTAAGAATGCATAATTTAAAATATTCATAGATCATATTATTATTGGAACTTTGACAATATAATAATAATTATAATTGTTTCACTACAATTTTGTTTAAAATCTCATATGTTATGCTATCGAGTCAGCAAATCTTTCCAACTTGTTAGAGATTCTTATTTGATATAAGGTTGCTTTCTACGTGAATGGTCAGTCTTATTTTCTGAGAGAGATAACATAATATATTTATTTTTGTGACTTATTTTATATATTTTCTAAAATTCTTTTCTGAATATTATATTTTCTATTGAGCCAGCATTATCTTATGAAATACTTGCTCATGATGATCTAGTAAGATGTAATATTTACGAATAAACAATAAGACCAAACTTTGGCTAAATGAATATCAAACTGTGGCAAAGTAGCCAGGTAAGCAAGAACAAATATATATGAGGATGATTCTCCAGATGAAGAAGAAAAATAGAAAAAAAGAAAGCTTAATCCAACATATTTCTTTCTCGAATATTTGTCCCTTTATATTTTAAAGCTGATATCTTTATTATCTATAAAACAATTTTAATATTCTCTGATGGAAAACTAGAATTGGATTGTATTTGAGTTATTACATAATAATCGTATTAGTCATTTGAGTCATCAGTTCTTCTTAAACATGAGTCAGTTATACAATCTACTACCAGTTCAACAAATAGATTGTTTTGAGAAAAAAAATATTTTTTTACTATCAGATATTAGGTTTAGCCACAGCATTTCTGTCGTTCGAATTATTTGTAGAAACACATATAGCAATTTTTTGAAATTTTAAAAATATTAAAGGGATATATTAGCTTATAATTTTTTAATATAGTAGTATATACCATAACAATCAATTGGCTTGGACTGAATTCTATAAATTTAGAGAAGGAACACAAAAAAATAAAAAATAAAAAAAGTAAAAAGAATTATACGCAAATCATCATTTTCTTAACATCTTTTATATTAGACAAATACCATTTCAACAGTTTAAAAAAAAATAATGTAGCTCATAAATATTTATCTAATGTTACGCAAAAAATCTTTTTGCATTCATTTCCACAGCTGGACACTTTTTATGTGTCAATATCTTTCAGATATAAAAAAAGTATTCGCTTAACCACTTATGCTTCAAGTTCATTAAAATTTTACAAATTAGAAAATAATGCTACATGAAGAAAAAAAGAAAGTTAGTAAATAAACTCTGTATCCGAAATTTACAGCACAACATGTTTCACTATCAGCCTATTAACTTAAATACTTTATCTATCTAATTGACTTAAATTAAATATTTTAAGTTCGTCATACATTTTATTAGTTGTTGTAAATTCTTAAAGAATGTCAAGTAATATCTAACACTACACATTTTTTGTAAAAATTAATGTTTGTTGCATTAAATTATCAAGAATATGTTTTATCCAAAAAATAAGGAACAGACTGATTTGCAGTCCACCGATTTATCTTTACTGATTCCACCAATAGAAGTAATTACTCAGTTACCATAAAGCTTTTGCTTTGACATCAAATATTGACGCAAAATACTCGTTAAAGATAAAGATACCAAGAAGATTGTTACAAATTTTGTTAAATGTATATTCTAAACTAAAATATGGTTTAATAGTTAAAGGTAGCTCTGCATTGACATTAATAATGTCCATCTTCATCAATGGAGATATATTACGGTTTATCATATATAAATATATGTTTTTTTTCCTCTTATATATCTTTTGTGCAAAAATTAATATTATGAACTTTATGTTTTTTTAGGTAAAATTATATATCAGTCACTGTATTTTTTTGTTATAATAAAGCTTGTACAAATATTTAATAACCTATTTAAATTTATATATTGCGGAAATTCTAAACACGTTTATCCTTTTCTAGAAAAGCTAGAATTTTTGAGCAAAAGAATTTTTTTTTGTGACGCGTAGACTACCATCAGCTATTTATTTCATCCTTCTTTATTTGGCGAGAGACGCGATTATGTCCACATTGTATGAGATACATCTTTTTTTTCCCTTTGTTTGAATCATAATCACAGGGCTTTCTAGAAAGATACCAAAATGTTACTACTAGCTTTATATTCATATGTCCTTTATTTAAATATCAGTTCATATCATATACAGTACATCCTTATGTAAACGATCTAAAGTTTTTGCTGTTAATAAAATTTACACTTAAAAGATTTCTATCCATGATCTTTAACAAATCCTTTGTGTTATCTAGAATTTACTTATTTATTTTAGGTTCTGGTAGGAATTTATTAGTCATGGAACACAAGAAACATCTTTGAGTAATTGTAGATGTAAAATGTATATAACTTTAAATTTGAAAATAGAAAAAAAAAATGAACCCGAGTAGATTCAATGAACTAGAGGTTCCTGCTACGACGTTTGATGAAACAAAAATATAAAAAAATTTTTTTCTTAACACTTTTTCTTTGCTTCGCTCCTTAATATAAAAAAATTCAAAATTTCTGCTTATATGTCTTATTAATTTTCAAAGCCATCACAATTCTTTGTAAAGTTATGTCGAATTGCAGATACCCTTTTTATTTACTTATTTTGTTTGCTATATAAACATATTACATTATATGAATTCTAAGCTTCGATTAATGAAGTATTTAGATGTCTAATTTTGAGAAATATGTAAATAATATAAGATCATTAATCATTTTGATATGCAATGATTATTATATTCATTGTTTTCAATGTGATTTTAATCTACAGTTTTTTGAAAGTCTTGTAATTTGAAATCTTGTCACATGATTTTTTGTACTTAATTAGTCTTAAGGGTTTATAAAACTCTTAACAAAGTTTAATAATTGGAATTTTTTTTTCTGTTGAATGTGTTTAAATTTTGAAGTTTTGAATTGTTTTTGTTCTCTTTTACGACATCTCCTTTTTAATTTACTACTATTGTATTTATATCCAATCAATTCATCAGTTTTCAACTAAGATAAATTTCAATAATCATAGAAAAATTCAGAGCAATAGCTAAATACAAAGGTTAAGGCTATGTTCAGTATTATGTAAATAAAATCTATTTTCAATTGCATAGGCCATCATATATTAAAAGTCCAATGAATAAATTTAACATCTTATATAAAAGTTAAAAATGAATAAATTTGAAATTGTAAAAAAAAAAAGGATAGATACTATCATTTATTTCCACCAGATAATCGTAACTAAATCTAAGAGCAAAAAACACTAGTATTGGAAAACAAATCAAATGAATTTCATATTTACTTAATACTCTTAACTTCAGATCAAAGAAAATAGATTTCACTAACATTATTAAGAAGTATATTTTGAAAGGATGACGTAAGATATATAATATCCAGCAGCACTATTTAAGATTATACTAGTCAAAAAATTCTTTTTTCCGTATTCCTTTCGGTAGATAATATTGACTTATTTTTCCTTCAATATAATCAGGATTATACTTATAGCCTTTATGATATCCTAATTCTTTCATCAAATCAGTTGGTGCGTTTCTAATATGCATAGGTATTTTTAATGATACAGAATTTGGATTATTCTTTAGGAAAGTTTCAATATTAGCAACTGCTCGGTTAATATTACTTGAAATTTCGGAATCACAAACCAAACAAATAAGTTGAACTATACTAAGATCACATTCAGGTAATCCTAACTTGGAAACTGCAAAGTAAACATTGTTCAGAAAAGTTAATAATGATATTCCATCACTTGTAACAGATGAGTCGTAATATTCCGTAATAATATCCCTTATAAAATTACATATATCCAACGGATCAACATCATTATGAATTATGTAACCGAGATACACTAACGCAGCATCCTTATGGCCCCTAAAAATTGAATATTTCATGGCATTATATAAATCCCCTAATTCGACAACAGAATTCAATTTCATAGAATTTTTCTTTAGAAAATCTTTGAGTATATCCAACTGGATAACAATTTTCTTTTCGTTTTCATATTGTAAATTGCTATTTTTCAATATATAAACACTTTCATCTGTGGTTAAGTACTCTGTGTATTTGTCAGCCAAAAGCTCCAATAACATCAACGCAGTTCTGTAGTCAAAAGAAGATGCTTGTGCGAGATATCTTCGAGCATCCTTGGTTAGTATAATAGGTCTTAATCTTTGCAAAAGTATCCTTGATTTATTTATGTATAAAATACCCTTATTTATGATGTCTTCAATATTCGATACCAGGGGACAGTCCAAATGAAAAATATGACATCTAGACAATAATGCATTATTCAATTTAAATGAAGGGTTTTCTGTAGTGCATCCAAAAAATATAAGTTCTTCATTTTCTATTAATTTAAGAAAAAAATCTTGCTGCAATTTTGTAAATCTATGTGTTTCATCCAAGAATAGAACTATTTTCAAATCTTTTCTTAATTTTTTCATCAATTTGAATTTTTCATAAATCTCTTTCAATTCTTTCAAATTAGTAGATGAAGCATTTAAGTTGTAAATTAAGTATTTTTTTTTGGCTTCTTTCATTTTCAGAATTTCAGTCAAAATCAATTTTACCAAGGTCGTCTTTCCAATCCCTGTTTCACCCCAGAAAATCATGGACGGTAATTTACCCAAATAGATAAATTTTGTTATTACACCATTTTTCCCAACAAGCTTCGTGTGACCTAAGTAGTCTTTGAGTACTTTCGGTGCTATTATTTCTGATAAAGGTAATTTCTGTTCAAATTTTAACTTCTTGATTTCTGCATCCTTTTCCTTTAGCAAATAATCCAAACCATCATAGTATTTGGAAACATCACTGGGAATGAAATTCCCTGTAGATTCTAAATCATATTGATTAAATTTTGGTTTAGCTTCAACTTTGGCCCAGCTCATATTTAAACCCAAAGTTTTTGAAGCATCTTTAGCATTCACAATCCGTGTATTATTGATTGCCGTTGTTTGATAATTTGATGAACCGACTTTTCTGTGATTAAACAATGCGCTTGATTCCGGTCTCTTTTCATGAAGGTCTTTGGATTTACGATTCAGCAGAACGAGACCTATAGATTGGCGTTTACCAAGAGTACCAACTGAAGATTTCAAAACAATATCAGTGCTGCTATTAAAACATGTATCTTCAGAATCATTCGTATTAACACTGCTGGCCACTGAAAGATCATAATCATCTACATCGATTATTTCTGTAGCAGGAGTCGATGACTTTTTACTTTTCTTTTTAGAAAATATATTAGTTAAAGTTCGCTGCCTTTTATTAGATTTTTCATTAGACTTTGATTTCAGGGAAGAATAACGACTTGCTTTGTCAGATAGCGATAACGAAGAATTACACTTATGGCCTAACAATTCTTGGTAGGAAAACTCATTACCACACGATTCACATGGAAACTTTAACAGCATTACAATGTTTATATACCAGTCCCAAAAAACAGCTAAAATAGATATTTAGAATTATTCAAGAATTGCATTAAATTATTTCTGTGAAATGATTATAACAATAGCAACAAAGCTTCTCAATTAAGAATACCAACTGACAAGTTATTTCTGCGGTCAAATATTGACTAATAATAGATTAACATGTTATAATTTGCCAGTGAACTATTGTGCTAAAAAAAACGAAAAAAAAAGAAACAAAAAAAAAGTGGCGAACATTATTTTTTTTTTTATCCATAAGCTTTTGCAGAACCAAAGTATCGTTTCATTCTAACACATTAACTAAATCATGAATAATAAATGGTGTAATTGTAATATAAAACCAAAATGAAACTTCCTTCAAAGAATCAAACTAAAGTGAATGATAGCGAAGCTAATAGCGACGCTGAAGTTATAGAAGGTGGAGGTTTTATTATTGAAAAAAGAAGAAGACCCACCCGAAGAAAAGCAACTAAAAAAATTAAATATGCCGAGATTTCATCATCAGAGGACAATGAAGATAATGACGAAGAATATATTCCGGAGACTAATGAAATTTTGAATGAACAAGATCAAGAACCAATAGAATCTAATCAGGAAAATGTGGGAAATGATATTATAACACTTGAAGAGTCAGAAGAAGATATACCATTGCAGCAAGTAAGACGACCATCCAAAAAGAAAGCTAAATCAAAAGAAAAGAAGCCTCGTAAAAAACCAGATTATTTCAAGCTAATGACGAATCGGATATATGAAAATCATGATGAGTTGAGACACACTTTTGAAGATCTTCAAAGTATACCGGAGTATATTCCCCATGAAGCACCTCATCCTAAAGGAATGAGTATCCAGTTATTACCATTTCAATTGGAAGGCTTATACTGGCTTTTAAATCAAGAAAAAAGCCGTTTCAATGGCGGTGTACTTGCTGATGAAATGGGTATGGGGAAAACTATCCAAACTATTGCACTATTAATGAGTGATAGAAAAAAAACGCCAAACTTGGTGGTAGCTCCTCCGGTTGCTATCATTCAATGGAAAAATGAGATTGAATCTCATACAAATAAAGCTTTAAAGTGCTATGTGTATCATGGAGCTAGTAGAACGAATAATTTGAATGAGCTCAAAGATTATGATGTGATTTTAACAACATATTCTACATTAGAATCCGTTTTTAGAAAACAACAATATGGATTCAAGAGGGTAAGTGGATTGTATAAAGAGAAATCAGCACTACATAACATGAAATTTTATAGAGTTATTTTAGATGAGGCTCATAGTATCAAAGATAGACAGTCAGGAACGGCCAAATCTGTGAATAGTTTGCAATGTGAGAAGAGATGGTGTTTAAGTGGTACTCCTTTGCAGAATCGTATTGGTGAACTATATTCGTTGATTAGGTTTTTAAAGATTGATCCGTTTTGTAATTACTATTGTACGAAATGTACATGTACTAGTATGCTGTGGAATTTTATTGACAATAGCTATTGTGCAGATTGTGGACATAGACCGATGCAACATACCAATTTTTTTAATCATTTTTTTCTCAAGAATATTATCAAGCACGGGATTACTGACGAAGAAGGAAATGTGAAAGATGAGCAGCAGATTAATGATCTTAAACCTGCAAACGGTAACATAGGAATTACTGATGATATTCAAAAAAGAGGTGTTGAAGCATTTGGACTCCTTCAACTCTTGCTTTCAAAAATTATGTTGAGACGTACCAAGGTGGAAAGAGCGGACGATTTAGGTTTACCGCCTAAGAGAATTGAAATCCGATATGATTTATTTAATCCTGAGGAGAAGGATTTGTATCAATCATTGTATTCTAATTCAACAAGACAATTCAATGATTATTTAGAAGATGGTGTTGTTTTGAATAATTATGCAAATATTTTTACGTTGATCACAAGAATGAGACAGCTTGCCGATCACCCAGATCTTGTTTTGAAAAAATTAAAAAATCATGAAGGTGCATATTATGAAGGGTTAGTCTGTGAACTATGTGACGACGAGGCTGAGGATGCTATTGAAAGTAAATGTAAACATAAATTTTGTCGTTTATGCATCAGTGAGTATATTGAGTCTTATGATCTGGCAGATAATGGTGATAAACCAGTGGAATGTCCAGTATGTCATATTGCGCTCAGTATCGATCTTCAGGCACCCAGTTTAGAAATCTACGATTTAAACGAAAGAACCAGAGATACTGGTGGTAGCAAAAAACAAAATTTAGTGAGCAAAATTAATATGGCACAGTGGAAATCATCCACGAAGATTGAAGCTTTGGTTGAAGAATTATATAGAAGTAAATCTGATAACAGTAGTATTAAAACAATTGTTTATTCCCAGTTTACATCGTTTTTAGATTTAATCGATTGGAGAGTTAAAAGGGCCGGTTTCAAAACTGTCAGGTTGCAAGGATCTATGACACCGCAACAGCGAGCCAATACCATTAAGTATTTTATGGAAAACAGTGATGTCGAAGTGTTTTTAGTATCCTTGAAAGCTGGAGGTGTATCTTTAAATTTGACTGAAGCTAATCAGATTTTTATTTTGGATCCTTGGTGGAACCCAGGTGTTGAATTGCAATCAGATCGAGTTCATAGAATTTTGCAAACAAGGCCTGTGCGAATAGTGAAGTTTTGTATAGCGGATAGTATTGAGAAAAAGATTTTAGAACTTCAAGAGAAGAAAGCTGATATGGTTAATGCTACGATTGGTGGAGATGAAAGTTCTGCTAATAGATTGACTCCAGCTGATCTTCAGTTTTTATTTAGCACGTAAAGGTTTTTGTTTTATTATAAACAAGATAAGGGACTTTTAGATTCATTTTTTTTTATAATTTATTTATATTTTAAACATATTAACGAACATTTTAATGATATTTATAAAAACATTATTAATGCGTAAAAGCTAAGGTTGAATACATACATTCGTTAGACTTAAGATATAAAAACGGATATTTATTCTTAGAAAACGAAACAGAAAGTAGCACGTGCAAAGGGGTGAACCGAAGTAAAAACGTCAAGATGAAATATAGGACTGCAAAGAAAAACAAGACAAAAAAAAAGGACATTACACGGAATAGAGAAACTTAATAATTGTATTGTATTCAAAACATATAACGGAAATGAGCATCTACGTGTTTTTTTCTTCTCAAAATGCCATGGAATTAAAAACAATAGAGCTTATAAAATCATTATTAATTGAAGAAGACGATTCTAGTTTGTTGTCAATCAGAGAAGACCCGAATTCGTTGTCAAGTGGAAAAGACTTGAAATCTATATCTATCGGAAAAGACCCACAGCGAAACAATGATAGTAGTCATCCTAGAAGACCATTTCAGATCAATAGAAGCTCCGCTTTAATTTTGACATTTATGTATCCCAAGATTTTTGCCAAGGCTCTACGATTATTGGAATTTTGCGATATTGATATAGCTGTATTACAGAAAGCAAAACCATGTGGCTTAGGAAAACTGCCGTTATATGAGAATGTACGGGACGTAATATGCAGTGGGAATTTTTATTTTTTATTATTTAGAAGAGATAAACAGTTGGCGAGTGTCGATGATGATTCTGATGATGAGTTTGTCATCAAATACAATACGCAAAAGAAATATTACAGGAGAAATGACAAAGTTCACAGATACGAATACCATCGAAAGAATCAATATGCCGTTGATGATACAGAAGGTAACGAGGATGTGAAATTGGACTACAAAAAACGCGTTTGCAGTTGTCACAACTTCGTGGTGCAATTCTTCGATAAGGAGTCGAAAAATGGGCAAGAACTGGAAAGCAGGTGGGATGGGAGGTCAAAAGACCGACTGCGAAATGTGGTTTGCGAACATATCTTGTTTGTGGATATGATAATGGTGAATGAACGGTTGATAAATATTAAACCTGCAGAGCAACAGAACATAATGCTTTTTGCTCGTCTGGATGCTATAGTACGGTATATTTTTGACAACAGTTAAGAAAAAAGAAAAAAAAAAAAAGATAGAAAGAAAAGAATATAACAAAAACTGCACGTGATAAATATGTACGGGTGTAAAGAGATATATGTAAAGGTTTATATATGTTTAAATGTATTTATTTTATGTAGAGGTGTGTATATGTACAGATGCATTAGTACAATGGTTCAAAGGTGTATGTGTTTGAATACGTAAAAATTTATGCATGTCCGGATGAAGCAGCGTATGTTGAGGTGTTGTGGTGTGTAGATTTAAAAAATAAAATAATTTTCTCATGTGTGGATGAGCTGCATCCGGATTTATCAATGTTTGGGTTAGAATAGCTAAGGGTTTTCAGTCACCGGGATGCACTGCAAAAAAAAAAACCCATCCCGGGGATTTTTGGCGTCAGATAAAGAAACTTCTCCACCCCGCAGCGGTTCCATAACTTTAAATGTTACATATAATGATTCACTCTCCACCCAAACGATTTTTCTTTTAATAAGAATCTCCATAAAAAATTAGCGCAACAGACCTAAAAAAGAAAAAAAAAATTTTTTTTTTTGTTTGGTCTGCTGCTATAAAAAGAAAAATCAGCGAATATTATATGTAAAGTATTGATTTATTATTGCCCCATATATATATATATATATATAAATTGAAAATCTAGTTTTCAATCTCGAATTGTAATAAAATCAAAAGAATATCCCTTTCTTTTTTGTTATTGATATCTTTTTCTTTTTTCCATATTTTTATTGAATCATTATTTTCTCTATAATAAATATTCACCGAAAGTTATCTACTACAATAAATATTTATCGAAACTTGCCAGGTTCCATTTCTCCTACTGCAACTTTTGAGCTGTTGATCACACTTGCAAGTTAGATTTTTGTTTTCGTGTTTGGTCTTTTGCGAGAATAATAGAAGATACCGGCATTTTGGTGGTAAATAAACGGCTGTCAGACCCTGATACTCTTTTTTTCTTTTGATTTTCTTTTTTATCGAATACCATGGACACTATTCCTTTGATTGCAACCATCGATATTGGTACAACCTCGACAAGAGCCATCTTGTTCAAGAAAGACGGTACCGAATTTGCCAAGCACCAGATAGAGTATAGAACCAGTGCAAATTCATCAATTTTGGACAAAAATGCCCCAGTTTTCAGCGATGAAGGTGTGGCTATCACAGAGACAGAGCATTTGGAATTTGAGAAACCATCCTACTTGATTACTACCAACGCCGACGGAACTCCAGTTGTCAGCACGGAAAATCCAATCACTTTGGTTTTCCCTCAACCTGGCTGGGTAGAAGTCAATCCAGTCAACATTTTATCAAACTCCTTGATCTGTTTGGCTTCTTGCTTGACAAAGTTGGGTTCCGTAAATAAACAAAACATAAACAATGAATTGCCTTTATACGAAATTAGCGCTATAGGTATTGCTAACATGAGAGAAACTACCTTGGTTTGGTCAAAAAAAACTGGTTTGCCCCTTTACAATGGTATAGTATGGAATGATACTAGAACTTCAACAATAATTAACGATATTATCCAAAATAATTCTCCAGAATATTTAGAAAATGTCAGACAAAAATGCGGTGTGCCTCCAGCTACTTATTTTTCAGCTTCAAAGATTAAATGGTTATGTGAAAATGTCGAATCAGTTAAAAACTTGTATGAAAATCCATCTGATGATGATGGTATAATGTTTGGTACTGTCGACACTTGGTTGGTTTACAATTTGTCAAGAGAAAAAAGTTTTATCACTGATATTACTAATGCTTCAAGAACAGGTTTAATGGATTTAGATTCTAAAAGTTATGATGATGAGTTATTCAAATTTTGGGGTATTGACAGATCAAGAATCAGCTTCCCAAAGATTAGATCTTCGAGTGAATTCTTTGGTACTTTTAGAATTCCTAATTTCGCAAAATTTCAAGATAGTACAAGATTAACAGATATTGCCTTTGCCGATTTAAAAAGATATTTGAAAGGTGTCCCAATTACTGGTATTTTAGGGGATCAATCATCTTCCATGGTTGGTCAATTAGTATTAAAGAAAGGTAGTGCTAAGTGTACCTATGGTACTGGTGCTTTCTTATTATACAATATCGGTAGTAAAAAAATTATCTCAAAACATGGTAACTTAACTACCTTTGCATTTTGGTTTCCATATTTGAAAGGATTCCAAAGTGAGCCATGCTATGCATTAGAGGGTTCCATTGCTGTTGCTGGTTCTTTGGTGTCATATCTTAGAGATAACTTGAAGTTTATAGAAAAGGCATCCGATGTTGGACCTCTAGCTACTGCTGTTCCTGATTCTTGTGGTGTTGTGTTTGTTCCTGCCTTTTCAGGTTTGTACAGTCCTTATTGGATCAATACACGTGGTAACATATTTGGATTGACCCAGTTTACAACTTCCAGTCATATTGCTAGAGCAGGTATAGAAGGTGTCTGTTTCCAAGTGAAGGCTATTCTTAAAGCCATGGGTGAAGATTTTTTGAGTGAAGAACTTGAGAAATTGACAATAGAAGATAATGATGCTGAAGAAGTAAATGAATTAGATCAAAATGAACAATCGCTCAAAGCTTACCAGGAAAAGGAAGATAGATTACCTTTGAAAAACTTGTCGGTTGATGGAGGTATGTCCAATTCAGATGAAGTCATGCAAATCCAGGCAAACATTTTAGGTAACGGTGTCACCATCAATAAATCTATCAGTTCAGAGGCTACTGCCTTTGGTGCTGCTGTGGCAGCAGGTTTTGGTTTTGAGGATGAGGAGGACAGAATTTGGGCTAATTTCGATGATTTGATTGAATCTATTTCTAGTTCTTTTTCTGCAAAAGATCGTCTAGACAGTTATAATTGCAACGAAGAATTTTTGTGTAGAAATGCTAAATGGAAAGCATGGGAGAAAGCCGTGGAAAGATCTAAAGGATGGTTCGATTAATATCATTTAATTTTCTTTGATATGCGTTCTAATTAATTCCTTATAGGTTATTTCTTTCTTCTTTTTTTTTCAGTTCCCACTCACTTATGTAATTATGTATAAAACAAATCGGATAATTTAATTAATGTAGTATACTTTTCCATTTCTAATAATCCTTAATTGTAGAATAGTAAATACAATATCATGGGATATTGATTCAAAGAAACAATAGTTATGAGCGCGCACAATAGAGTCAATTACCTTGGTGATATCCAGAACCGGGGGAATCGAAGTGCTTTTTACATTTATTTGTTTCTAATGCTAGATCTACAGAGGGGTTACATAAA
Organism: Saccharomycopsis javanensis; assembly: GCA_031125485.1. Taxonomy (NCBI): domain Eukaryota; kingdom Fungi; phylum Ascomycota; class Saccharomycetes; order Ascoideales; family Saccharomycopsidaceae; genus Saccharomycopsis; species Saccharomycopsis javanensis. The sequence continues at coordinate 14,245 of JASTUL010000028.1, forward strand.
ATATCAGAAAAACTTATAATATTTCTTGACCTTATTTTTCTTCTTATGTTTTATTTTTTTATTTTTTTATGAATAGACCTGAAACATATATATAATCATGAAGGATATTGAATCTGAAAGCTCATTTGATCAAAGCATTGAAAATTGTTCCGATAATATTATGAGCGGAAATAATGATATTGAGCATACAGAAAATGCAGCCTTGCCACAAATAATAGCTGAAGATGAGGAACCAACGTTAACTAAAAAGAGTAAGAAGTCAACAGAAATAACGGGTACGCATAAAATAGCCAAGCAAAATAAGATTAGTACTAGTAGGATAGTGCCGAAAAAAAGAGGAAACGTCAATAGCATTAATTCACCATTCAAATCACCATTCAAGTCACCATTCAAATCACCAGTAAATAGTAGCAGTAAAGGTATTAGCACATATTATACTCCTACTAAAAGTAACAGAAGAAATATGCACAAAAATGTTGGCCAATCCAACAGTTCATATAAAAAGGATGAAAATACTAAACGACTAGAGGATTTGATTAAGTCAATGAGTTCCGACATACAAAAACTAAAGAAGCAGAACTCCATATTGATGAATTACAAAAATTTGAATTTGTCTGACGAGAAAGTAAGGAAGAAAGATATCTATCTAATAGATAAGTGGAGATCTATCGCTATTATTGCTTCGAACGAATTCTTAAGAGTTATTCAAGAAAAAATATTAGAGAAACATGGAAGTTTTAAAAATTACAAATTAGACAAATATGAAAATTTTAGAAAGAAATTGAAATGGCAGTTGATAAATTCTATAGATGAAAAATTCGAAAGTTTGAAAGAAGATGAAAATTATGAGAATCTAAATGATTATGACAAACAAAGTCTACAAAAAGATTATGAAAGATCAAAACGTGATTCACTTGATGATTTTAACAGGAAATGTGATCTAAAATTTAAAGAAATGTTTAAAAGTGATATCGAAAAATCTATTGAAAATGATGGTAATTTGAAAAAAAACATCGAGAAGCTTGCAAACAGTGAAAACGATATACTCGATGAATATGGAATGAAAGACTTGTTCATTGAAATGAAGCTAGATTATGATTTGGTATACGGTGAGTCAGTAGATAAATTAGTAAATAAATAATGAATAGATGAGCCCATGTACGATGGTACTGATAATGACAATATATTGTAGTTAAACATGCTTGTAATTTTAAAATTGAAATAGAGATAACAATTAAGGTTTTTAGCGCCAGTGAGTGAATGGCCTTTTTTTTTTTTTTTTTTTTTGGTAATTTTGCTGCATGTCTAGAATAGAAATTTGTACAGATGAATGAATTTATATTAAACTACCATAAATCAACTATTCTTCTTAAGGAAAAATCGATAATCGGGAAACGATAGGAACGACGACTTGTTCTGATATTATAATAAAAGGTAAATATATTGTAATTTAGCATGAATAATGAATCATTTGATACTATGAGCGATATCTTTAAAAATGCTCCTCAAATCAAACCCAATACTTTTTGTGATCTCAACTTTAATGAAAATAAAGACCTGAGAGACCTACCCAGTGATAATGGATTATCTAATAATAAACTAGATAAGAGAATGAAGTTACTGCGAATAAATACAAAAGAAATAAAATTAAGTCATTGCAAGCAAGGTGAAAATTATCCGTCATTCATAAGTTTATCAGTAACAGAAGGAAGAAGGGTTTTACATCTCCCAAGACGAGCGTCACCCTTAAAATCTGCACTATATAATAATCTGTCACCAAATAGAAATAGCGTTGTCAGCAGTAGGACTGGCTCAATTTTTTCTACACCTAGCAGCTCTCCTCATAAATCGAAATTAACTAATAGACTTATGATCTCTAATAATCAAATGGACTATGATGATCTATCACCTATCAAGAAAAAATCATCCCCATTTAAGTTGAATAATGGTCTAAGCAACCCTAAGCTAGCTTTGCTTCTTTCTTCATCCTCTCCTGCTTCTTCGCCAACATCATCGACGACTTCGTCGTCTTCTACTTGTTCATTGGCATCAATACGATCAGACATTATAGAACCCTGCATTTCAAACCGAATTGATTTAGACTCAAAACCGAAGAAAAGAAAGATCAGTGAAAGTCCAATATCCATAAAATCATTTCAAGTGAACAGATCGCCTATAAGGCAGATAAAATCTTCACCTTTGAAAAATTATAACAAACAAATATCGCAGATATTGAATCAATCATCATCGTCATCCAGGTCTTCTTCTCATTTTAGCAATAAAAGTATGAATAAACAAGTAAACCAGACAAACAGAATAAATGAAATTTCGGATAAAAAGTTGAATGCGAATAATGTGGATCATGCAAGAAACAGTTCGAAAGTAGAAGAGTAAAGGCAAAATAATGATAATAATGTTACAAGGCAGGATAGCCTTTTTTTTCTTTAAAAAAAAAGACTATAGTTTTGGTTCAACCGCTTTTGTATAGCTATTAGTACATATATATTACAGTGAAGCTATATAGATATCTTACTAATATTTACTACGCTTTTGATAAGCAAAGAATTAATATTTTACTTTTCTCAGACTGTAAACAGAAGAGAGAAAAAAAAGTTGATGCTAATCATTAATACATCTCTAACATCTTTCTAACATCTATCGCAAGTCATTTCCAATGTATCAGCCAAATAAGAGTCTTTAACTTTAATTTCAAGAGTATTGCTATCAATAAATGAACAGTAATTGGTAATAAATTGTTGTGTACATGGCAAATCTTGACGCGTATCTCATTCTTTTCTTTGAATAACACGCGTATCTTCGCATATATTCCTTACAAAAAAAAAAAAAAAGAACAAGACAAGTCAATCTTGAAATGATTGACTATTAAATAATACATTATGCTTTAAAGTATTAGAATACCGGACAGAATATGCGATAATTATATCCTAGAACTAATTGGAATATGATGATGGTTGAGAATAATGGAAGAAGTTTATTAGAAGAGAACTCGTTATATAATTTGGTTAAGCCCAGGAATGAGTCAATACGAACCAGTTCAATAAGTTTAAATAACCTTTTGCCAAACGAAACTAATTCCGATTTTGGATTTCAAAAAGGTAAGATTTATGAAGTATATGGCACCATTGACTCAGGGAGAATCAACTTAATAACAGACATTGTTTCTAATTGCGTAAATACATTTAAGAAAGATGTTCTTTTTCTTAATTCTTCATATCAAATTCCACAAGACAATTTCCTTAGCCTATTAGATGATAAATCTATGCTTGATAAAATTAATAGTATTAAAGTAATAGGTAATGGTATAGGAATGATACATCAGATTTTCAAACAAGAACTAATAGCAGAAAAAAATAACAACAAAGATTATAAATTAATCATCATAAATGATTTGCCATCTTTGGTATATCATGAAACTATGAATATAGATAGAAGAACTATAAAAAATAGAAAAGTTTTGCGAACCTTGAACAAAAATATCAAAGAAAGAAGAAGATATGGTTGCAAATTTAGATTGACGAAGTATGAAAGAAGTTTAAAATATGGAACTAAAAGATTTTTCAATCATACTTTGAAGCGTTTGAATATTGATCAAGCACTTCAAGCAAGCAAAGACCAAAATTTATTCCATTTATTTCAATCATTCAAAAAATATCTTGCAATAAACCAAGAATGTTGTATCATTTTAACCGGAGTTCTTGGTACTAAAGTAATAGAATTATTTAAAACCAAGATAGTTCCACTTATGGACTCTTCTCCACTTGAAAATAATAAAGATAGAGAAATCTCTACTAACGATAATGACAGAATTAGGCAAGAAAAACTTGAAAATCTTGACAAGTCAAAACAAAATAAAGATCTAAATAAGTCAAAAAACAAATCGGCAAATATGGTAAACCAATCAGTACCGATAATCCATAGCAATGTAAGTAAAATGAAAGAAAAAAATCGAAATACAAGTGATGATGATGATAATGTATTTGGATCAACTTTTGACGAATATGAACTACCACCTAAGGTTTCTGCTGAACAATTACCTGAATTAGTAAGGAGTTCAGAAGAAGATCCCCACACAATGATATATAATAATATTCTTATAGATACAAATAAATTTATACCGACAACAATGATTAATAAAGAATTACATAAGTGCCAAAATGAGGAAGATGCTGCTTTTTTAGAAAATGATGATTTTGACGAAGTAGATATTGAGTTAGGTAATAACTTCTATGATAATTATGAACTAGAAATGAACAACCCTGAATCTTTAGAATATAGAAATTTCAATAGTGAGTCAATTGGTGCTGTCGGAGAAAATAATGCTAATATAAATGCTCCCTCTGTGAATAGTTTGATCCATTCAACTAAAATTGCTAATACTACAGCTGTTCAGAAATCTGATGATATGAATATTGTCCATAATGAGTCATGCAATACAATCTCTAATGGAGAAAATTCTGTTATTACTGAGAAAAGTGTTCTTATAAATCTGCGTGTTCATGCTGATAAGATGGATAACATCAATGTTAAAGATGGGAGAAATGCAAGTATTGGAAATTATGATAGCGATTCAAATAAAAACATAGGAATTATAAACGAAGGCATAGATAAGCATAAGATAAATACCGAAAGGTTGCATCAAAGTAAAAAAAGAATGAAAAAAGTTAAGTCAAGAAAAGCAAGATTGTTTAATTCTGGATGCCGGAAAGGGCATTTTCAACTTGTCAAATCGGATAATGCGACGCCCATAAAACGCAAACAACTAGTACCTTTGCATGGCCAGAATCCTCTTTGGTATGAGTTTGTGGATTCGAGAATAATATTATATAAAGACTGGTTGATAAAGCCTACGAAAAAGAAGATTACGAATGCCCTTTTTTCCAAAAATTTAAATGAAGCAGTTGAGAAAACAAAGCAAAATATACCTGTTAAATTAATATGCACCGATTATGCTATGGTTGAAAGACGAAGCTTTAAAAGCTACTCATTATCTGAATATGATATAAACTCTTTCATGACTGAAGAGCAACTTAAATTGAATATTGTTCGCAAACTATGTTTCTTTAGATCTGAAAATGGTAGAATATTTGATATCAATTATTCCAGATTTAAACCAATGGAGACCGAATTTTGGAAAGAATTGGAGCGAAGGGTTGGAGAACCAAAAATTAAAACAAAAGACCTTAAAAATTTCAGTCTTGACGATTTCAAAAATATTTTAATTCGGACTGATGAAAATAAAAACCAAGAAGTACCAGACAATAGACACGGACCCAGAAATGGAAATTGTGCTTTGAAAAATCATATTATTGAACTAAATACAGATGCAATTAACATAAAAAAAACTGATATTATTGAACACAATAATAATTGTATAACTTCAGGTGACATGAAAAAAAATAATATTATCGGAGATAGTAATAATAACAATATAAATACAGGTGGAATAGATACAGACTACATAAAACAAATAGAAAATTCAAAAAAACTCAGATGTAGTAGTTCAGTATTAGGAAACGTATCAGATAGTGATTATGATAAAATAGCTGGAGAAAACAATGATATTGCACAGGCTCAAGAAAATAGTTACCAAGAAAGTGAAAAGAAAAAACACAATGAAGGCAAAGAAAATTTCGAAAAAATGTATATTTCTTCAACCGCGTCTTTGGTTCAGGAGGAAAAAAATGAGTCCCTTATATTATCGAAAAAGAACGATATTTCACTGATAACAGATATCCCAATTGATGATGTTGAATATAATTTCATCAGAAGTTTGAAACAAACTAAGAATCTTAGATCTTCAAGTTATTCTTCGCTTGATGATTTGCCTAGCCAAATTTCAGGTTTATCAAATGCAAAGGTTCTGAAGTTTGGACGTAGACTAATTGAAATTTATAATGCTAATAGATTACCTCAATTTGAAGATTACGAAAACTTCGACGAATACGAGAGTGAAGATGATGAGGCAGATATGTCTTTAGAAGGCCAAGATGAAGGTGGAGTGATTGAAGATTCACAACAATTTGATGAGAATGTCGAGAAGTTGATTCTTCCTGATGTTGAATATTATAAGACAATAGATCGAATTCGAACTAATTTGCAACATCGAGTGTCGCCAGAAAAATTGATTCGAGTCTTGAACAGAATTGGCAAACAATCCGACTATAAAAATTTTACATAGCAACAGTATGATGACTATTTTCTTTTTTTTAAAAAAAAATAATATATAATATGCTTTATATCGTAAAAGTTTTAAGTGTAATGATTTTAACAACAGTTTGTTTCATTGTTCCCTTTATTGGCAAAGCATACTGAAACTGACTTTTGTAATATATTAAAATTTTTTTTTTTTTTTTTTTGAGTACATTTTTTTTCATGATTTCTCACATCTGATAGTTTCTTTTAATATCTCTTTTTCAATTGTAAACCTCAAACCAACTAAAAACCTCAAATCAATTAAAATTACCCTGCATTATCGTCATTATCTTAGGTAACACAGAGAGAGAAATGCAAAGTATAGCAATGGATTTGACAATAGACAATATAATTTCAACGTTGAATATTGTTCAAGATAGAACAACTGCGAGACTGAAGTTGGCAGAAAATCAATTAAAAATATGGCAAAATACAAATTATTATTATTATTATTTATTACAGATATATTTAAATAACAACAATTCTTCTGGACTCAGATTATTGTGTCTTATTGAATTTAAAAATGGAATTGATAAATATTATAGAAATCAAATCACAGTAGATGAAAAAGTCAAGATTAAGCATATTATATTGAGCAATATTTTAACTGAAACAGATTACAGAATGTTGGTATTATTAAGTTATTCAATTTCGAGGATCTTGAGATTTGATCTTGATATCAATTTGTTGAACCATATTAAAAGTGGATTGAGAGATGCAGCAGATGAGTTATCATTATTCAACTTGTTAATATTGTTGAATCAAGTGGTGAAAAGTTTAATCAATATTAAAATTGGAAGAAACAAATTATTATTTAAGAAAGAAATGAATTCATATTTGGATATGCTATTAGCTATTTATTACAAATATTTTGATAGCAATATTAAGATTAGAAACATTAGTTTCAAGATTGTCAGACGATTATTAGTTGATGGACTCGACCTAATACTTTATAGATCTGAACTGTTGAATGAGTTTTTCCAATTTAATTTAAGTTATTTTAGTCTGAATATGGATAATGATTTAATGTTCAGTAAAAATTTAGTGAAATTATACTACAACTATATTTATCATAATCTTAGTTCATTTATTTTAACTGGTAGTTCATTTGAGGTTTTAAATTCTTTAATTACATTCTTAACTAATAATTCGAAAAAGGTTTCAACATTGATGAGTGATAACGCTGAAGACGAGCATTTACTTGAGATTGTTATCATTAAAATCTTATTAATCTTCAAAAAATTGTTCCATAATCAAACTATTATTGTGAAAAGTATAGATAAACAAGATATTGAAACATCCAAATTGAAAATTAAAAGTTACCTTAATGATGAGTTCATAATCAGCCTTAGTGAATTGTTATTGTCTCATTTCCTTAAGCTTAATAACGAAGATATTGTAAAATGGCAAAACGATCCTGAATCATTCGTCATGGATGAGATGAATGAAAATTATGAATATAGTATTAGATTGAGTGGTGAAAAATTGTTTGAAAATATAATTCATTATAATAATGGGTTGTTATTGAAATTTATATTGAATAAATTGCAAATATTTGAAAATAATCAAGGCCGAAGTAGCAATGAAGATTCAAATTTATTAATCAAAGATTCTTTATTTACCTTGATTCAATTAGGAAGTAATTTGATCTCAGATGTACTTGATTTTGATGTGTTTTTAGTTAACACAATATTCCCAATTTTAGAACACCAGGAAAATAACATCATGAGCAACAACAAAATTTTGGTTAGAAAATGTTTGATAATCATGAATAATTGGATCAGCGTGAAATGTAGCAGAGAAAATAGATGTAAGATATATGAAATTATTTTCCAGTTATTGAAGTTGAGCAGCGATAAAGTCATTATCTTGACAAGTATTTTAACGTTACAAAATTTAATAGAGGACTGGGATTTTATAAAGACTGATTTCAGAGAATATTCTAGTCTGTTCATAGATATATTATTAAGATTATTGAATGATGGAGAAAATTCTTTTGAACTAATTGAATCAAAAATGATAATTTTGAAATGTTTAAATGTGATTTTGCAAAAAAATGGAAAGTTAATAGATTCAACTATATTGACAATGTTAGTTGATGAATTTCCTAAAATTTGGCAATTCTTTGATGACGATCTAATAATTAAAACAATTTTGATACGTACATTAAAACACTTAATCGTATGCTTGCAGAACTCAAATTTAACTAATAATGTCGCATTAGAAATTATCAAACATTGTTGCAATTATGATTCCAAATTTTATAGTGTGCTATCAGAAGATGGATTTGAATTATGGAAAGTGTACATGGAATATTATAGGCAAGATAACGTAGAAACTGATGTGGATTTGCAAATTTTTGAATTTTTTCCATTATTATATGAACCTATGATGAATACTACCGAAATCCTTCCCCTAATTTTATCGATTATTGAGGTTTATGTTATTTTAATACCAAATGATATGTTTACTACAGAAGTATTTATTATGCTATTAAGAAAATGCTTAGTCGTAATGACTAGGGATTTATTGAGTTTAAGGGATGACTCATTGGATGTTGTTTTATTAATTTTAGATACAGTATTCATTAAGATTGATTCGCTTAACGAACAACAGAAGACAATCATATTTAAGTCTATGTTTATCGACGATAATGGCATGGATAGACAAGATAGAAAGTCAATCGTTTTGCAAATCGTGAACAGTGTGATAAATGAAGATTGTTCATTGATCACCTTGAACAAGATGATTCCAATAATTTGTAGAATGTTGCCACTATATTATGGTGTTATGAATTCTAGTAATAATAACATGTTTGACAAATTGCCACCATTATTTATTGATAAAATCATAAGAAATAGCGGTGATGTGTTTGAAGCTAGGAAGAGGAAAATAGTTAACTTTGGATTGATAACACTTGTAGGAAACTGCAAAGACTGGGTAACAGTTGATCAATTGAATTTCATATTCAAGCAATTATTGTTGTTTTTTGAAGAAATTAATGAAAATGAAGATGGATCTTGTGAATCATATTTCAAGGGATTTCAATATGATGATTTTGATTTGATGTTTAGTAGTAAAGAAGAATTAAAATTACAAAAAATTGAAATGAGTACCAATGATGGAATTAGTACTGATAGATCTCAAGTGAAAGAAGAGGATATGGATTTCAACTTTGAATATAATTTTGAGTTCCAGAATTACGAGAAATTAATATTCAACCACGATTTTGTGTATTTTGTCAATTTGAAAAGTTTTGCAAGACAAGTATTGCTGACTATTGGAGACATGAACGGCAAATTGACATCCATAGATTACACTATTCTTCAAAACTTACAAAGGGAATTAAAATAGACCTCATAAATAATAATAATTTTATATAGAATACAAATGTATATAGACAAGTAAATGAAATTCTAATACTTTTTTTTTCTTTTTCAAAAAGTGGTAAAAACTAAGCACAGACTTTGAAACTTTTTCTATGATACTGGATTGTCAGCAATAAAATTTTCATAAGTTACTGACAGGACTCGTTCAATGACATCAATGTACATTATAATGTAAAATATATCAACCAATCAGTTTTAGCACATTCATATAGGAAAGTAAAGTCACATGCATCAAAGGCAATAAATATTAGGATGACTGGCAATTGATGACAATATAATGATTAATAAACTCAAGAAACAGTAGTTTAAAAGATAATACAAAATATAGGTGTTGGATCATTTAAGAAATAGAGTAATGCTAAAAACAAAACAAAAGTCGCTTTCAGACATCATATATTCAAATGGTATCCTTTTTCTCCAATGGATTATACTTCAAAAATTTCTCAATTAAATCAACATGAGTCAAAACCATTCTTCTACAACAATATCTTTTCAATCCTAATTTATCCAATGCTTCAGCTTCTGGAACATCTTTTTCTAAATGGATCAAATATTCTTCCCATTTATCACCAACAACCTTACCACAGGAAAAACAACGAATTGGAATAATCATCTTTTTTAATCTGCTTGCTTTCTATCGATATTATATCTATTTCTATAATATTGTTAAAAATTTCATTCTATAAATGTTAAGTCAAAGCATCATCATCGTTTTGATATGTTATTTGAAGTCTAAAAATTGCAAAGAAAAAAAAAAAAGAAAAAAAAATTATATTGTGCGTAAAGAAAAAATATAAATTACCCGGCAATGGATTCAACATTAGAGAACCAAAAAGGGTAATTTTTTGGAGAAAAGTGTAAAAGAAGTTATAATTTTTCATTATTTTCATATTCTTAACCCACTATCTAATCTAATACATAAGTTGCTTTTAAAACATATTCTGGTTAGAGTTAGTTTTAAATTGAAACTTGGTTTACAAATTATTGATGTTTAGTTATCTTTCAAATAATTTTACAGGATTTATTTCCATATTTGGAATTGAAATATTGATTTTGCAGATAAATCCATTCATTAAGTGCTTGTGTTACATTATGAATAGAACATCCCTTTCATTTTTTTTTTTTTTTTTTTTTTTTGAATTTTGTCTTTACAATCGTCTTGCTATCTATTTAATTACTAAATTATGGGCAACTACAAGAATGATATGACATAAAGTTTAAAGACCAAACCAATTTAGTAGGACTATAAATTTATTCAACGGAGAAGAGAATAATAAGAAATAGACTAAAAGAAAGGATCCAAAGCAAAGAAACAAATAGCAGCAATAATTTTTAATCTGCAATTATATACCTGAACCTGGCGGCATATATAACTAGGATTGATTTTTTATATTGTTGCCTTGATAACTTGATTATAGAATGACTGAGCATATTGTATCAAATCTATGCTGATACTAAACATAAAAAATAATCAAAATACATATAAAAGTAAAGATCAGAATTTGTTTCTTCTACATCCTTAACTTTGATTAAGCAGGTTTTTAGAGTCCCTGATAGCATGCTCTAGGGTCGAAAAGTTTGAATTTGGAGTTGAGTTGAGTTTATCTCTTGTTTTCTAATTACCTGTGCATGTATCCAGTTGCAGCTTCATAGACTCTTAGTTTATTTTTATTTATTTCTCGAATATCAACAGCTTTTATGTTTGATAAATTTTATGTTCATAGCAGCTGATCTGCTATCCATAATATTTAATCTCTTTTTCTCTTCTAATATATGGGTTTTTCTAATCAAATAATCTTATCAGCAAATATCCACTTTTCTCAAAACATAATATTGTTAACCATTGAAACCGGTAAAAGCATGAGTATTGTTTACATCTGATATTTAAATCTCAACAAAATTTGTCGTTCGATCTCTACTTCAACATTGCTACCAGCTGATATGTAAATTGAGCGGCGATGAATCATCAATGACGATCCTCCAAAACAGCATTACTATTACTATTACATGCTTCCTTTCGAAAATAAAAATATGGAACTGTATATTTTTTGTTTTTTAAATTACCTATATATGTTTATCTATTTCTAAAATGCAACTCTAATGTTAATGAAAATGGTGGAAAAAAAATAATTCATACGTTTGTATGAAACTTCTAAACTGAAATGAAAAATTAGACTGAGGTTGTAATTCCTTACAATTCATTTAAAAAGAATAATAAGCAAACAAAAAAGCAGCAGAAATAACACTGACAAAACCACTTAATTTAGCATTTGGATTTGCCAAATTTGCAGAAGAACTTTGTGTGATAGTTGGAGTTTCGGAAGAAGAAGAAGTTGTGCTTGTGACAAATGATGTCGATAAATCAGTAGAATGTTCTTTGGAAGTAATAGAACTTGATGTTTTTTCTGTAGTGGATGGCTTTTCCGTGGTAGATGAAGAGTCTTCGGAACTGGAAGCAGATGAGGAAGAAGAATCTTTGGTAGAGGTAGATGATGAATTTCCAGAGGAAGTGGATGAAGATTCTTCAGAAGCAGTAGATGAAGATTCTTCGGTAGATGTGGAGGTAGATGATGCAGAAGATGTGGAGGTAGATGATGCAGAAGATGTGGAGGTAGATGATGCAGAAGATGTGGAGGTAGATGATGCAGAAGAAGAGGAGGCAGATGACGTGGAAGAAGAGGATGAAGAACTGGAGGAAGAGCTATCATCAGAAGTGCTGCTGCTGGAATCACCAGAATTATAGTTGGTAACAGACAAGTACTTGACGTACATTGATCTGACAGACGTGTAATCTGTAACAGGAGTATCAGAACCAGTGGCCCATTCAATGGTACCAATAGGATTAGAAGGATCACCACCGTTCCATACACCAATAAAGACTCTAGAAGGAGTTTGTGGATAACCTTGAGGATTATTACTAAGCAAAGTACGTACTAAAACGGAATCGATATACCACTCGAGTTTTTCTTCAGTCCAGTCGATGGTGTAGTTGTGGAAAGTTGTTTGTGGGTTATTGACACTATGATAAGCTCCACGGTTATAAGTTCCGGTGTAACCCTTGGAGAAGAAATTGGATTGAACTTGGGTGTCATCACCACCGAGCCATTCAATATCTATCTCATCTTTATCATCAGATTGAAGATATAAAGTGGAAACGATACCAGTACCTGGGGCAGCTTGTATATGCGCTTCGACACGACCAAAGTTGATATAGTACTTGGAAACGATAGATGGGTTATCGTAACGTGCGGAATATGTGAGGGTAAGACCATTTTCCGAGGAAGTGGAAACCTTATCAGCAGTTTGATATGTTGTGTAATGAGAATCATCCAGAATCGGAGAGGTGAAATCGTCCTCGACCGTTCCGCTAAGAAGATCGTCAGCTTGAGCAATTGCAGCAGATGAGAGAAGACTTAGAACAAGAATATTGGTTTTTTGGAAAAGCATTTTTGTTTATTTCTGTAAAGATTGTTAACAGCAGAGGGTGAATTCAGACAATATCAAAAGGAAGAGGCCGATGATGAAAAGAGAGAATACTAATAAGCAAGGAGAAAATGCTAATAAGAATGACAAAAGATATTAGTCGTGAAAAAAGACAAAAGAGACCAATAATAATAATAATAAATGAAAGATAATAATAATAAAAAGAGATAACAGAAATGTAATCTGGGGTATTTTTTGTATATTTTCCGTTTTGTCTTACTTTTTCTTATTTATAAATAGGATTTTTTTTTGTTTCAAAAAGCAAATCCAAAGACACTGTGTTTCAAGTTCATGGAAATTCCTTCTGTATTTATACCTAAATCTGATCTGTCTACAAAACTGGAAACTTGCTGTCCATAACACTATAAGCTCTTATTATATCCCTTTTGGCTATTCATTTAAGATTTGAATATTAATAGAACTATTGATGCCAGCCTCGTTTAAGTTTCTGTAATTTCCCATTTTTCACCTCTAATTATGTTCAACAATGCCCCTTTTTTGTTCTATAAATAAATATCCATGATTTTTCACTTCTTTTTCATCTATTAATAAAGCCGGGTTCGTCTAGCAAAAAAAAAAAAGAGAAAAAAATTGCGAAACAACTGAACCAAGAAAAAAAATAGCGGTAAAAAGATGAAACGTGCATAGTTTCTGCATGGACAGCAAATCAACCAAGAAACCAACCACCAAAATATTGGTTTAACGTAATCAGATTAAACCTATCAAACAAAGTCGAAACTGATAAAGTTGAAGTATCCACAGACGTCTTTGGTTGTTTTGAGACGAGAATTGAAAAAAAAGGGTAGCCTGCGTCAGTGTCAAACAAAGCTTATTTATTTTTTCAGCCACTCAAGACGTTTTTAATCTTGCTTATTCGCTTAGAAGGTGGTCTACTTCAGTTTAATGCTTGATCTCTTCAATTTCGTTTTACTCGTTGATTGATTATCAGTTACCAACTGATCATTAGCTACAGACTATTTATCGGTTGTCTATCCGCCCTTTGTTATTGCTTTCTGCCTTTTGTTATTGACGAGCTTTTCTTTATTGCAACATGTCGTTGAAGACGGTAGATCCGGTGCCACTCTCCGAGGAAGAGATTTCCGTTGCAGAATCTGCATCGGCATCTTCTTCTTCTTCTTCGGTGTCTCCACAGTTTGGCATCAATTCCACCTTCAATCTTCGAAGAATATTTTTCAAAACACAAAAATGGTCGGCGATAATCTTCTCGGGCTTTGTTGGCCTCCATTTGTTCAACATGATCATCATCCCAAACATCTCAGCAGTTTTATCTGCACTCACCAGTGATGCAAACATTCTTGACACAATCAGTTTTGCCAGCGATTTCATGATGATGTTGAGAGAAATATATCAGATCCCTTGGATCGAGAAATGGTTATTGTTTGGTTCTTTGGGTTTACACATCTTATCGGGGATCCTGTTGAGAATTTACAACAGTTGGACAATTAAATCAAACCATATCCGTAATAACGCTGTTCCCAATAATAATGATGAAATTTTACTTCAAAAATCAGTCAAAAAGGTATCGACAAACCATCAGAATCGTCATAATAAACACTCATCGAATCTCAAGGATCAAAACGATTTCCTAATAAAAGATGACGATGTCGGTTTAAATGGAATCAATTCTTTCATAAATAAATATGTACTTAATTCGTCTTCCTCTGTCATAATCACCAAATCTAAAATTTCAAAATTTTTCTTCAATTTGAACCCAATCCAATTTTCCGGTTATTCGTTGATTCTCCCTTTGGCTTTCCATGTCTTACAGCTCCGCTTAGTCCCTCTACTCCTCGACGGTGATTCCTCAATGATGGACCTAACATTTTTCAAATTTGCCATCAATGAGCACAATTCCGTGTTGCAAAACTGGGTACTTTTCTCAGGGTATGGTGTTTTCATATATGCAGCGACATATCATATTGTCTCTGGTTGGTTAAAGTTCGCCAAAGTATATTCACTAAAAAAGAAATTCAATGGCTATTTACTGGTGGTAGCTCTTACTTTTTCTGGTGTATTGCTGCTTTGGTGGTTCCTGAAAGACAATGTAAGTACTGTTTTAGATAAAAAGGTGTTTACACAGTATTTAGATTATTTACATTAAGTTAAACAATAAATTGAGTATCTGAAAGCTTTTTACATGTATAAACTTTATTTGTGCAACTAAGCAATCTCTAGTTTTACTAATTTTTTGACATAGTTTCCAATTTGAGAATACAAAAAAATATATATATATTCTGTTAAGTTAGACAGTTGCAGTTAAATGGTGTTTATTATGATTTTTTCTTTCAGAAAGACTTTTAAAGTATATTAATTCAACAAAAACTTACAATTAATAAGACTAAGAGAGAGTGAAAGTATCGCTAATTTTAATCTAACTCTTTGCAACTTATTGCTAGTGTTTCCGAAACATTCAATAGATTAGCACATCATATTTTCTGGTTTTTCTTAGCTTGAATATGCGTATAATACAAATACCAGAATTATTGAAATATACTACCAAGACCTTTGTTGATGATGATTCTATTATCAATTGATTTGTATAAGAGTAACATACTCAATTGAATTTTTTTGCAAGTAAGTACTTGTTGATATGTGGAGTTGAAAAAGTTTTTTAACATAAAAACAGAAATTAATGAAAATATAAAAATTAATTTGCAATTCAAATCTCCTTTATCTTTTATGAAAAAGATTATAGACTTATTTATTTGATCCAGCTTTAAAAGTTCCTATAATGCCAGATAATCATATTTTTTTCGAACAAAATGTCATTTTGTGCTGATTATCAGATAGGTAATTACTAATTGCCAAAATTTTAATATAAAACCTATATCCTTCCTTCTATTGATTACTTTGAATTTGTCTTTTATTAACTTTGCCTAGTAGTACATCATTAGATAAAAAAAATCTTACTAATCATTTGTATTTATCAAGCTCTTTCATGTGATTCAAAATAATCAAGTTAGCGAATTATATTATCTACCAGGTAAGATTACAACCTAGAAAATTGCATGATTAGACAAAACCAACAAATTTTTCTGAGGCTGTAGCAGTGTTGTTTCTTTTCTGTATTATTTCCAAAAGATCGTATCCTCGTGATATCAATTGACTGCCATACAAGATTTATATTTATGGATCTCTAAAAAATTACGCTATTCTGAAATTGCATTCGATAGATATACAAAAATGATTTGCATTTATCTCTATTCATTTCCTTTTTAAATTTGGCTGGTTTTTTCAATTTATTGTAGTGTATATCTGGTGATAATATAAATTATGTGCATATTTCACTCAAGCGAAAAGTTTTATACTGATATTAACATTTGCTAAAAAAAAAAAATATAGAAAGCCTTATCAAAGTCACAAGTTTGCATGTTTGTAAGCTCATTCAGATATTCAAACTATGGCAGTTTTATTGTTACATATATACATGTGTTAGTCGATACAAAAGAGTAATAATAAAAACATACTGTAAAGTTCTTCTTAAAGCTAGCTAAATTTATGTTCAGAAAATTCCAACCCTATTTCATAAACGATATTCTACAATCAAAATACAAAAATATTTTTGGAAACTTTAAGCATCCACCATCCTCATCTGTAAATTTTGGTTCTTGAAACTTCTCTGTTGCTAAAATCTAGCAAATGCTATAAATAACTATAGCTTTACTACAATTAATTAAATCATAATTACCTTATTTTTGTAAATATCAAGTGAATCTAATGAGATTTTCATCTCTGCGATTATGGAGTAAGGGAAATGTGCAAATTCTACTTATGATTATGTGTTGAAAAAATTTAAATCATTGAAAAGAAAGTTGGAAACTAAGAATAGAAGTTAAATATAGTTAGCTTATAATATAGAAGTGAGAAATAGTTAGAAATAAGAAACAATTTAACAAGGAGAAATAACTTAAAATAGGAAATAACATAGAAGTTAGAAATGATATAGAAATTCAAAAGACAAATAATAGCAAGAAAATAATAATAAAATTGAAAAAAGGATATAACATGACAACAAAAAAAGATAAATTATTTAGTTGAAGCAAAAGCAAATAGAATGAAAAAAAACGATGAAAAATAATGAAAACTCTAGGAGTAATTTGAAGAAAATCCGAAAATAAATAAAATTTATTTTCAGCATTATATAATAATGCTGCAAATTAAAACATTATTAAAAATGATACCGAAAAAGTTGTAACTAGCCTTTTGAACTAATCCATGAGAAATATCAATTACAGGTGCAGAACTAGAGGCAGAAGTAGATGTTGAGGAAACTATGAAGTTTGAACGGAGATAGTAGAAATGGTAGCCAAAGAAGAAAGTTGGTTATTGTTAATATCAGAGATGAAGTTAAGTTGATGGACTAGAAGTATCGTAGTCACCAGAAGTTGTCAAAGATATATTTATAGGATCAGTACTATACTTCGTACTAATCCCAGTCCAAACTTCATTGGTTGTAGTTCTGGTATCTGGATTGCATTCGATAATGGTTGCATATGTATTAAGATTAGATGAAATAACAGTGGTCTAAGAAGTTGTGGTGTCAGTCCATTGAATAACAGAATTATCAGTTGCCCTTGGAGTGAACACTTCAACAATAACAGTTTCTTCACCATTAACAGGGAACACAGTAGTTGTAGAATCCAGAACACCTGGATAAACAAACGTTTATGTCACTATGTTATCAGCAGTTTCGACAAATACTGT
Organism: Saccharomycopsis javanensis; assembly: GCA_031125485.1. NCBI lineage: Eukaryota > Fungi > Ascomycota > Saccharomycetes > Ascoideales > Saccharomycopsidaceae > Saccharomycopsis > Saccharomycopsis javanensis. Next base: position 32,055 of record JASTUL010000028.1, read on the forward strand.
AGCATGAACGTAATAATTTATTGGATCAGTATTTGAATATGTTGAAGTATACAAGCCTGCCTAACAGTAGTAACGGTTTCATCTTGACCGACATCTTCTGTAGTAGATGATTCAACAAGACCGGTCCAGATAGTTTTACAAGCATCCGGTGTGTAAATCGTCTCTGTCCAAGTACCAGCAGTTACAAAATCACTGGATGAACTTAATCCTGTCTATTCCTCTACCATAGTTGTTGTTGGATCAGGATCATATATAATAGCAGTTACACCATTGGTTGAACCAGTAGGATACTCTGTAGAAATGGATGTTGAGGTTCCGTCCAATTTGTTGTAGAGGAATAAATTGTAATACTAATTGTATTTTCGGCTTCGTTATTTAAATTATCATTAGCAGAAGTAGGAGAGAAACAATAACCTGAGTCACCCGTACTAACAACAGTTCCATTTTGTGTAGTTATTGTGAAATAAAGATTATGCATACTAATAATATTAGTGAATATAGTTTTTAAAGGATAATATTAACCCTTTTCCAAATATTGATAATAATATTGAATTGTAGCGACTGCTCCATTAACCACCTTTTAAGTGAGAATATTGCAATTGCAAGAGTTTTGGTTTGATGGAATTTCACGGTCTGTACAACAAATAAAAGCAACAGAATCGTCAATGTTGTCCAACTCAAGATAATACTAGCCATCCTCAGTGGTATGGAAATATGAGGTAACCTCAGCTGCAAAATTTGAAGCATCAGTAGAGATACCAAAGACCATACCTTGTATCACAGATGAAGACCAGCCATCAAAATTGACATTATACTGTGTTATTCCAATATTTGTGCCAATCAATGCACGATTGAGATAGCCACCTTTCACATATGAATCTTGAGCAAAATCAATTGTATCAAACGAATCATATTCATAAAGACGAACATCAAAACCTTGTATAGTAGTGGCTATTTTGAAGGAGCATGCTGTACCGTTTAGCGTATACCATAATTATATGACAGTGTGGAAGCCAAGGATGTCGTTGCACATATGAATGCTAATATGTTTCTAAGAGCCAGCATCGATTTGAACACAGATATGAAACAAAACAAAAAACAAAGAAAAAAAAAAGAGATAAACTTTTCAAATTCGTTCTTCAGTGATTCTAATAAGAATTTAGGAAGGACCCAAAATTCCGTTCCTTTTTTCGTTGTATCTTCTTCTTTATTGTATATTTGTTTCAACTGGGAATACTTGTCTTATTGTATTCCTCAGAAGCTTCAGAACGGAGCAAATTTAAGAGCTAATTGGAGTGGCTAAGCTATATATTTTTACCTTTGAGATTGTATTCTTAGAAGTGAAAACTGTAAGAAACAGGAAGCCTATGTTTGGTAAATTAAAAAACCATCGTCATTGAAAAAAAAGTATCTCATGTACGTATTATGTACAAATTAATGATAAAAAGACGTCTATATTCATGTGTCATTAACGTTTCCAAAAGAGATTCTGTACTTGTATGCTAAAACATTTCCAGAATAAAGTCTATATTCACATGCGTGGATAAAATTTCTCAAACGATGGTTCTAGATGTATATTAGCACCCTGATGATCTCTTAAGTTAGCTTTTCAAAAAAAAAATGTCTTTTTAGTGATCTTTTATTTGTATCAAAGTACAAATGTATGAAGAAAGTTGCAATGGCGGGTACAATTTTGGTGTACAAAAAGACTGTCTTACTGTGTTGTATTTAGAAAAATGGAAATATTTCTCTTTTCTTAATATCACTGATAGAACTAGTAGATGGTATTACAAATTTATTTGAACCTTAAGAATATATAAAGGAAAACTTTACTAATTTTTTTCCATTTTCAGAAAGTGCTGCAAAGAAGCATATGTATCTTCTAAGTGTAAAATTGAAATTACATCGAAAACGAAATACCTGGAAGCATAATAATAATTTTTCTTTTCTTTTTTTCTCTAAGAAGAGAAAAGAACTCTTTTTGCAAACTTAAATGGTTTAGTACATGTACCTTACTTGCCGTTTTAACAGGCAAAAAATTATCCGAGATCTTTGGCCACATTATATTCACATTTTTCTCTCGAAAATTGTTTACCATGCATAGTATCAAAAGTTTAATTTCAGTTTGGAAAATCGAATATTTCGAGGCTTGTCTATTTTTCGATAGTCTTTTTTGGAAAATAGAATATTTCGAAGCTTGCCAGTTTTTTGATAGATTTTTGGAAAAAATTGTTTTGCTGATTGAAAGCATGTATCAAAACATAGAGTGCAAAGTGATTGGAGAATTTTTATCTATGATAGGGGATTTTTTTGAAAAGAAAAAGAAATCTAAAATCAATAAAAGCAGAAAAGGATAATTGAGAATTTCACGTGTTTTTTGTACTTTTTGTCCATTTTACATCATATTTGAGTCTTCGAAAGTACGGGGACAGACCGATTTAAAGTTAATTTTATCTCTTTCATCGTGTGTTTTCTTTTTTTCAGCTTTTTTTGTAACATCTATATGATAGGGTATACACGAATGTCTCAAACCATAATCTTCAAATAAGTTTATGTACATATAGATCACTGATGTTGCAGCAGGTGCCACAATGATACTGTCACCAGTCCAGCTCATCTTTTTCTTTTTCTTTTTTGTGGCTACAAAACAAATTTGAAAGTATCTTTCTTGAACACAAGAATTCAATTAAATCCGGCTTTTTAAACTCGGCCAAAGGGTTGGTATTCATCTTTACTCAAGAGGAAACCTAAATGGCCAATTATTCATACTTTTCCAAAATGGAGCATATAACCACTATCTCAATCCTCTGATATCTTTACACACTTGCTACTAATCAATTATATATAACTCAAAAATAACTTATTGATACAATTTTTACTAATATTTATTTGTTTGAAAATTGGTATGCATACAAATTGCACCATCGAGGTAACTATTCTAAAATACCAACCAAACTTAACTCAACAACATATAGAAATTATTTTATTGGATATTCTTTTAAAAGTTAAAACTATGTATTTATATATATAATTTAAGCTACTCTACCTTTAATATTTTTATGTGTATACATAGTAATATTTCCTCTAATTTTTGCAAAGCTAACTTAAAATTTTTCTGAGCGAAAACTTACGCAAGTAATATGTGGGGACATTCATTTAACCGACGATTAAAAAATAAAGCAAACATCAAATATTGTGATTAGATCTAGTACAATAATAAAAGCTTGTTTATTATCACCTCATCTAAACAACCTTTTTCTGGTTGAGATTAAAAAAAGGATAATTCGTACATAAATATACTGATTTCTAATTTTGTACCTATGTTGAAGAACTAGTTTCCTTTTTCACAGCTAATTGTATACTATGTCAGTACAGAAGCTGAAAAAAATACAAATAAAGGTCCCTGCACATTTCTAATCCGAAGACTGCACATTCCTATTCTAAAAAAGTGATGCAAACTTGTATAAATATAACATGCAGTACTTATATATTCTGGAAAAAAGAAGATTTTAGCGAAAAAAAATAATGCAAAGTTTGAAAACGTCTGCTTAATTTTAGATACTTATCCTTGTTTCTTTTCCTCCATCTCTGATTTTAATCTTGATGTTCCTATTGTATCGTTCAGCTTTCTTTTGAAACAAAATGAAGAACGATAATACGATCCATAAGCAAAATGATTATAACAATGGCTAAAATAACTATTATCAGATATTTTTAATTTGCAATATTCTAATACCCGATCAGATAGTCTTTTGCTTTATCTAAATGCCCTTTAACTATGCTTCATAGGCATTAGTATTACCTCTAGGTATTGGTTTATGCATTAAGAGAAATTCTATATCGATGTTAACAATGGTTGAGTCTTATTAGAATTAGAATTACGTAAATCATTAAAGTTGTGACGAGAAAAAAAAAGTATATCTCTATCACTATTTATTATAGTTGGTTATTTTGTGAAAAAATTTTGTTAAAGTATATAATTATATTTTTATTCTACTAAAATATCACTTACTTGATTCTAGTGAAATAACTTCAAAAATCTGTAAATTCAGTGCAACCTTAAAAAACGTCTCTAGCTTTGCAGTTTGAAATATTAGTATGAAATATTGTAAGTCTTTTCTCCAAGTTTGTAAAGAATCTTTTTATATGGATAATTGGTCACCTTCTTCTTTCTCAAGTAAAATTTCCATTGATAGCTAGTCTACATTACAATTCTTACAGTCACTTTTTAGTGCTTCTACAAGATAGGAATACAAAGAGAACAACCAAAAGAGGAGGAATGAAGTATTTTCATAATGGAAACGGCAAATACATATAGTATTCCACATCTTTAAAGGTCCTATAAATTTGAAGAAATTTGATTCATAGTTATATTCTTGGAAGCCTTTTAAATAAACTGTTTTGGGGAAATTTCTATTAAAAAAAGATTCAATCAAAAAAATTGTATATTTTTAAGTAGATATTTCGAGTCAAGCTTTTTTAACCCATAATAAAACATAAACCAAAAAAATTATTAATGAATGCTTCATCGACAAAATAGAAACCAACTTGACCTGCCTTTGCAAAACAGAGTCGGATATAATTTATTAATCAGTAAAAATGAAAAATAACTTCCACTCACGGTCAATAACTAATTGAATTGAACAAGAATTATGAGTGCCATAATGCATAATTTATAGCGTGTGTAAACAAAAATAAGAGATCCAACAATACAAATTGGTTTGATGTTCTAATACACTCAATGATCAGATAACACGAAGGTGGGTATATGTTTAAATAATTAAATCCATGTCTAGTATACTAAAAAAAAAAGTTTGACAGAAAAGATTGAAACGAAGAAAGATATAAGAATATATAGAATGTAGTTAATCTAAGTCAACGTTGGATTTCTAGAAATAAGAAGAACTACAAGTTATAATAGTGCTTCTAATGATGTAAGAGGACTTAAGATTTTTTTGTTACATTAGAAGCAACATCTCTTGACTCGGTAATAAATATCTAACGATCAATTTTATCATTAATCAAAAAAAAAAAAAAATAGTGTTTCGAAAAACATCATAGTATGAATTTACATCAGTTCTCTTAGGTGTAAAATATCTAGAAATAATATCATAGTTTACACACTGATTATTTACAAGGCATATTATATACTATAAAACACTCAATGTATTTAAAACTTCAGCATCTTTTTTTCTAAAATTTTATAATATATAATACTGATTAACACTAGAATTTTTATTCCTTCAATCAAGTATAGAATAGTTTCATTGATTTCATAATCCAGGCATCATCATATTAATACTTCAAAATGTCGCACACACAAACCAAAAACGGTCGGTCAATAAAATTTGTACCCACAAGCTATTGCTTCAATATTCATAAAAAAAAAAAAAAAAAAAAAAAAAAAAACCTCTTCTAGTTTGCAAGAAATCAACTTCTAAAGATACCAATACCTACTTACAAGCTTGAAACCTTTCTAGATTTTTAATTATACTTGATAAATTAAAAAAATTAGATATTATCCATAAGTTATTGAAAAAGAAGGGAAAAAAATGGTTGAAAAAAAGAGAAAAAAGGTCACTGTGGCATGCATTTACTGTCGCAGATCACATATGATTTGCGATGAAAAAAGACCCTGTAGTAGATGTATAAAACGTGAAATTGCCCATTTATGTCATGATGAACCGGTTAAGAAAACTAAACAAGAAAATAATAGTAACAATAGCTCTAGCATTTCTCCTGTTGCTTCAAATCAAGTCGTTGATCAACAACAACAGCAATTCGAGACTGCGACAACTCATAACTCTACAATTATGAATCTGCTTCCCACAACAAGTATTGCATCACACCAATCCCTTCAACAAGAGCATTCAATTGATGGTCAGAATACAGTGAATATTGTTAACAATATTAATAACGAATCCTTGTCAAGAAATAAGTCAGTTCTTTCGCAGCTTCACTCGTTTAGTAATAACCCAATGTTTTACTCAGAGCATGCGAATTCCGAATTCAGTTCACTTAACGAATTTCTCTCAATGATTGATGATCCAGAAATGATTAATAATGCTAATCACAATTTAACTAGTAATCATAACTCTTATTCAGATTTACAGACAACTCTTCTTTACAATAATAATGAGAGCACTGGTAATTCAGCTGCCAATTTCAATTCCTTATTTACGACTACGAGTAATATCAATAATCAGAATAATAATGTCAATATACCCAATCAAAATAATAATAATAATAGTAATACTAATAGTGATATGAATAGTAATGTGACACAAATGACACAGCAACAGCAACTTCATCAAGTTCCAACCTCGATGACAGGTTTGACCAGCTTAGTAAATATGAATAACTATCAACACAATGGTAATACTAATAACAGTAACATCCGTCAACCACAACAACAAATAAATATTAGCCCCAATCAGCAGGAAGGATCAAGGTCTTCCAACAATGAGCAAGCACTGATTTCCGATTCCGCAAGAGAAAAGTTTTTCCTAACAGCAGCTGATCCTTCTACTGAAATAAGCCCTGAAGAAAGACTTAAACAGGTAATCAAGGCAAAGCTTGATGCAGGTTTGCTTCAGCCTTATAATTATGCCCAAGGTTATACCCGTCTACAAACATATATGGACAATTATATGAATGCACAATCAAGGCAGAGAATTTTAAAACCATTGCTGGTTTTCCGTCCTGCATTCCGTGCGATAGCAAGAACTCTAAAAGATGTCGATTTAGTCCTTGTTGAAGAATCCTTTGAAAGAATGCTACTTGACTATGATCGTGTTTTTACATCTATGGCTATACCGGCATGTCTTTGGAGAAGAACAGGTGAAATTTATAGAGGTAACAAAGAATTTGCACAACTAGTTGAAATCAACGACGTTGAACTTTTGAAAGACGGCAAACTAGCGATTTACGAATTAATGTCTGAAGAAAGTGCTGTTAATTTCTGGGAAAAATATGGTGCTATTGCTTTTGATAAAGGTCAAAAGGCTGTCTTGACCAGTTGCAACTTAAGAACTAAAGATGGTCGGAAAAGAAAAAATTGTTGTTTCAGTTTTACAATTAGAAGAGATAGGTACAACATACCAAGTTGCATTGTTGGGAATTTTATCCCGATTGATAACAATTAACTTTTATAAAAAAAAAAATGCAATGAAAAATGCATTGCTAAAAAGAAATGAAAGTGTTCTGGCAACCCTGTAGTAATTTTTTTTTTTTTTCTTTTACAATATCTTTGATAATTAGAATAAATGGTATTGAAACCTTTTGCAAAATTATATATATATATATATGTAGTAACAGGTACTATTATTAAGAGAAATGAAACAAATGAAGTTGCTAATGAAAAATGGTAAGAAACTGTTAAATATTAGCAAGCAAGCGAATAAAAGTTGGAAAAAAAGATTTGATAAGAACTGAATATATAATGAAATTAAAATGCTTAATTCCATGAAGATGGACCAAAATATTGTCCTTTTGTCAAGACAATATTCAACGCAGTACCAGTAGTATCCATTGTGTTGGCAATAACATCATTACCCCACCAGGATGGTGCTGCGACTTTTGGATATGTTAAACAGAAGAATAGTAACAAAGAAGCCCAAGCTAATCCAATATCCAAACCAGCAGATAAAGAATAATTATACTTGGACCACCATGCAAACCACTTCTTCTTAATAAGCCAGTTAAACAACAACCCAACCATACAATAAGTAGCATAATTGTATGGAGATGCTGGTGGAATCATACCAGTACCTGAAAAGAACACTGGCCAATTTAACCATTTAATTGGAGAGTTTGGCCATTTCTTCAAAATTAACCAGTTAATAATAGGTAAAATAGCACCAATAATGAAAAAGAACATTAAACCGTAGTATAATTGGCCATGTGAAAATTGTCTTTGAGGTCCAATAACACCCCAAATAATAGAAGCATTGAAGAAGACTCTACCACCTGGACAAGAGAAGTGATCTGCTTGATGTGTAGAACATAAACCTGCAATATTTCCTTGAGCCCATTTCAAAACACATAATTGAACCAAAGCACCCCAAATAGTTGCAACGAATTGTGCAGCAAACATAACACGAGGAGAAATCTTCATGTAATGACCTAATTTCATATCAGAAGCAAAAGTAACAGCTTGTGCATTGGTAATATAACCAAAAGTCTTGAAAAACATCATAGCAATTGGTTTACCTGGTACCATGTAACCAATAATAAATTCAGTTAACACGTTCAAACCAACCTGAATATTTGTGATGGCTGTGATTATACCAACCGGAAACAAGAAGACAAAAGCAATAATCAAAGCAACAAACACAGACCAGATAGGCATTTCCGTGTCCCAACATCTCATAGCAACAATTGCAAAAACCAAGAAAATTACAAAGGTTACAGCATACCACCAATCTGGGCACTCTTTATAAGCTTTCATCAATCTATTGTGGACATCTTCCTTTTCTTTACTCTTTAATTGAGCCATAATATCTTTTGAGTAAAATAAAATAGTGTGCATAATGGTGGCAGTGATAGCTGCGAAAGACATACCATAAGAAATAGAGAAAGTAGTACTTAAATAAATTGGTGAATACTTGTGATATTCATCTGGAAGAAACGACAAATTTTTATCGACAATCCTACTAACATTGTAAATGTTTTGAAATCTGTCATAAGAATTGGAATCGGACATTGGTAAGTACTTAGAGTACCAAACATTATTATAGTGTAAAGCTGGACAAATAATCCAAAAAATAGAAATCATTGAGAGTAAAATAGTAAAAACAGCACTTGCGGGTGGAATTAATGGAGATCCTACATAACCGGCGATTTGGTACCAATCAAATGTTATAGGGGCCATACCTAAACCGGTACTGGAACCGAATAATTGATTAACAACAGCATTTTGAGGGAAAATCCAGGTTAAAAAGGCAAAAGAAGAAAGAGCTTGGAATAAATAACCTGGAATCCAATACCAACAGAAAGAACCAGCAAAGACTATACCAAAGAATTTTAGTCTAGAGATTTTCCAGCCATTCGCAGGATGGTTATCATTTATATGAATGTTTGTTAAGAAAGTAGCAGTAATCAAATTTGTTGGCCAGATCATAGAAGGTGGACTAACCAATACTCTTCTAGCCAAACCACCTAAAGACAAACCGATACATTGAGTTGAAACAGCAGCCAATATATTAAAACCCCAACCAAAATTTTTACCATAGAAGTTATTCAACGCTAAAATAATGTCGGTAACATACGCGACACCAAAGGAAACATTAGCCATAATAGTAATCAATGCATGTTCTTTTAAATTAAATGGACCTGGATTTAATCTTGCATTGAAAATTTTAACGTCTGGCAAGCATTTGTGCCATGCAACACCAACAGGCCAAGCAAGAATAGTAGTAACGAAAACAGAAAGTGTAAAAGATGGAGCTCTTAAGGAAAAAAACAAATTTAGAGCAGCACCAATTGTACTCATTAATAAACCAATAACCCAAGCTCTAATTGTGTTATGGGGAATAGTTGGATCATCATGAGGTGGAATAGCAGCTCTGACTTCTGGGTAGATTGAATCATCTTCAACTTTCAATCCAGCATATTCATCTTCTAAAACAAGTTTCAGAACATTTGATACAACAGAATCAAATGGTCTAAATTCTGGGTCTTCTTTTTCTCGTTCCAGCACAATGTCTTCAGCAGTCTTGTATGGAATAATTTCCATTTCATCTGTAACGGGCTTATCTTTCGATATTATAGCTTTCAAGTCCTGCATAATTTATTTATTAAACTCTTATTTATTATTATTTTCAATGAATAAATAGATCAAAAGAGAATATTATTATGTCAACTCAGGTATTGTATTTCTTTATAAAAGTTGATGCTTCTGATTTATAATATCCATAAAAAGTAGAACCAAATGAAAAAGGAAAAAAAAAAGGCTGGATTCCATTACAATTTATATAGACCATCTTATATCCAAAATTTTGAAAATATCCAAATATCCATTTAATTCTTAGATATATTCGATGACCACACGATGCCCTGGCTTTTTTGTGGAATGAAGGAAGAGAGCCGCACATCATAATAATTATACATGCTAATCCTTTTATGCATGTCGAATATTTGTGCATATACATGCATCAATCGGGTCGTCTGCTGCCACATATCGCAGAAATCAAAGGCGACAGGCCCAACCACTTTTGATAAGGGTCTCTAATGAACTCAAGTTATTAAATATACCTAGTGAAATACATTATCGGTAGGTAGAATAGGGGATTATACGGTATGTTTGTAAAGCCATCAGGAACTTTGTCAATTAACGAATAAAAGGCTTTTTTTACCTAATCGATAAATAATTTTAGAGAATATTCGTTATGATCATACCAATAAAACCGCCACAGTTAATAAATAGATTCAATTATTGTCCGTTCTCATATTCGATTGTTGGTAAGCAGTTATCAAAAGTCCTCAGCATAAATAGTTTCTAACGATGTTTTTTGCCTATCATGCCTAAATCGGTCTCATTACGTAACTATAATTCTTGTAGTTTATTTTACTAAAAAATTTTTCCTTTAAAATAACAGCAGTAGATCAAATACATATTTACCTGTTATATTCTAAAAACAGAACAGCATTGATTATACTAAGTTTTCAAAATTTTTGACTTGCATTTTCTGTAACGTCAAAGACAACATAAACCATTTTGAACTTGATACGTCCATCTCTATTTATTTCCCAAAACAAAGCAAATAATCATGTAATCATCATCATTATTATTATTATCATTAGGCACTTATCCTGAATAAATTAGATTTTATTACAAACAATCTACAAATTATGTGACGTTATTTTTTTTTACTTTTTCTTTTTCTTTTTCTTTTTTTTTTTTTTTTTTTTTTGTATCTCCATTTTTCAGCATGAAACTAAAGCGAAAAATCAAATAAAATATCCGTGATCTCATATCATGAGCTGTGCTACTCCTTCAAAGTCAAGATAATAATCAGTTGTAAACTTTGATTTTGCTTCTCAAGTAATAATATATAAGAAATTAGAAATAAGATAAGACTATGAGCTCTTTACATACGAGAGCCACACTACAGATATATAGTGAACTATTCAAATATCCAAAGGATGAAAACTCCGATTATTGGTATGATTTATTCGACTTATCAATTTTGGAACCAGCATTGATAGCTACTTTTAAATCTGTCACAAGTAATAATTATGAAGTGAGTAGCATTTTCTTTAAAAAATGCATTAATTATTTTTTTGCGAATTGTGAGGATGGTTTTGAAAATAAGTTCCTCTTAAATAATTTAATTTTGATTATGAATGCATTTTTCAGAGCCTTGAAAGATAGAAAGGATTTCTTGAATGTTGTTTTTAACAGTGAAAATAAAATAAGGGAGGAAAATATTAAGATATTAGCTGAATTGTTGAAAATGATACAGACTGGTCTAAATGAAGACTCGTTGGCCAAATCAAGTTTAAATTTATTGATGAATTTTATTTTAGCAACTTACAGATTTAATGAAATTTTCGAACAATTGATAGGTGCTGATTTAACTGTTTTATTTTCCGATAAAATATTGCATAACGAAAGCTTGAGTAAATTTGATTATAACAAATATTTTATAATTATCAGTATATTGGTGAGTAATCCTAAATTCAGAGATACTGAAAATAACATGTTTAAAAAATGTCTCCAAGATGCAAAAGATGATCAAGTCGACTTCGATACTATAAACTCCTATTTGAAATCTATAGTATCATTTAATTTAATAATATTAGATGATCTAAAGCCTGATATACTAATCCAAAAATCTACAAAAGCCTCGTTTTTCAATTTGATTACTTTTAATTCATTCAATAAATTTAATTATAATTATGAGTATTTGAAAAATGAATTAGACGACGAATTGAGGATCTTATTAAAAATGAAATTACAAAAAATTAAGGAGAATAAAAACTCTTTGAAAGAATTGAATTTAGTTGAATCAATATCTTTAAACTTGATTCTTTTCACTTTAACAATAAATAATCCCAGGTACTGTGAAATTTTAACCAAAGAAAATGAGGATGAATGTGATGACGATCATTTCTTTGAATTGTTTCTATCTTACTCATCCTTCATTTTACAAAATCAAAATAATAATAAGGTGAATCATTTTAATTCGAGGTTGATATTATTAATATTTAATAACCTATTAAAAGGAAATGATAATAATTCTTTGATTAATATCTTGAGTGGATCTATTGACCAATTCAAGTATAAGTTGTGTCACCAAACGGAACCTATTTTAAACAATTTAATTACTCATCAAGATTTACAATCATATGATGCGAATTACGGAGACTTCGATTTGATGGAAGAAAATCAGTACAAATTCAAAATATTTTATATTCTTGATGTCTTGCAATGTTTTTTGAGATATAATTTGACAAGCGATATTGATTCTATAAGTTATAAATTATCATTAGGTAATATCTATTTGGTCTTACATAGTTTACTTAACAATTATGATCAAGCTTTAGTTGAAGGTGATGGGGATAAAGATTTAATGATTGATGACTTTTTGTTTGAATATAATTGGAATGACTTGTTTCTCAGTCTATTAAATCTATTAAGATTCTTAAGCAATGACAAGGTAGTCCTGAAAAAATTGAAAAAGAAGAATGTTAGCAAATACTATTCAGTAATTGAGGAGACTTTTATGCTTTTGAGTTTATTGTTAATTCATAGCGAGAAACTTTTTAAGTACGCTAATTACCTAATTGAATTACTTTATAAGTTATTGGAGTTTCATAAGGATGTAATAAATATTTCTATCAAAGAATCATATTACTGTCAATTTGTCTTATCTATAGTCTACTACGTGATTATAAGATTTGGAATGGAAGAAAGCAAATCTTTATTTGACGACAAAATTACATTCGACACGACAGATATTTTTACTCAGTTGAATTCCAACGGTTCAGATATCATTCAAATTACCGAGCATACATCACAAAATTATTTATTAGCTCTAGAAAAAATAACTGAAGATATTCCATTAATTCACAAAAAGAATAAACTAATACGAGATGATATTGTTTTCAAAGATTTGGATTCAATCATCAAAAATTCAGTCTATACCAATGAAAATTTCAAGTACCTAAAAAAGGATGTTGTCAACAACTATAAAATTAGTTTAATCAATGAATCTATCATATTTTTAATTGACAATTTTAATAGCATGTTCAAATGAGAAAATGGTTGACATCGAGATGCTCATGAGGTTCAAAACATGGTTGTTTTAACGTTGACTTAGTTAAGTTAATCAACTTTTCAATTTTCGAAACTTCTCTATCTTTATTAGTCTCATAATTAAGAAAAATTGAATCTATAATTTTAAATTTCAATTCCTTATAATCGCTCAATTTTATATAATGCATAATTTTTAATTCATCCGGAGTATAGTGATTCGAATCAGTAATTGCCCTATATTCAAGCGATTTGGGAGAGCATGTCAACCACTTTGAATTGAAATCGTTATCAGTAATAAATTTTATGAGTGTCATCATTATGAATTTCTTTTTTGGATCTACGCCAAACTCTTTATTGATCTCACCTATATAACGAATTATATTTTCAATTTTTGAACCATCGATATCATTTGTTTCATTATTCAAAAAAATTTGAATCATACTAATTAATTTTAAACATTTCAAATCAAACTTAATATTTCTTTTACTTTTCTGAATTTTAATTTTATTCTCATCTATCAAATCCAACAAATCATCAAACTTATTTAATAATATCAATTCTCTAATGGATTTTTTTTCACGCATTTCATTTTCATCTGTCGGACTGTTTTTCTTATTTGTTAGTAATTCACCTTGAAGTGATTTCAAAGTATTCCCGTATCCATAATGAGAAAGGTAGTCTTTGATTAAATTATTAATAGATTGTTTTATTTGAATATCGTTCATAAAAATATCAGGTCTATCAATTGTATAATCAATGAATTTTTCATTTTCTTCATCATTTATTTCTTCATCGTCGCTTATGGCGTTATCATTATCTTTCTTGTTCTTACCAAAACTATTAAAATTTGTTTTCTCGAGTAAATAATTATCTCTATAAATAGACATGTATCTGTTATTTATCAATCTTGCAGAATAGTCATTGATATTGAAAAGGAAAGGCTTTTCACCAAAATTTGTAACTATTTCATGAAGTACAGGAGGAGCGGAAGGAATACAATTATTGGAAGAGCCTCCTCTGCCATATCGATTTAAATGATTGATCTCGGTTTCAGCTCCATTTATAAATCCTATCACTGGATAAAATACATTTCTTTCAATATAATAAGATCTTAGAAATTCTCCATTTTTTGTGAAGAATATTTGATTATTCACTGGACTTATTCCACAACCTATTGTATCAGCTTTTCCAAAGCATTCTAATAATTCAATCTCAGAATTACTAATTTTGAAAACGCCTGTTTTCCCATTATAACCAAAACTAGATTCCTGTAATCCAGGAAGCAGCCAAATGGATTTATGATGTTTCATTAATCCTACCGATAAGTTATAATTGATTATATCAGTTTTTATTTTAATCTCATAGTAGAATATTGGACAATTATTAGGTATTGGTACATTCGAAATAAATGCCAATAATGCCTTTGGGTCTATATCAGTGCTCTCTGCAGATCCAATTTCCATATCTTCATCCTCTTCACTAATATCTTCGCCACTTATTCCAACTTCACTATTGCTATTGTCAGCATCCTCATCTTCGTTATTTTCGAATTTACCATTTATTATTCTTAAAGTGTTCTGTTTTAATCCAAAATTTGTCTTTTTGGAACATGCCATTGCTTCAAAGGTAACTTCATTAGCAGCTACCCACTTGGAGGGCAAATTTGTACGTATTATTGTTTCCATTATTTTGCTATCTGAAGAGTGATCCAACTTCAAAGATTCATTGCCATCGGAATTATCAGAATTATTGATCCAGTCATCCATACTAGGTCTTGTATTAATAATATCTGAGTTTTCATCACTGTTAGAATTAGCATAATAATCATCATTAACAAAGAATTTCTCTTCGGTTTGAGTAATATCATTAGTATTGGTCTGCATTAAGACATTATCATCTGTTGCAAGGTTATAATCTGGATTTTCTAATTCAAACTCCAAAACTGCACCATCACTCTCCTCCGTTTCATATTCTATCAGTGACTTTGGAATAAGATAAGTGGTAGATATCGATTTATTCTTTGTGGTGAGTCTGATTCTTGGGTTATCTGTTTCGCCATTCGTTTTTAATATTTGGCTAATTTCAGTAAAATAACTAGGATAATTTTCCATCAAAAAAACTATATCATTACCTGGAATTCCTATATTTGACAATTCATTGATGGATTGAGTTAATCTATTCACATTGTTCTTGTGATATTTACTATTGGAATCTTTGCCATCCTTACTGCCGAAGTCTCCTCTCAGAGGATTATAATTAAACTGTTCTAAATATGTTGGAATACTGCTCATTTCCAAATGTCTTTTTAATTTGAATTTATTCTCTTTGTATCATAAAAAGATTGTACATTCAAAATATTTTTATTTAAAAAAAATATCTGTGTTATTTGAATACTTTATGGATGATTTTGTCTCTTTTGTATCAGGAGACTAGTTTGACGTACTTTTTACAGCATTAGTCTTTTCTTGCCAATTGTAGTTTGGCGCGTTACAGTCAAAGAAAAAGCAAGATTCAATCACGTACATACAAAAATGCATATGCTTGTTTTTTTCTTTTACTATTTGACATTCTACAAAATGTTATATTTATGAATTGATATCTTTATATGACCCATGAACTTCTAAATAAGAAATGATATGTATGAATATTGTGTTATATTGAATAGAATAGAATACTTGAAAAAAATAAAAAAAAAAAAAAAAGCAAGTATTGAAGAAACTTAAAGAACAAGCTTGGCTTTATAATAATCATAATATCTTTATTATCATATATATAAAGTTATATATATAAATATATATATATATATATATCACCTTTGCTTTGCCTTTTGGTTGTATCTCAAGTAGGGAAAACTTTCTGGCGAGTTTCTGAAATCTTAAAAACGATCGCATTGGAAGGATCTACGACAAATTTCAAATCACTATCCTTAATATCCTTAGTTGAATAACCTTCATCTGCGTCCATAAACTCATCTGCTTCTTCTTCCTCTTCAAAATCTTCGTTAAATTTTCCATTCTTAGGGCTTTCTTCATCAAAACTTTTAGTTACCTCCTTATTCCAAGTGTTTAACCACGTAATCATTAAATCGGGATACTGCAGAATCAATATCTGGAAACTCTGTAAATCCTTGTCTTCTACACAATTCGTCAATTTCTCATTAAATTCAATCAACTGTGTTCTGTCGAAAATTGATCCATCAGGCAAAACTATTGGATTTTTTAAATAATTGAGATTTGACGTTAGATGATGTGAATATTTCATATTTGAAGACAACTTAAAAAGAGGAACAGATGAACAAATTGGACAAGTTGTAATATTCGAATTAGAATTTGCTGCTGATATTTTTGGATGTGCGCAACTTCTAGTCTTATAGATACTCAATCCTAGAGACATGAATTTTTGGAAAGAAGAATTAAAAAATTTGCAATTGTATAACTGGTTAAAATCTGATTGGAACATATCATTCAAATAATTGAATCTTTTAAATGATAAAAGTTTGAAATATTTAAAAAGATTTTTATTAAGCATTTGATTTCTCAATTTTAATAATTGAGATTTAGTCAAATCCTTATCGTATTGCTGTAAAAATTGATTCAATAAATTTGTATTTCTAATCTCCAATTTAAATCTTTGATACATTTTCAATTGGAATATCTTAGAATTCTTATTTTGGAAAGAATATTTTTTCTTATAATAATTGTCAATCAAGAATGACTCATACGATAAAAATGCTTCAATCAAATATCTTGGAAGTATTAGCAATCCATTGATCAAGTTTATCTCATTAGAATATTTGAAATTTTCAAGTTTATTAAATTGCATAATTTCAAATTTTAAAAATTCCAATGCTTTAAAATTGTCGTTAGCTTTTACTAATTTTACAAATTTTGAAACTAAATATTCAAATTTCAAATCTGATTGAATCTTTTTCAAAAATTTCTCATTATCTTTAATAAACGACTTTAATTGATTATCAATCTCTTGATGAATCAAAATTTCTTCTGAGATAGAATTAAATTTTGCCAATATATCAAAATCTATAAATTTATCTAATTTCAATTTTTCTATAAATTCCTGGGAGAACTTATCATCTGTTGTTTTTATAAAATATAAGCTAATTAAAATATTGAAGTACACTTGTAAGAAAGTATGATTGGAACAAGAATATTGCGAAAACAATTGTACTCTACTATTCAATCTCAGAATTAGATCTTCTTCGAAATCAACCTTCTCTTTCAATCTTTCCTCATATAATTTCAACTGTCCAATAAATTCTCTTAAATTATGTTTATTAACTTGTTTGCTGCTTTCTGTTATTTTCTCATTTAGTCTATTAATCTCTTTCAAGTTTTTCTTATACAATTCTAATGGAATTTTGAAAAACAGTTCATTCATTTGGAGAAAAAAATCCAAATTCGGATGTGTAGGCTGCACTATCTTGCTGTTCATTATTTATATTAATGTTATGGATAATAATGTGGTTGGTTTGTAATAGTATGGGCCACTAATTGAATATTTGCCACATTGAATCATTATATTGTGTTATTAACCTGTCAAATTAAGCGGTCACTTTAATCCGACTCTTCAATTATTTGGAATTATTATTATTATATACATATATATATATATATATATATATATATTAAGCAGCCCTGTTAATATAGGAACGCGTAACGCGTCATTTCCACGTGACATACTAATCACAAGGGGTTCATTTATCAGCAATAAAGAGATATTGACTCAATTAACATATATTAAATGAAGCCCCTTCTAAATATCAGTCTGATATCATCGCTTGAATACAAACGAAAAGTAAAGAATTGATATATTTTAAGTTGTGTTTGCATACCTCATGGAATCTTGTACTATCAGGTCGTTTTTTATTTTTTTATTTTTTTATTTTTTTTTGAAAAAGACACCCTTAAAACTCATTTTGAAAAGTATATATGTTCTAAGTTTAGATGAAAAATCTTAAAATCAGCTTGTCATACTTTTGGTAAAACAAGGTGATATAAATTTTCAATATTTTTTGAGACTTGACACCAGAAATTAGTTATTTGATATTATTATTAAAATTTTCAAAAAAGAAAAAAGAAAAGGAACATCAATTTTTTTGCATTTTCTTAATTTATCATGAAAATATTTTTTAAAAAAAATGATAAATGACTTACTCCAGTTATTTTCATTCTTATTAGATACTAATTTAGCTACTTTCCTTATTATTAGTTCCAATGTAATTACTCATATTAATAGTAGTATTTTCTTTTTTTAAAAAAAGATTTTTTTTTTTAGAGGAAAACCTGTTGCTTGGTTATATATAATTGTTTACCGTTAATCGCGAACTGATGTTTTTCGTGATTTACATGCTTTCATTATTTTGATTCCTATAACGAATCGGTTTATCATCTCTTCAAATATTTGTATAAAGATAAAACAGAATTTTTTCTTTGCAACATAAAAAGTTATGTTCTTTGAACCAACAAGAAGGTAATTATTTACAATAAACGTATGAATTAATGTTAGTCGTCTCACATCAATAAGCTTAGAATTATTAAATGACATCAGATTTATCTTTTTTTTTTTTTTACAAAATATCTCATTTTATGAACAAGCTAGTTTCTTAACAAAATCCAATCTTAAATATAAGCTTTTTACATTGTTAGCGTTTTTTTATCGAAAAAGACATAATCCAAATATACCCTTCAAATTGCTTTCTCAAATGAAACCTTAGAAAAAACCAATACAAGTATTACCTGTAATCTGTTGATCAAAATTCATTTCAACTATAATGAAAAACGATAAAAGATCTGTTTTGGTTCTCAGTAATTTCAAAGGATTAAATGCAAATAACTAAAGTAATCACGTGACTATTATAACCCAGAAATAAAAAAATAAACGAAGATGCATAAACAGAGATGGACTATTATTAATTTAATTACCAAAATTTATTATCATTCAAATTATTTCTTTACTAAAATAATACGTAGTTAATTTTTCTTTAGAAACATAAAAAAGCACTTAAGTATATTTGAGAAGATGACAAAAGAATCAGAATGTTGTGGTGGCTGGATTACTGGAGATTGTTGCGGAAGTGATGCATGCAATCCAGATGACTCAACTACAAATTTTAAGACTGAAGAGTATGAAGATGATGTCTGGGAATCAGACGGGGATGACCAGATAAAGAGCAAAGAAATTTATGAAAAAGAGAAAACAAGCATAAGGACAACAGAGGTTAAAAATGATACAATAGATGAAGAAGACACCTACACTGATCCAACTAAATTAGATGTACAATCTGAAAGCGTAGAGACCCGTTCAATACGTAGAAAATTCAATAAACTGGGTTATATTGATGGAAAATCCCAGTGGCAAGAATATGGATTACAGCGGGGTTTCAATGATGGATTTGGAATAGGTGCTCAATTGGGAATTGAAGTAGGTAAGCTAGTAGCGAAATCGCAGATGGAGAAAATGAAAAATGGAGATAAAATTGATTTCAATTTTGAAGAAATGGTACAAGAATTCGAAATAGGTAATTTTTTACTGAGTAAATATTTTGATTTTATTGATGGTGACTTGATCTTGAAAAAGAATGTAGAAGGTAATTATAATCGTCTCTATCATCCTATATTAGAGAAATGGACAGGCAAAGCGAAAATGAAGTTTGAATGATTTATTACGAAGTTGCTGACTAAACCTTTGGTTTTTGAAACTATGTAAACAGGAAATTATATTTCATTGATTTGATTGAAAATGCGTTCACTCGCATTTGTTTTTTTTCATAGTTTACAGTTGTTTGATTCTGATATTAGTTTCTATAACACTAGTTTTTTTTATTCATTTTAATATATTGATAGAAATATTTAATTTGTAATTGATTGTCGACTACGTGATCCACACATTGATTTCTAATTGTTAGATCTCTGAATTTCTTAAATCTTTTTTAATGTGAAAATTACGTTTGGATTAGATGTCATCACACTTTAACACAAAAAAAAAAAAAAAATAAATCGAAGTAATTTTCGAACAATTCTTCGAGATACAGAAATATCACTTGATCGTAACTATTCTGTTTTTTTTTATCAATTGTTAATAACACAACTAATAGTATTCAGATGACAAAAGATGAAATATAATCCTGAGGAAGAAGAATTTTTAATAAATATTGTGGAAGAATTAGACGATGACGATAACGTCAAGAATTTCAAACTAGAAAAAATTGACAACAAAAATGGACAAAATAGTGAGCATGACTTATTGACACAAAAATTACAGTTAGATTTTGAAAGACAAAAAAAGAAAGATACTAAAAATGAGATTGATAAATCTGTTGATGGAATAAAAGAAAAATTGGAATATAAGAAAGGCTTTTTGAATTCACTTGAAAGTAAGAATAAACAGAATAAGGAGAGGATGACACTGGAACGATCGCTGGTCAGAGAAATATCAAAGACCAGTTCTATCATGGACAATTTGAAAGAAGAAGAAAAGAAATCTAGTAGAAAGGATGAAGAAAAGGCTAGTGTTACAAGAGCAACTGAAGAGAAGAAAAAAATAGAGGATTCATCGTCTTTCGCTTCTGTCTCAAGTGAGTTTTCTACTGCTACCTCGATCAATACTCAACAGAAACAGGATTTTTTGAAACCAATATCAAAAGCAGCTAGTAAAAAGCTTCCTGCCACTTCGAAATTGAATAAGAAAAAATATTCTTCACTCTTTATCCCTTCCAAGAATACGAAAAAGACAAACATAAAGTCATCAGATGATGAAAATGTTGGAACCAACAAGAAAAACCAAGAAAAACCAAAATCAAGATTTGCTCAAAACCTTGTAAACGAAAAGAAAATTATGTTTGCCACAACAAATAAGGACGTGCCGGAGATGGATATTCATACTGACTTAAAGAATGTCTCCGTGGAAAAGACTGAACCAGTTGAAATTGCAATAAAGAAGGATGAAGCTTCTGACAATCATATTGGAGCTAAAACGATTAAGGAAAACATCAGTAATATTAACAAAAAAATATATGAAGACATGGCTCCTCAAATTGATACTGAAGAACTTTATGAACTTCATATTGATGATGATGCTGCAAAAGGAAACGATGAGAAAGAAACAGAAGTAGAAGAAGAAGATTTAGTACTTAATTATGATGAGGAGGATTTGTATAAGAGAGTTTTTCCATGGCTTAAGTTTCATCATGAAGAAGCGTCTGAAGAGAATACGGAAAAATTGAATGCCGACACTGAAAATGAAAATGAAAAGGAAGAAGAAATAAATATACAAGGAGTGGATTTTAATGATGATGACGAAGAAGAAGATTCTGGAGTATTTGAAAAGCCAATAATTGATGAGAAAATTTTAGAATCTGTCAAGAATAAGTTGGTATATGAAATTGATAATGATTATGTTGAGTTAGTTAATGATAATGATATGGAGGAAGAAATAACGCAGATAGAAGAGATTGTAGATTCTTCTGAATTAGTGGATGCAAAAGAATTGAAATCTAGCCTAAAAAAGAAATCTAATATACCTAAGAAAAAATCAAAGGTGAATTTTTCAAATGTTGTAAAAGTGAAAGAAATTGAAAATAAAGAACAACTTGAGAAGAACGAATATGATGAAGAAATCAATCTTATTAGTGCTGACATGGATAAGATTCAAGAGAAATTGAGACTTGACAAAATGTATAAAGATGTGTTTGGAGGCGATTACGAAAATGTTCAGAGACAGATTATAGACAATATGAAGCTGTTTGGCTTTGATAGCCCACTCGATGTGAAAATTCCATCAGGATTTGCTGAAAAAGAGGAAAAGTTACAATGTGAAGAGGATGAAGTGAAATTTGAAGACATTGTGTCCAACAATATTGTGGAAAGACCTATTGTATCACAAGATTTCCAGGCACCATCTAATAACCGAGCTGCAAAATCTCATAATTTAACAATGACCAATGACTATATTGTGCTCGAGCGAAACACTCGGGAGAACAAATTTCTTTGATGAAAGTAGTACTTATTAAAATATGAAAATACATAAAATATAATATATATAGACGTTGTTGAAGAGAACAAAGTCTTTTTTTACATAAGTTCTTATCTTTTCCATAAACTATTCCAATGTAATTCAATGGTGACATTAATATTATTATTGCCACTATAATTTTTTTGATTAAGCACGAAATAGCTAAATTTGAAATTAGATAAATCGTGGGCTAATCAATTAACATAAAAGATGTGAACCAATCATGTCAAAAGCACGTGACCGAAAAATCTTGCTGCGTATCGGTCGTGTTCTGCAGTTTTGTTTCACTTCTTAAACTTAGAATTGACTGGCTGAAGTATTGAACGTTGATAACAGAATTCAAGTAAGGGAGAAGGTTTTGCATTTTGCAGAATAGATGTAATCGAGTTTTTGAAATTTTATGAATTCGGATGACATCAACAGATGATTAATTAGCATCAAAAGGTGTTTGCTTTTTTTTAACAAAGGCGAAACTCTTGACAATCAGTTGGCAATGGGGGGTTTTTTTTTTGATAAAAGCATGGCGAAGGAAACATGAATAGATATCAGACGCCAAGGTTGCGAGGATGAAGGTCGGAGTGTGTACAGCCCCAATCATGTGTTATTATATATTAGGATCCAACCACAAATAGTATGATAATTGGTTCTGATTGTTGTAAGTTTAGCAATTTTAGTTTAAAAATAGATAATGCATGGATTAATGAATCCAGCCAGTCGATACGGGGATGGACCCTACTGGGAGGATGTCAACAGATCGAAGAAATATCCTCTGACTAGATGAATGCTTACATCTATATTGTGGATTCTTTTCTTTTTTTATTTTTAAAGAACAATAAAACAAAACGAAAACAACTGGTCTGCTGCCATATGCAGAAAAGATTTTAGCTAGTATATCACATTTGTAAGACCATTTCCGCTCTTTTTTCAAATTGAATAAAATGTAAGATGGAAACTTCTGACAAGTCAAACTTTCAAAAATGACTACAATTATAACCGGCAAACATGGTCTTGTGTCCATCTCGACTCGTTTTCTTTCGATTAAATGTTTTGCATTTGTTTTGTATTCATTTCTTTGCCGCCTTCAATTTAATTTTTAGTTTTAATTATTTATGTATTGGTATTACTACTATTGTACCATATTTCATCTAATCTTAGTTATATATGCATATGCAGACGTCCAACTACCTGAAAGAAAAATTCAACATGAAACTTTTGTTCGCACGCATGCAGACACTGAATATACTTGAAACGTATCCAGCAGTCAGTCAAAGCAGGCATTTTTGCTTGTATTGAACAGTTAGTTTTACAATTTTGCAATTTTCTTTCACTTCTGGTTCTATTAAAAGATTGGCAAGTCATATATAATAGAATATATATTCCTCGCTTGTTTCTGATTGTACTAATTCTATATCTTTCTAAGGATATTTTTTTTTTAATACTTTTTTGGTTCTTCTTGTACAAATACATATATATATATATATATATATATTTTAAACATATCAAAACCTCCTGTTTAGCCTAACTTCATTTCTTAAAATTTATAGACTCTTTTAGAATTTTTTTATTTTTTTTTTATTTTCTGTCTTGGGTTTTTTTTTTTTGGTTTTCTGTTTTTTTTTCTGATATATCTAATATCCATTATATTAAGTTTATCATTAACATATTTTAAATTTACAAACTGACTACCCATATCATAGTCTAGTGTTAATAAATAACAGAAAAAAAAAAGAAGCTTGAAAGACTCAAATCGAAATATTTGCCTACACACAAAAGAAAAAACCTAAGTTTTGTGACACACATCCATTCATCATCTCACCCTCTCTTTGATTTAAGGTTTTCCTTCACTAGCAATTATTAGAATAGAGAAGCAATTTGATCTTATCTAATCAACGATTTTTATTTGTTTACCACGACATATAAAGCTACTATTAAACTCGTTTTTGAAGTTTCATTTTAGTTAGTGTTTTATTTTTTACTTTTTCGCAGTCCCCGTTTACATTCAGGCAGTCATGTTCAGTGAAAATAATAATTCCCCAAATTCCATTTACTCTTCATGCTTTTCTCGAAGCTCTACCCCTGTTAACCGTGATAGTTTAAGTGCTTATTCAAGTGCAAATAATACTCCATTGCCAACTAAAGATTGTGAAATGCAATTCCAAGCAACCAATGTTGCAACGACACCATCTAGTAGCAACCTAAGCAGTTCACCATCACCATCACCATCAAGTATTAAGCTCGAGCAACCCTATGCTTCTAACCATAATGAATCGGTCAGAAACATCTGGAACAATAAGTCTTTATCCATTGACATATCTAGAGCCAATAGCAAAATGGCTGGAAACAACTTGAGTCGTACCTCTGGTGCAAATGGTCAAACTTCCTTTTTACTTGACAGAAGCAATGATATTTGGAACTCAACTTTTACTCCAAGTAGTGAATTTTTTGGTAAAAATATCACTTCTAGAGCTGTTCAAAATAACAATACCATTCCAAATGTAAAAAGCAATCTTTCTGTCAATAACAATAATCTTGGATATTTTGACAACACTCCAATGATGAGCAGTTTTGGTAATAATTTGGAAATTTATCCAACCCATTCTAAATTGGTAACTCCAAGAAGTGCAGTATTTAACTCTTTTGATGCAGCTGCCACCAATTCCCAACCTAGTGCTACTCCAACTCATTTTAGCTTTAATAACAGCGCTAATAACATGGTCAATTCTGATATGTTACTTGGTAAAATGTCTAATGGTAACCCTAGTGTGACCAACAACCAAGTGTTGGATTATTTTAGTAAGAATCAAAATAGCCAAATCAATCAATTAGGCATTGATGACGTCCAAAATATCAACTACGAGACTATTTTCCAAAACAATATTCAATTGCCGAAGTTTTTCATGCCAGGCCAACAACAACAGAGTCATCTTGATGGCCATTATGGTCATGATTATGGCATGAATCCGTTGGTCTTGGTGAGCTTCAAAAATGGTAGATTGGATATTTTTTACTATTGTTTAAACAGTATTCCTAATGGTTTGAATAATGGTGACATGGTCATCGTGGAAGCTGATCGTGGTAAGGATTTGGGTATGGTTGTTTCGACGAATATTTCTATTGATGATGCTAGAGTGCTTAAGATGATGCAAAACCAGGAACAGAACGAAGCGTTAAAATTCGATGCCAATTCCAGTACAAGTGGAAATGTTGCAGCCATTCTTACCGCAGCAGCAGCAGCAGCTTCTTCTAACAACATGATGAATGATAATAATAGTTTGCAAACCACACATATTCCAAAGCAAATCTTGAGAGTTGCTATGCCTAATGAAGTGACACAAATTTTCAATAAAGAGAGTGATGAAATGAAGGCGTTGACGATTATGCAATCCAAGATAGGAGTACATCAGACACCAATGAAGGTTTTGGGAGCGGAATATCAATGGGATAGAAGAAAGTTGACCTTTTATTATGTTGCTAACAAAAGAATTGATTTCAGAGATTTGGTGAAGGATATTTTTAGAATTTACAAGACAAGAATCTGGATGTGCGCAGTTATTCCTACAGATATGAGCATTAAGAGTGAGATTGAGATGAACGATAACGGACTCAACGCGTTTAACACACTTGCAAATAGCAGTAATTACTCCTACACTAGCACTATGAACAACCATGCAAGAAACAACAGCTCAATTTCCAATTTTGTCTTACAGCAGCAGCAACCGATGGCTCCGCTTCCTAGTTTTGAGATCCAAGCTGCAACTCCTACAAACTCGAGCTTTGAACAGGAGCCGAGTTTAGTGGTGCCGCAATTCAACAGCATCTGGGAAGCTTGAATGGAGAGAGTGTGTGTATGTACAAGCTGCTGGGTTTCTGCAAAATGGCAGCTCCATTATGCGACGTTACGTTTCTGTTTGCGGTTCCGTCCCGCTGTCACTGGCTTTGTTGACATACTTCATATATATATTTGCTGTTGCACCGGTTTATTATACATTTTTGTTCACTTATATACACTTATATATATTTTACATCTGATACATTTTAGACGTTTGTAGTGGCTGTAGTGTCTTGTTCCGCAGAGAGGTTCGTCATCTATGACCATCACCAAATCCCAAGCCACGTGCTCATAACTGCAAAATGGCTTATAACATTACGCCAAAGTTCATAACCAAGAAAACCACAGGCTCACAACCATAAACAAGAATCATAACCACAATCAGAACTCATAACCAACCATAGATCATAACCCCGGAGCATCGCACAAAACCTCTTTTTTTTTTTTATCATTTTGTTTATTAGATTTGAGTTGACACATTTAAGGTGGGAAATTTGCATATACATATATTGTATTACAAGCGTGATAATAATTTTTGTTATGCAAAACAGAGAGGAAAAAAAAAAACGCGCCGACGCGAATATGGAGGAGAAAAAAACAGATGAGCAGTTGATCAAAGGTAGACAATAGAAGTGAATAATTGTTAAATATATAACAGGGATTACATTAATAGCGATAGTAGTAGAGATAGTAACAGCAATAAAAGTGATAACAATAATAAAAGCCTTAGATTGCAGTGGAGCGAAAAACAAAAAGAATGAAGGATCCAGAGAAACTCATACAGGACCTCAAAAATGGAGAATTGATACCTGAAAACACGGTGTTTGAGATCTGCGACAAGGTGATTGAAATCTTGATAGAAGAGTCCAACATCGAGACGATTTCGCCGCCATTGACGATCTGTGGAGACTTACATGGTCAGTTTCAAGATTTGTTGACGCTTTTTGAGGTGTCTGGAACCTTGGAATATGCCAATAACCAGTCCAAATATTTGTTTCTTGGCGACTTTGTGGATCGAGGCTTCTATTCGGTAGAGACCTTCCTCTTGTTGATTCTATACAAATTGAGGTATCCCGAGAGAATCTATTTGATACGTGGAAATCATGAATCTCGATCTATAACTTCAATCTATGGATTCTATGACGAGTGTTTCAAAAAATATGGTAACGTCAACGTTTGGAAATATTGCTGTGATTTATTCGATTATTTGAGTCTTGGTGCTTACATTCAAGGAGGAATTTTTTGTATTCATGGCGGATTGTCCCCAAATTTGGCTAGTATCGATGATATTAAATATTTGAATAGAAAATTGGAGATCCCTAACGAAGGTTTGATTTGCGATTTGCTCTGGAGTGATCCGGATGAAAATATTAATAATTGGCGAATATCCCCTAGAGGTGCTGGTTATCTATTTGGCAAACCTCAAGTACAACAGTTCAATCACATAAATGGCTTGAATTTAATAGCTCGCGCTCATCAACTAGTAATGGAAGGTTATAAAGAATTATTCGATGGAAATTTAGTAACTGTTTGGTCAGCTCCAAATTATTGTTATAGATGTGGAAATGTTGCTTCCACGTTAAAAATCAATGATGATTTATCAAGAGAATACGTGATATTTGAAACAAATATGGACAACAATGATTTGAATTCTCCCGGAAGAATGTTTTCTCCTCATAAAAATTCAATAAGTGAATATTTTCTATAAAGAAAGAAATCGGAGGGGGGGGGGGCGATGGCAAAGGAGGAGTTTTGGTTTTTCTTGATATTTCAAAATTGTTTTTGTTTCGTTTAGATTGCTTCTGGTCCATATCAATTGTTTATGCATTTTTCGTTTCTTTTTTTGTTTTTAATATTTGATTTTTTAATCCTGGGTGATCCAAATGATAATAAGTTATTTGATCCATATATGATTTTCATTTTATTTTATTTTATTTTATCTTATGTTATTTCGTTTTCTTTAGATTCATGTTTTAATTGCTTTATTTCATATTGATTATTTTATTTTTATGTGTTTTGACTTTTTCATTTCGTCTGTTATTAGTGATAACATGTAAATTTCAGAATTGTTCTTTTTTCGAAAAAAAGAAATCATTGACACAATGTAAAGATTAACAATATCTAAAAACTCTGGTACGTACCTCATTTATATCATCTAACGCTATTTTATCGATTTGCCATTATTTTATAATATAATATATTTATATTGGAAGAAGAAAGAAAAAGTGAAAAGAATAAAAAGGAGTAAATAATCTTAAAACAGTAATAAATGATCAAGAACGATTCCGAATAAGGATCAAGAATAATGATAAAAAATAATGATCAAAAATA
This sequence comes from Saccharomycopsis javanensis, assembly GCA_031125485.1. Classification (NCBI taxonomy): domain Eukaryota; kingdom Fungi; phylum Ascomycota; class Saccharomycetes; order Ascoideales; family Saccharomycopsidaceae; genus Saccharomycopsis; species Saccharomycopsis javanensis. Next base: position 60,503 of record JASTUL010000028.1, read on the forward strand.
ACAATCAAAATCAGAGATCAAAAATAATAATCCGAAATAACCATCAAGAATACGGCCAAAAATAAAGATCAAGAAAGAAAAGGTGGATTATAATAAAAAAGAGTAAACTATTATTACTCTTGCAATCAGGATGACTTTTTTCCTTGAAAGATAAATGCAGATATTAAATACAAGTGTGAAAAGTTGGGTTCTTTTATTATTATTACTTTTTTTTATTTTTTTTTTGAATTAATATTCATCTTCAACTGGTTTCAACACATAATCCATAGCATACCAAACAGAATTTTCGCCACCATGTTTACAGTTACTGACACCTTTGTTTTCAAAATCCAACTTTTCATAGAAAGGAATCAAATCTTCGTGAGCAAGAATAGTAATTTTTGAGCCTACTTGCTGATTGCTCAATTTCTGAATATAATCTTTGATCAAAAGCGAAGCTAATTGCATGCCTCTATAATCAGGATGAATCGCTAATGAGTGAAGAGCTATAACATGACCTGATTCGATGTGACCGGAATTTGGGATCTCAGAGTTTGCAACCATCATTGAAGGTTCAGTGATGGAGGAACCTCTGATCTTTGTTGCCATAATATGGCCAATCAATTGCTCATCAACAATTGCAGATTCTCTCTCTGGGGTGTACACATTCTCTGGTTTTTTCTCAGAAAAAGTTCTGACAAATAACGCAGAAGTGAGTTCTGGACAAACCGTCAATCTGTACTCAATTGATTCTTTGCTTGCGGCCTCATTTTCCGGGAAACACTTTGTCTCTAATGCACTGACCTTGTCTAGGTCTTGTTTAGTTAATGGTCTGATAACCAAATGAGATGGCGGTTCATTAGCTGAAATCATCGTTTTTGCTTTCTTTTGCTATTTGTTGTCTGTTATTTCTTCAAAGCCTGTGTAATCAATTCGCGATGGCCCTTATACTATATATGTTGAAAAGAGGAGAAGTTTAACAAGTTATTGCACCATTATTTAACAAGTTATTATTATAAGATAATATCAAGATATTCTCATTATAACCAAGATAGATATTATAGTGGGGGTCTATGCGGCACTAAAAGAAACCAAAAAAAAAATTTTTTTTTTCTTCTAATGGTTAAAAGCCCCTATAGGAATTAGAAGCGCTGGTAATGGTTAGAAGCACCGGTAAATTAATAGCCCTGTGACAGGTTACTAAACCCTGGCGAGGTTATTAGCCCGGAGACAAGGTTACTCAACTCCGGGACAATACAATAGATCTCTTATCAGTAATGATAACGCTTATCAAGAAAACAAAAACGCAACGCCGAAACGTTAATTGTTTTTTTTTCTCGAAACCACTTATCTTATCGCGCTAGTGGTTGTATAAATCAGTTGATTTGAAGATAAAAGAGATGGATGCATCAATTTTGAAATCAGGATTTTGCAGGACAACTGGCTGGTCTGAAATATTTTTGGCAAGTGATTTAAACTTGGCCAATATTTTTTTTGATTGATTTGAAATCTGGTACATGATTTAAACCTGGCCAATCCATTTGATATTTGGATTGCTAATTGATCCGGCTGATTCACTTAACCTCAGCTACGTTATTCGTTGACTCATTGACCCCAGCTACGTTATTCGTTGACTCATTGACCTCAGCTACGTTATTCGTTGACTCACTGGCCTTATCTGATCTAGTTATCACATTAAAGAATTAGCTGATTTGCCTGACTCATTCAATAGTCACTGGCTGGTTCCCTACTAAGTTTTCTTTTGTTTTTTTGGCCTCTTTCGTTTCGCTTCCCGTGTCTTTCAAACAGCCATGATTTCCGAATACTTTGCTACAGTGACAAGCATTCTTTCGTTTTCTAGTTTTCTAGTAGCGTTGCTTCCGCAGCAAATTCACAACTACCAAATCAAGTCAGTGCAAGGAATATCAATATACATGCTTCTATTCCTTTTTTGTGCTGATTTATGCAATTTTCTAGGATGTGTTCTCACTGATCAGTTACCATTCCAATTCTACAATAGTTGTTATGCGTTGACAAATGACAGCGTTCTATTTTTCCAGTATTGGTTGTACAGAAACAATAAATCAACCGGTCTATGTTCTACAGACCCAAAGAGCCCAAGAGATATACAAGATGATGACTCACGCGATCCTTACTATCCAGATGATTCAATTGATCCATATTATCCAGATGATCAAGTCGACCAGCAGGAAAATGAAGGAATGCTTAATAGCGTCCTCAGCATAGGCAGTAATTTCTCTATTTCTAACAACTTGATCACTTCTACAACCGCTTCCACGTTTCTTCTTGCTTCTCAGATATCTCAAACATCTGCATATCCGGTTAGCCATCTAATGACAAGAACAGTTCATGACGATGAAGAAGCAATGGATTTTGGATATTTGGTGGCATACACTTGTGCGTTTTTCTATACTGTTTGCAGAGTCCCTCAGATTTACAAATTGCACAAAAACAAATCGGTCTTGGGTTTCTCTTCAGGATTCACCATTCTTGCTATTTCAGGCAACTTCTTCTACATTGCTTCCATTATCCTTACTGCAATTTTTGACATTGAAAACCCTGACGGGCAGTCAAATGCAAAACTTTTGTTCTTATGGAACGAATTGCCTTATATGGTAGGTAACATAGGGTCAATATTGATGGACATAGTAATCATTTGTCAATACATTCATTACTCACGACTGGATAAGCTAAAGTTAGATGCTCAAAATCAACAATTGAAAAATTTGATTGATGGAGTCTCTGATGAAGACAATATTGCGGATAGTGAACCAGTAGACGAAAATACAAGGTTATTGAGTACTGAACATCAAAATTTCAATTAGACAAGGGATGGTTTTGCAGTAAATCTATTGGAGGAAATACATATACAGGCAACTTGTTCATATATATGTAAAGGTTTTTATATTTGAGGTTTTATTAAATGTAAGGATGTTGAATATCACGTGCAAAGGTTTCAATGCAAAGATTTACCATATCAATGTATAGGTGTTACAATAAGGTAATGATTTAAATATGTACGGATTTAGGTACGGCTCCGGATGGCCGTAGGCTTTTTTTTTTTTTTTTTTTTTTTTGGTTTTTATTATAATCGAAGAAGAAAACGAAAAATTTTCCCTTTTAAAAGTGAAATGCTGTTATATAGTTAATTTTGACATACTTTAGTAATAATACATCTGGACTTAATCAAAGATAGATTTATCGGAATTTAAGTTGATTAGTGAAGATTGGATTGTATAGATAGAAATTTGGATTATATATAATATAATTTTGATTGTATATAATAGAAACTCAAAATTCAATTGCATATAATAGAAGTTACGAATTCAGTTGCATTCAACATAAGCTGTAAATTGAAATTTATAGCATAGATCATATTATATAGGATTCTAATATCATTTATATCAGTGAGCCAGCTAAAGGTGAAACAACAAAGATTAAGAGAAGCATCATGTCTGAAATAATAGTGGAGAAACAAGAAGTGACAGAAACAACACCGGAAGAACATGGATCCACTGAAGAACAACAAGAAAAGCAGAGTGTTGTGGAAGAAACATCTACGGTCTTGGCTACAGAAAATATGACTTTACCTTTGGAATTGATGGACCAATGTATAGGTAAGAGAGTTTGGGTAATAATTGATTCTCCTAGAGAATTTGTTGCTACATTGGTAGCCATTGATGATTTTGTTAATCTTGTATTAGAAGATGTTACAGAATATGATATGACAGACCCTGAAACTTTGGGTATTAAGACATATAAAAGACCTAAAATGTTGCTAAATGCTAAATATATCGCTATGATTATTCCTGATGGTAAAGGTCCAGAGATTCCTGAATCTGTTTAATTTCATGATTATTATTGTCATTGCTTTTTTCTTTTTTCAATCTCCAAATCTTTACTTCTATGTATATTAAATAATTCTAATAAACACTCCAATTTATAAATTATTAATTCAAAAAGTCATCAACTGTAGGACCTATTATTTGTATGAGGTGTCGAACTATATATGTGTAGCACTATCTTGAAAAAAAAAAAAAAAAGGTAAGAACAACAATAAAAAAATATAAAACAGACTTATAACTATTCAATATCAGATAATTACAACGTTGAATCTAAATATGAGCCAAAAGGTGGATGGAACAAGAAGATTTTACAATTAAGAGAATTAGTTAAATGGTTCAAAAAAGGAGAAACAGAACACGACTGATTCTGACGCATAGCCAAAACTTGTATAATATATTCAAAAATGAAATCAAATTAATTGATATCGATGAAAATGATAACATAGATATCGATTCACAAAGTAATTCAGATTCAAACACTGATTTCGATCAGTTTGAATTTCAACTATTTGAAAAATTATTCCATTATGTGAAAGTTCCAATAAATTTGGAGAGGTTTATGTTTTTTGGAATAGTTTATTGCATCAATGAATTTTTGAAGAATTTCACCATTTTCCCAATCCAATTATTTCTAATTTTGCAAAAAATAATACAGAAAAGATCTACAATAACATTTAAAAAGTTAGTTTATCTAGTATATCAGCCCTTGATTCAATTATTATTATCTGGTTTTACCTTGATTTATTTGAAAAATTTGGATACTTTTAAATTGTATCATGATATTAGAAGACAAAATGGAATAAAATTATATGTGATTATTCAATTATTGGAAATCTCAGATAAATTATTGACAACTTTTGGACAAGATTTGGTAAATTATATGTTGAATTTGAAATTCATAATTTACCGTAATCGAGATGAAGAAAAATCAAAGATATTATTGATTAAATTATCATTTGTTTTTTTTATCACTTTGATTTACACGATTATTCACTCCACAGTTATAATTTATCACATCATTTCTTTGAATGTAGCTATCAATAGTTATTCAAATTCTCTATTCACTTTAATTTTATCTTCCCAATTCTCTGAAATCAAATCAACTATCTTTAAAAAATTTGATTCTTTGAATTATTTCCAAATATTAATCAGTGATTTAATCGAAAGATTTCAAATCTTAATTTTCCTAGTACTAATAAACTTCAGAAATCTATTGGAATTCTTGAAAGATAATAATAATTATAAGTCAGATCTAAATATTTTGAAAATTTTAATTTACCCTTCAATTTATGTATTTGGCAGCGAAATCTTGGTCGACTGGTTAAAACATTGCTTCATCACAAAATATAACTTTTTAAGCTTTAAAGTTTACAACAGCTACTTGAAGATTTTAATTAACGATTTCATAGAGATTCAATTTAAGAAAAATCATTCTAAAAATAATAATAATAATAATACACTCTCTGAGTTTGATATAATAAATTCAAATAAGAAGATATCAAGAAGGCTAGGCTTACCAATATTTATTATTAACATAGTTTTTATAAAATTAGCATGGCCATTGCTCAATGAGTTAATTTCGGATGAAGATGCAGAACAAGAAATAACGTCGACTTTCAGACTAATAAATTCTTTTTCAAACCTACTTCAATGGAGACAATTACTAATAAGATGCTTCAATTTTTTAATAGTTATTTCGTCAATTTTTGTAACTTTTCTTTTATTGAGACTTATCACGTCTTTTTCGCTTTTAAAATTTTCAATTAATTTTAAGAATAGACAGAATAATAAACTGGCTGTGAAACCTAATGCCACTTTTCCAAGTCCACCTGCTTCACCTGCAAAAAACAAGAAGACTGGTGCTCAAAATAGGTCTGCGATGGCTTTATCAAATATAGATAATTATTATGTCCTGACAGTTGAATTGACTACAGGAACAGCATCTCTTACTAAGAATGATTTGGAACAGATAAAGGAAGATAACGAGTTGAAACTAAATAAGAAATCAATGATGTCCATACATGAAAAACGCTTGAATGCAAATGAAGAGAAAAGTTCAGCTAATCTTATTGATAATGGAAACATTAACAATGGTTTATTTATTGATGATATAGATGAAAATTTGAACGATGTGGCACGATATAAAATGGTATCGAAAAACATTTATTAGAATCACAAACATTTAAACATTTAATATTTTGCCACTCTTTTTTTTCTTGTATTCGGGGTATATATATTAGAAGTATTTAAGTACATTCAACTGTAATATTTATAAGAGAAACTATGACGATTGAGGAAATCTATCACCGATTGCTACCTTGCTAAAAAATCATATTGCTAACTTCTCATATTCATCTATTGTCTAGATTCACAAAGTTTTCAACTTGATATATATTATCACGCTAATTATTTTATACATTTTGTGAAATCAAATATGCTTTTTAACATATGTTACAGAAGAATATTACACGGTTTAAATCATCATGTCACTATAAGAATCCATATGGTTATAAAATTTTTACAACATGAATGTCAAATCAAGCATTCAGGTGCTTATTGATTCTTATATGAAAGAATCCATTCTCTGTTTTATAATTAATAGTAATTTTGCAACAATATATACATAAGTTATAATTTCCAATTTTAGTTTGATACATCATACATATTTTTGTAAATTCCATTCAAACTTATATTTTTACCTCCAATTAATGTCTTTTTAGTAGTTAACCAATCTTGTTTTTTAGGAAGACATAATTCTAAATCTATGTCCATATGTATATCTAAATCTAAATGAACTTGAAATGCTTTGAAACTCATTTCTGCCAACGTTAAACTTTAATTAACTACATCAGCATCGAAGATTTCAATTACTGCCTTCTTAGAATTAACAGACATAAATCAATCAAAATAATATAATTTATACAATATAATTAGCTAATTCTATTAAGTGCTTTGATTTTCTGTTTGGTTTAGTGTTAATAACATTATTTTTTTTTTTTTTTGAATAATCATTTTTCTCATTTTCTATATTACTATTAAAAATATTATCTGCAGACTCCAACTATCTGAACATAATTTCTAAATCTCATGTAGTTTTAGCTTCTTGGTGAGGAAAACCAATTTTATCTATTCCAACATCCAATAAATTTTCAGTATTAGCTAAATAACATAATAAAAATGCATTATTAATCTTTGAATTAGAAATTCATATCCAAATAATTAAATTTAAAACTAAAATGTATTATTTCACATTATAATAAATTTATATATTATGAATCAAAAGTTGAACTTGAATAATAATAAAAATCATAAATTCATCGATTATGAAAAACAAGTTCAATATTTTTTTGTATCTAAGTTTTTGGCAGTATGATCTACGTAGTTTATTAATTCACCACTATTTTTCTCAGAGTCACTATTTTCCGAAAGTGAAGATTTCTAATGAAAACTTTTTTATTCTACTTATAATTCTGTTCTAGATTTTATTTTCTTTTAATGTTGGCAGTTAACAGACGTTATTAGTACAAAGAGCTTTGAGGGCTTTCTCTACATGCTCTAGCATTCCATTTTTTAAACTCTTTATTTCGCATAATCTTATTGTTCTGTTTAGTTTTTCATTAGGCTTTTAGAAAAATAGCTTTTCATCTGTAATTATTTTACACTTACTAGTTGGATATTATACTCAGTTTGCAAGAATCTTAAAATGTATCACCGGTAAAAAATATTATTTCTTAAATTAAAAAGTTCAAATTCGAGAGCAACGCCTAGAAGAGGGACTATAAGTTAAGGAAACCGTAAAAGAGGGATTTTTCTATGTAATACGCGATAACTACTTACAATATAACATGGAAATAGTGAATACTAAACTTCAATGCTATAATAATAATAATACTTAAAGTAAAGAATTACAACAGGATGGTAAACGAATGGAAGATTTGTGAATAGCTTTACTCATAAACCAAAACTGTGTATAGTATTTGATTGCCTTCTATTATTTTTAGTGTCAGGAGAAAAAAACATAATACAGACGAAAACATTTAACAAAAAAAAAAAAACATAACATAAATGGCTAGAAATTTTATCTAAAAAAGTAACAATAAGAAATAATTAATTTCGTTCTCTATTCAATAAAAAAAAAAAAAGAAAAAAAGAAAAAAAAAAGGAAAATAACAGATGACTTAAAAATATGAAAAATTAGTATGAAAGAAGTAAATAAATGCGTATCAATATTGAGTCACTATTCTTGACCGAAACCCATAGTTTCTTCAACAGCCCATGTCAACTTTTGTTCCAAAATATCTTTGCTTTCATAGGGAGGTAAATCTATTCTATTAAAACATGTATGAGACTTTGGTAATTGAGAAGCCTCACCTGCTTTTTCAATAGTAAATCTTCTAGGACCATCAGAACCTTGAAGATCTTTGAAACCATTAACCGGGATTCTGGATGTACCTGTTGTAAATTGAAGTAATCTCGCACGGCGTTCAGGTTCCCAACTAGAAATGATATCCCAAAACCATGAAATCACTTGATCTTGTTCTGAATAACCTCTATAATCAGTATTCTTCTTCCAGTCAGCTAAATCAATATCTTCTAAACCACCAATTAATAATTCCAATTCTTTTTCATCAAACACGGCAACTAGATCCTCAGGGATAAGCTCATGGAAACCCGAAAGGAAAGATTTAAATTGTGATTCAACTCTTTTATAAATTCTAAATTCAGCCACGTATTCAACGTATTCTTTTTTATTTTCATTAGTAACATCGATATTTCTACCATTTGGAATTAAGTCTACAATTTCTTTAGTGCCGAATTTTTCAATTTCTTCACTGAAAGTAGGCTCAATAATACCCGTAATGTCATTATTCAACATCCAGACTAACGAATTATAATATTCGTTATCTATACCTTCCATATCCTGAAGCACAATTTTTTTGTTAAGCATCATTTTGTAAAAAGCACCAACAAAATGAGCATCCAAAAATCTTTTATGGAATACGGCTAAACCAACGACCCTTCCAATAAACTTGAAATAATTCAAATGTTCTGTATTAACAGACGAATTCGGACTGATTTGTAATGTATAATTATCGTATGCAGAATATTCGAACAAACAATATTGAGGATCAAACATTCTATGAGACAATTCAGTGAAAAATTCTCTTGATACACCACCATAATCTAAACCTTCTTCACCCTTAAATTTGATCATTAATCTCTTCTTTAATTCTTCCGGAGTCTGTCTCATAATCTCTGAGTAAGAATCATCAAATATAAAGTCTCTGCGAACTTCGATATGGCATTGTCCAGGTTGGACACGTAAACCAGGTTGAGACTTGAAATATATCAATTTTCTACGGAAATCTCTCTTATATTGAGGAACATTTTGATCAAGAGATGATGGTAATCTTGGGTCATCCCAGGTGGTTGTCTTCGTGTTATGATCAACAAAATACACTCTAGCGGTATTAGTTAATCTCATTTCCCAGCCACTTGGCAATGGACCTAATTGGGAAACAGGTTGCTGTTGAATAGTCACAGTTGGACCATAAGTACGGATGTATTGTTGTCTTCTTGGGTCCACCCAAGTAGTTGTTCTTGTATTATGATCAACAAAATAAGCACGACCTTCAGGAGTATGACGCTGTTCCCAACCTGGCGGAAGATCACCAAGGCCAGAAGTTGTTGAATTATTGACAGACATTGAAAGTGCTTGAGATGTATCTACAGCTGGTGTAGTCGATCCAACAACGTTCACCACGACACCGCCCCCTGAAGAAGAGGAGGCTGTTGCTGCTGCTGAAGAAGCAGTATGTGAGGCTGAAGTTGATGGTGCCAGATGCAGCTGTGGTACGTGAGAAGTAGTTCCATTAGATGTGTTTGTGGTAGCTGGTCTCTTCCAGGTAGTAGAGCGAGTGTTATGGTCGACATAGTAAGTTCTTCCAAAACTATCAGTTTTACGTTCCCAACCAGGAGGAAGCCTTCCATATTGATCTTCGAATGAAGAATAAGTTCTGTCGTCGATGGTTGCAGAGTTAACGTTAATTGGAGTTGCTACGGTATGATTAACAGGACTAGTTGCTGCTGGTGTTGTTGGTGTTGCAGGGGTTAGTGGTGCTGCTACTGGTGCTGTTGAAGTACTATGAGCGACCTGATTTGGAGCCGAGGATGATGGTGTATTATTTGAATTATTAGCTGTTGATGCAGTACTATTTGGAGTTTCATTTAAACCGTGATTAGATACCACCAAGACTAATCTACCACTTACAGAAGATGAATCATTGGATTTTTGTAAATTTTTGGTAATTGTATCTTGGAAATTGTCAATGGAGAAATCTATAACCTCATTAATTCTAATATTGACAACACCTAAGAATCCCTGATCTTTTTTCTTAAATTTTTTTTGATCAAATACTTGGATGACAAGTAACGAGGAAGCATCATCTGAGTCGTTGACGTCGAATTCAAAGGAGTGGTTCCAATATGGATTCAAGGTTCTTTTACAGATCTTTGTAGATTTTGTCTGGTTACCGTCGACTGTCAAAACGGCAAAAGGGTCCGGGTATTTTAAAAGATCCCTTTTGTAAAGGCCCTCAGCTGCAACTAGTTTAACAGATACTCTAAAACAAAAAGAAAAAAAAGAAAAATTTGTTAGTAGACATTTAAATGTGGTAGATACACGTACATGTGTATGGTGACATGCTTGGCAAATACTTACTTTCTAGTCATTAAGTAGAATCTTATGGAATTTTATCAAAATATATCGTGTTGCTACTATTTCAAATATCGTATCGCTGTTATTATTGGCAAACGAATCAATAGCTCAAATATTAGGAAAATATTTTTCGTGTCTTTTCAGCTTTTAATATCAATCTTATCGTTATCGACCCTTGTACTTGTTTTTATCGATCCTTTCAAAATTTAATAGAAATTCTTCTAAAATTCAATAATCTTTTGGAATCGCTCAATATTTTTAGCAAATGGGAATGGAAACTTCTGTGATCCAATATCACTATATCTTTCAACGTTAGTTTGTTCGAAAAAGGTCTATTCTATCAAATTACTGGCAAAATTCACCCAGATAATAATAATTTTTCGAAAAAAAGAAGCAAATCAATTTCTAAATGAATGTAATATGGGTTATAAAAGAGAAACACTTGTCTATGCTATATATATATTACACAAATATATATATATATATTCCAGTTATGTAGATGAGTAATCAATAAAAAACAAGCTCAGCTATCTACTATACTAGACTTCGTTTATTTTTTTCAAGAAAAAAGACCTATATTTGATACTGTAGACACTTATATTCGATATTATAAATACCTATATATGATAAAGGTATATTCAATATTATAAATGGCAAAGGTATAAAAGGCTGGTTTATCGAATATTCATTCGTAGTGCATTTTTTCTTTAAGAACAACAAATCCGATTCTTCTTCTTTTTCTGTGTGGCAAATAAATTTACAGAAAAAAAAAATTTTTAATTTATTCGCACGCAGGGATTTTTTTTTCTCCGTTAAAAATAGCAACAAGAATTTCTTTGACACAAAAAACCGGATAATACCGCAACGGAAAGGCACGTGAAACACATTATCCGGAGTTGGGCCGGCACGGATGTGATTTGTCAAGTAACTTGTTATCAATAGGTAACAAGAGCCATTGAAGACCAACAGCTGTTATAGATAAACAGTTATTTTTATTGTATATAAACTTACACTAATAGCTACCATTGAGCCTTTGGATAAGAAGTGTTGCCTGTCAAAATAGCAGATTATGTTTCCAAGAATGTAGATGAATCGTAGCATGGATGGCAGCGGTTGCTGTAGCAGACCCATTAGGTTGGAAAAGCTCCAATGGCTGGTAAAACACTGGCCCTGAAAATCCCGGCAGCAACAGAACAAAAAGCAACCATAACGCTAATTTCTGAAATCAGATGTACAGAGACACCATGGCCCCAAAAGAAGATGCGTGCGGTTCAAATGAAGACAGTTGAAACAAGGTGTAGCTATAGTAGGAGAAAAAATAATAATTGTGTAATAAATGATTTATACTTTGATGATTTGAGTAAAGCTGGAGAAGAGTTTCATTAGCTGAGAAACTATTGAACAAGCCGAATGCACGATATTTCCGATACAACGCAACACAATAGGGAAAGCTACTTTGTCTTTCACATCGAAATCTATTGTATCTTCTACGCCGGAATCTATTGTATCTTCTACACATGAATCTATCTTGGCTTCCATATGTTTAATTAAATGTGTCAAAATATGCCAACTGAAGCATCTATCTGTTATCTTCTCACGAATCTTGTTTACGTTTACATAAAAAGCATACAACCAGAAAACATAGAACCACTAATATTCAAAAATAGACTTGTGTATGACAGATCCCTAAGACTCAATCGCCGTTCCGCCAAAGGAATCCCCACAACACTCTAGTGTAGATGTACTCGATTCCTAGTAGAAAAATTAAAAGAAATGCCTCAACAGCTGAGATGGGAAGAAATAGAACCGAAAATATAGAGAATGCACCACAGTTCAGTGATCCACCGATGATGATACACCGAAAACATGTGATACCATTTATAATCGAGCTACTAAGCTTTCCACGAAAAACTTATTTCATCCTGAAAATACTCAATTTTCAAAAGATTTGACATTTGGTACCATATGGTGAGACCTTAGACTAAGTTAACATATTAATATATGCATGCTGAAATATTTCTTTGTAAAAAAAAAAATAAGATCAACTTATCAGCATACTTTGGCAAATGCAAAACTATCCTATATTTGAAGTTTGATAGAGAGAGGAGAAAGCTTTAGTTGATACAACAAAAAAATTAAATAAATTCTGGTATAAAATTTGTATAAATCGACCCCTGAAGCGTTCTATATATTCTTATTGTAATTATTAATTAGAAAGACGTCTAAACTTGTTTTTCTATAGTTTAGTTTGAGAGACCTGTTTTGGTCGTTTGTCTGCATTTTCTTTCCTATGGTTTAACTTCTGGTTTACCAGGCATAGACATGAGCTGTTACGGCCTAGAATTGCACTTCTAAGTTTCTTATTTGCCTTACAATGAGAAAAGCTTACTTGTCCGCCTAAAAATACATTTTATAACATGTACTGGGCTTGATATTTTATTTTCTACAGGTTTTGACCAAACAGTTTTCTGATTTTTGTTCTCACTGATAGTTTAATAATCACGTTTCTTGAACAACTTTACTAGCAAAATTGACACTTGAATGATATTCCAGGTTACAATTATTGTGATGATAACCAAACCTTAATTTATATCTTTGCAACAATCCATAATTATCATAAGAGCCAGCAGATAGCGTGTAATCTTACATTTTTGAATCTTTAGCTCAAATTAATATCACCGGAAATTCCTTGATGGATTCCATAATCCTGGCGGTAGCACAGTTCTTCTCCTTGCGTTAACAGTTCACCATAGGAAATGTTATACTGGAATGCTTGATTTCCTGAGGGACAAATCTTGGACAACAATGTCAGCATTGTATGCAATTTAATAAACTATCAGTTTACAATCTGGGCAAAACCAACCTAATTAAAATTAACCTACAATTCATTATCGTTTTTTTTATAAAATACAAAAAATATTAAAATTTATGTGAGTTTTGTTTGTTGTGTGTTCGTTAAGAGGAATGAATGAATGAAATACAGAAAATACATATGAAAAACTAAAGAAAAAAAATAACAAAAATAATTTTGTCACTTCTTAATAGTTATTAACTTATTTCTTAGCAGTCAATCTTCTTAAGTAGAAAGCCAATTCTTCACCTTCCAAGATGTAACCATCAACTCTACCGGATTGACCTGGTCTAGAAGAAACACAAGCATATAATCTACCAGCACCGAATTGAGAGTCCAAAGTGTTTTCAACCTTGGCATTTGGAGCTCTAGCAGCTAATTTTCTTTCAACCTTTCTAGATCTCTTGGTTTCTTCTTCGGTGGAAGCAGCAGCGTTCTTCTTCTTACCTAAGGTTAAACCGTAGTGGGTTTCGTACCATTGTCTGAATGGAGTAGCATCAATTTGAACAATGGCAGATTTGGTCAAAGTGTTAGTTCTAACCAATTCGTTGTTAGATGGATGGTAGACGACACCAACAACTCTGGTCTTTCTGGAAATACCTTCGGAAGCCCAGGAGAAGTTACCAGTTTCAATTCTCAAAGCTCTGTACTTCTTGTTACCACCTCTGGTTCTGACTTCGTGGATACGCTTGGCACCAATCTTGGTGTTGGCGGATTGACGACCTAATTCAAACTTTCTCTTCTTTCTGAATTGGGCTCTTTTAGCACCAGTGGCAGAACGCTTGTGACGAGAATCTCTAGAAATACCCATTTTTGTCTATCAAAGTTGTTAGTAAGAGGTTATTTAAATAAAAAAAGTTCCAAATCTCTGATCGGAAATAGGTTCATATAATCAATAGCCGAATGGATAAAACCAACCAACTCGCAAAAATCGACAAAATTTTTTTATAAGTCTACTGAACCATTCCAGTAAAATCTTCTTATACACTCCATTAGTGGGAAAACAAATGTCAGGTCCACGATTACGGCTCAAAATATCTAGCCAATTTAAATCTTAAAGATCGCCCAACTTTACATCAAATTACCATACAACATTGTTAACAGTTATCCCATACAATGGCCGCTATTCTATATAGTCACCATCGTTCAATATTACTCACATAACTTAGTCTGATATCCTCCTTGGAAAACTACCTATCTCAAAAACCCAAATACAAACGTATATCACGGTAACTTGCAACACAAATAGATTATCCCCTATTCTATTTCCGACCAATAACTCAATAAAAACATACCTTTTACTCTAATTAGTATTACTTGAATATATAAAAGATTCAAAAATATATCAGAATGTACAATAAAGTAAAAAAAGAGAAGAAGAATACTATTCAATTTCAAAAGAGTATTGATAATATTGAAGGATATTGAAAAATAATATTAGAAAAAAAAAAAAAAATTATTTCTGTGCCTACTATCTCTTTGCTTTATGGATGTTGCGACGCATACAATAAAACTTTTAGACGAGAGAATTCAGTGGGAGATGGACAAAAGAGAAAAAGAAGAAAGAAAAAAAAAGAAAAAAAATGGATGTTAAAAAAATTCTATCAATGTAAGGGTGTTACAATTTTGCCGACTCATCAAAAAATTGAAATTATTAAGAAATCACAAGTTTTAAGAAAAACAAAAAAGTGCTTCACGTGAAATACTAAATGCCCTTAAGAAATGCACGTGATTTGTTTGTGCTTCTGATAAGTTTCATTCTTATCTTAGTATTGCAGATAGACGTATAAATCAAACGTGGAGATAATTAATATGTATATATACATATATAAAATCGAGTAAAAGCTATCAAAATAAAAAATAATGAAACGTATACTGTAGATTGTTGCATAACGGCAAGACTGCTAATCGTTTGCAAATGTCAAAGGCATGGCCTCAAAACCTTGAATCGCTTTCTAGTGCCAAAACAATGACTGTTCTTGACGGACTGTAAATCATCAAAGAATTTCCCCGATTGTTCCAAGACTCACTATTGGTAAAATATCTGCCATTCATGTCGATTCTGTCATGCCCACCAAATTTAGGTAAATCGCTGTTCATCACCACTTTGTAAACTCCCGGCAAATCAACTCCGATCTTGTAATCAGAAAACGACTGGGTTGGATGGAAATTGAACACAAATAAGCAACTGTTTTTCTCAAACACAATCATCTTATCTGATTCATGTTTCAAAGAAATATATGTCTTAGACAATGGTCTTAACCAATGAATCTTTTTCTCCAAAGTTTGGATCTCCTTATCAAAATCATAGAGCCATCTGTATCTCAATAAATGGTCATCTATTAAATTGAATTGTCGTCTTGCATAATGGTACGATTCGGAATTTCCTGCTCTTGGAAAATCTAGCCATTCGGGATGTCCGAATTCATTGCCTTCAAAATTCAAGTATCCTTCACCACCTAAACTACTAGTGATCAATCTGATCATTTTATGCAAAGCAATACCTCTATCAATCACCGGGGTCAATTCTGTAAGAACAGACATGTTGGTGTACATTTCTTTATCCATCAACCAAAATGCCAAAGTCTTGTCACCAACTAATGCTTGATCATGCGATTCACAATAACATATACATTTCTCTGTGTATCTTCTGTTAGTCAATGTGTAACAAATGTCGCCCATATTCCATTCTTCATCTTGTTTTTCCTTGAGTAATTTGATCCACATGTCCGGAAGTGCCATAGCCAATCGATAGTCAAAGCCAACTCCACCTTTTGCTAGACTTAAACACAATGTAGGATAGCCACTGACATCTTCTGCTATGGACACAAATTTATGTGATTTAAAACGTTCACTGTATTGACTCAACATATAATTGGCCAACATCAAATAATTCATTCCATCGGGATCGACATCGCCACTAAAATATTCATTATAATTCCCTGTGAATCCAACACCTATACCATGATGCTTGTAAAGCATGGAAGTGACACCATCGAATCTGAAACCATCGAATTGGTAAACATCCAAGAAAAATTTCAAATTCGACAAAAGAAATCTCAATACTTCATACTTGCCATAATTGAAATTCTTGGAATCCCAAAGCTCATGGTTTCCCTTTGCACCATCATGGAAATATTGATAATTGGAACCATCATACAAGTTCAAACCGTCATCGACATTTTTACTTGCATGAGAATGGACGACGTCTAATAAGACAATGATTCCCATACCATGAGCTGTGTCGATCAATTCTTTCAAATCTTCAGGAGACCCATATCTAGAGCTGACAGCAAAAAAATTAGTGACTTGATAACCAAATGAAGCATAATATGCATGTTCCATGACAGCCATTAATTGGATGCAATTGTAATTCAAATCTTTGATTCTAGGTAATACATTGAGTGTGAACTCTTTGTAGCTACCTATTTTTGGTTCAGGAGTAGAGATGCCTACATGGCATTCATAGATTCTTAAATCTGTATCATCAGTGCGAGGAGGTCTGATGTTCTTAAATTTATAACTAGAAGGCGGATTCCAAAAGCGGGCATCATACACTGGGGCGTGAGGATTTGCGGTGGCGCGAGTGATCCAAGCAGGTAATCTATACACTTTTTCGTTGGTAACAGGCAAGGTCAAAACTATTTTCACTTTTGAGTCATGGGGAATAGCAAAGATCAATTGGTTATTTGCATCTTTCACCGGTTGCAAAGTGATACTGAAGTTTCCAAAAGAATCCTTTACCATTGGGTTAGCCTCGACATCCCAATTGTTGAAATCGCCCACAAGCGATGCGGCAGTTGCATTGGGAGCCCATTCTTTGTATCTTATAGTTTTCTTTGATTGGTCAGCATGGAAACCGTAATCTTTGTAAGAGTCACTAAAGGTGAGAATATCGGTGGAAGTGGAATTGATTTTATCGATCGACTCGTCAAACAATTTATTTCTCTCAATCAATTGAGACTTGAATGGCGTCAAATATGGGTCTATCTCAAGGGCAGTATCAACATACTTCACGGCAGAAGCATTGCGTTTACCAAACATTTTGTATAGTCTGTTGTATACAACTGAAGCGATATTTAATGATGTTTGCAACTAATTAATATTTATCAATTATCAATCAATATTTATCAATTAGCAATTAGCAATTAGCAATTATCAATATTTATAGTATCTGTTTCTCCTTCTTTATCTCTTTCTTCACTTGTTTCCTTCTTTATCCTTTAAATACTATGTTTTTTCCCAATTCTCGCCTGATTTTTCCTTTATTCCCTTTACATAGTAAGGCCTTCCTTTTTCTTCCCCGCGTCTTTCATGCGTTTTTATGACCTGTCAATGTTCTTATCCAAAAAAAAAAAAAATATTACCGACACGGAGAAGCCGGAAGTATTTATATCACGTGTCGCAATATAAATCATGTGATCATATGACATATACTAAATTGTATATCACGTGTATATCACGTGATATTGTCCAATTAGTTAACTCTAAAAATATTTTTTGTTGAGTAAACAATTACGCTGTAAGCAAAGCTCAGCATATTAAGTTTGAAACCAGAATCGCACCTTACTGTTAGAAATGGTGTAAGGAGCCAGAAAATCCGAAAACACGTACGTTGTAAGTCATTTCTCCAATAATATTTGTGAAAATCTTATAAATCCGCATTAAAGCACTGAGGGAGGGAGGACATATATGTCAGTCACATTGATGGATTATAGTGACAACAGAACAGCATGTGGCATACAGTCGATAAACATACAGAGGTGGTTGACGATAACTTTCGGAGTTGGATTGGATATTGCAAGAGTATCCAGCAATCGTAGCTATATTGTAATTTTACCATAAATGATTATTGTAATTGTATTTCTCAAATATGTCTAAACTCTAAGTACCACGGTTTAACTACGTTGCCACTAACAAGGAAAAACTAAAAGCCTCTAACAAGCAAAAACTAAAAGCCACTTGAATTAGAAACTGAAAATATACAAAAATGTAAAATTAAGGTTTTCTTCTTTTGTCCTTGAAGCAAGATGACATCAACTAAGAAAAGAGAAATTTTTGAAGACAAATAACCTAAGTCGATGTAACTCAAATCCCCCTTACGGTTTGTTAGTCTTGCAGCATCTTCGTACAGTTTTGTGACAATTTAAAGCAATATAGAGCACTAGTTTATTGGTCTTAACAATTTGAATTGATTGTTCATTCAATAGCTTATCACTCACTTTGACTTTCAGCCTACTAATGTGCTCACTAGTCACGCAATAATGAAAGTTCTACCTAGAAGCCACCCATATTATCCCAGATGGAAAATTAAGTACAGACGTGAATAAAATGAGTCTTCCAAGGAAACTGAGCCAAAAAAAAATAGAACCCAGAATACTGGCTCAACAGTTCATGTGTAATTTCGATATATTAATCAAAAATATCAAAGCTCCGACTTATAACTATTAACATACCCTGGACGCCATAACAAAACTTGAATTTTACTTTCCATATAACAAATGTCAATTTTTATCACACACAATGTGCTTCGAAAGATCAAAGCTTCGAACATCAATTCTTTTCATATTTAAACACATCTGCAAGGCTATACTTCTGATTCCATTTTTGAACACTGCATTATGAACCATCTTCTTATTAATAGAAGAAACTGTTGATAACCTCATTCATTGAACCACGCATAATCCTTGTCATTTGATAATTTATAAGTAATTTTATGTATCCCAATGAATACCACACAGCATTATTTATCCTATAGTTCTTTATCCAGAATCACCTATCTTTTTCTCAGCATTCTTCTTTCTTAACACTAATGGATCGTGTTTCATTTCTTTTCCCTTGAAAACCAACTCGGTATTTTCTTTCGCACCAATCCCTAGAAATAGCGCTCTTCTCGGTAAGTCATTCTCAGGAATCGCTTCATCTTTCTGTGTCTTAATGTCATCCACCTTGTCATCATAGCCCAACCCTTTCAAAAATGCAAGTCCAAACTTCTCCACTGGCACTTGCTCATAAGATTCAGCTGTAGGATTCTCTCCCACATCAAGTGAAACACTTCCAACTGCTCGTGTAGTTGTAGCATGCTCTCTCGGTACTGCTTGCGTAAAATTTATGCCAAATTCCAAAGTTTCATTATCTTCGTTTGTTTCACCTTGCTTATCAGTTTCTCTTAATTTCTTCTGTTGCCCTTCGTTGGAAAACACCCGATTTTTTGGTGGTACAATCACCAAATCGTGGCCATTTTGACGTTTCTCTTTTTGCATTCGCATTTCTTTTTCAGCATCATATGATTCAATTTTTACCACTTTCTCTTTAGCTTCTTCGTTACCATTTTTGTCTTCGAACAAGTTGATCGGCTTCAATTTTACATTCTTTTTACTCCCATTGGCCTTTGAGTTTCCTTTTTTTTGGATTTTTCCTAACAGTAATTTCATTTTTATTTGAATTTTCGAATTGCCTATTATAACTCATTAAAAATTACTAGCCATTAAATAGCAATTCAAACTCAGGTTTCAATCATAAAAAGTCAAATTGATTAAATGCATCAACTTACCCTTTATTTTTCATCCATGAATTTTTTGCATATCGGAGCTCCCTCAACAATATATAAACTTTCAAAAATCAATTTTTATGTTGAAAACCGACTTTTTAACAAGATTGAAAACACTTTGATTATGATTTGTTGATATTTGGATCATCCTATTGAAATATATCCGGAAAACTTATCAAATATAGCCACATTCCGTTAGCACAAAATGAGTGAAAAGCCAATTGATAGAACTAAAATGGTTTTCCCATTTGCCGACACACCAGCAATTGTCAGATCACAACAAAAGGACGCTTATTATGAACATCACTTAGCCATTCTTCTTCAAGATATAATTAAGTCAGTTAAAGGTGGAAATAGGTTTCTCTCCAATCATTCTTCATTTTTGACAGTAGTTAGTAAATTGATATATTTATCAGTAACTACATTGTCTAACAAAAGAACATTAGGTGAACAATACGTTGATCTATTATATGTTGAAGAAAAACTAGCTCCAGGTAATAAAAGGTTACAAAAGCTTGCTGGTATAAGGAAAAAATGCGCATTTGTTATAGGCTACTGTCTTTTTCCTGTTGTCATAGATAAATTGATTAAAAAATTGACTGTAGCAAGCACCGGTGATAGCGATGATGATGATGGTGATGTCAACATTAATGATAATAGACAATTTGAATCACACAGCAGTTGGAAAGTTAAATTGTTAAAACTTTTGAAATTTAGTTATACATTGATAGAATTAAACTTGGCACTTTTTTATCTCACAGGCAAGTACTACACGTTATCCAAACGATTTTTCAATCTTAGATATATTTTTGGTCATCAGGTAAATGAGAGGAATAATAACAATGGCCCTTATTCGCCATCATTGGGTTATAAAATTCTAGGCACGTTGATGATATTTAAAATTCTTATTAATCAGTTGGATTTCAAAAAATGGTTGTCCTTCATTCAACGTAGCTACCTAAAGGCTCATTCGGACTCATCTGTTAATGAGAACGATAGAAGCGAAAGTAGCAGGATCTACGACGTGAAATCTGCTGTCGAAAAATCACTTTCTTCAGTTCCAAAAGGCGGTAAATTTCAGTCCCTTAATTTAGCAGACTCGAAAAAATTACCATTCTTAGAAAATAGATCATGTATGCTTTGTCTCAATGACATGAAAGATCCCACTTGTTTAAAATGTGGTCATATCTCTTGCTGGAATTGCATAATGTCTTGGTGTCAAGATAATACCAATAGTGACTGTCCGTTGTGTCGAGTAGCTATAGATAAGCAATTTATTCCCATTAGATGATTTACGTATCTTCTGGTAGTAGCGCATAGGCTATTAATGCCAAAACCTGTAAATTATAAAGTACTAATAGATGTTTTTGATATTAAAAATAGTTACATTATTCAAACTATGACCGCATATTATAGATTTCAAACAAAATGTTTTTTGTGTTTAGAAAACTTCGTTTTTGTTTTTTTCTCTCTTTCTAAATACATTACCACTTTCGTACTTCTACATTTATATTTTCCTATACAATGGATTAGGTTGAATTACAATATAGAAAATAAATATACATGATGGATTTTGCATTTCTGTTATTGCTCTAGTTTTTGACCATTGTGATTCAAATTCCGTAATGAATTAATACTTGTTTTTTATTTTTCTTTTTACTCTGTGGTTTCTTTTGCTCAGAATTGGAATTGGTATACAAGTTTTCGCCTATACTAATAATTTCATTGTCTTGCATATTCAATCTAGCCAACGAAGAAGAAGACGATGCAGCTGATGAAATGCTATCATTGTCCGAAGAATTAGTCACTTTGATTCCTTGGGTTGGTCTCACAATTTTAAATGTCATCTTCTTTGAGCCACTGTTGCCAACATAGCTATTCTTACTCAGCTGCAAGCTCTTCTTTGAATTCAATGTAGTATACCTGACGGTTCGATTAACCTTTATCTTTGGAGTATTAGATATGCTTGGTAATTCAGGAAAATCTTCGGAACTACTCACTACACCACGATCACTTTTTTTTTTGGAAGTGACTGTTGGTGACGCCCAAGATGCCGACGAATCACTCAAAGTTAAACTGTTCATTCTCGATGAAACTTGGTTTACTGACAGTGTACTTCCAGCATTCATCCCCAAAGATGATGACGAATGAGAAGATATTGATGATAATGAAGAAGAAGAAGAAGTAGCATTGGACCATTTAATGTTTTTAACAGAAGTCTTTTTTGGTGTATTTCCATAAGCCTGACCTAAAGTTGGAAATTTCTCATTTAAGTTGCTTGACTTTGGTTGATACTTCTTCTTACCTTTACTGACCCAAATGGCATTCTTTTCGACAATCGTATTTCCACCGCCTAGTTCCGGGAACAGTTCATTGAAATTCAACTCCTTAAAATAGTCAGCATATACTTTTTGTAAGCTCTCACGATTTCTATTATTTGGTACCAACTCAATAAATTCCTGTAGTAATAACGATAAGTCTTCATTATTTTGATTTCTAAACAATGATTCATAACAACTGATTAATTCTTTTGCTGATATCTTATTATTTTTAAACTCCTTATTGAATTGCATAAATGTGGTAAAATCATCCTGATTGTATTCCAAATAATGTCTTGCTCTTTCTTCAAATCTTAATTTTTTGACCTCTTTAGAATCTACATCAAAAGCATCACGATCATTTTGATCTCTGGCATTGGGTAATTTGAATGTTTGTAAATTAGATCTTAAATTCAAATTGACAGAATGTACTTCCTTCATATGTGCTTTCAACAAAATTTCATTCGGAAAAACCACAAATTTTGTATCCAAACAACTTTGCATAGTGCATACATAGTGCTCTGTTTTAAAATGTTCAAATAAATGATTATAATCTCTGAAATATCTTATTATTTGTTCCTTCTCGCAGATATGACATTTCTCATGCTTTTCCCTTAAATGGATCTTTAATTCATCATCTGAATAAAAATATTTGTTTTCACAAAATTCACATTTTGGATGACCTTTAAAACCTAGTTCTCCTTTATTTTTATGTTTTTTCAATTCATTCATAGAATCATAAAGGGGAAGCTCGCATTTGAATACCTTTTTAAAATTAGAGCAAATTAAACAATAATACTTCTGATGCTCATTTGTGACATGTAATGATAATTTATGGAATGAATCAAAACGCGACTGACAGACTTTACACTTATATTCCAATAACAATACTACAACATCTTTATCTTCTTTTGACTCAAAATTCAATCCATGACTGGTATTGTAAAAACTTGTTATCTCATTGTAATTCTGAATTTCATTTTTGCTTGTTATTATTGGTAATTTTTCTTTGGAATACTCATGTCTACAAATGATACAACTCTTTTTGTCAAATAATTTCAATTGTCTAAAACAACACGTATGACACACTTTATGATTACATTCATAAATACCAATATGCTCCAATTTTTCAGTACAAATAGTACAATAATCATCGGAATTTATAGTTTCATCATCATTCATTCCTTTGTTATTTGTAACAGAATCATTTTGTTTAAACAATCCTTGCCATTTTTCATTCTGATTATTATTACTGTGACCACCGAAATTACTGTTTGCTTTATGTTTACTATTATTATTTCTTCGACTATTATAATTTCTTCGACTATTACCCTTGCTATTTGGTTTACTATTATTTCCTGGTTTTTTATCAACGTTTTTATCCATTATTGAGTGAAAATTCATGTAAAATGTATCAACGCTATGAGATTGAAAAGTTCTTTTGCTTTAGAGATTCACTATCTTATTAAAATCTTGAAAAATTCTCTTGTCCGATCCCTATACCAATATATATATATATATATATCATTTAGTCAAAGATTAAGTTAGAAAAAGTTGATATTTTGGAATTTTCAATTCTGTTTTTCTTCCATTTTTTTCCAATATTTTTTCATCAAAAAAGAAAAAAAAATCGGTAGAACAGACGCAAATGAAAAATTATAAAACCGTAGATGTATAATATATAAGAGAAAAATCAAACTAACGTATTAGGAAATTTGAAATTTCAACATGAATATCTCATATAAATTTGAATATTTTGAAATAAATATATGATATTAAATGTATCTGTCTATTTTAACGTTTTTGTCTGTTCTTTTTTACATAATAATTAATCTAAAATGAATGTTAGTGCTACATTGAATGTATTTAGATTGATTATTAATCCTTCGTTATGTCTTCCTCAATTTACATTTGGAAATTTCAATGAAATAAATTTTAATTTACTAAAGAGTCACAAAATAAAAGCTGTTGTTTTAGATAAAGATAACTGTTTTGCCAAGGATCAAGAGTATAAAGTTTATCCGGAATATAAAACCAATTGGGAAGATATGCAAAAAGTTTACCCAAATGCAGATTTAGTAATTGTGAGTAACTCCACAGGCTTGAAAGATGATATTGAGACACAGACATTAGAGAAAAACACAAACTTGAAAGTTTTGATACACAAAGTAAAGAAGCCAGGCTGTTATGTAGACATCTTGAATCATTTCAAAAATTATAAGCCATCAGAAATTGTAATTATTGGTGATCGTTTATTTACTGATGTATTAATGGCTAACATGATGGGTTCCCGTTCTGTTTGGTTAAGAAATGGCGTATTCAAGTCTTCTAGCATTATATGTAAATTTGAAAGATTTTTTCATGATTTGCTTATAAATAACAACTTTAAAACCCCTGAAATTAAATAAGTGCAAATTTTGCTTTTTAAATATATGTGACATTTGCTTAGCGGTTAACGTTTTGATATTTCTTACAAACAGAAAATAAATATTTATAATTGTATTGATCAACATTATGAAGTAGGTATAATTCTTGTAAAAAGAAAAGGCGGAAAAGCAAGGCCAAAACTTTAAACTGCCGTAGATACACAAATCAAATATATGCCCTTAAAGCAGGCTCGAGCTGTGCAAGTTTTTCAACATTTGTGGCTCTATTTATCAACTCGTTAACATTTCTCGTAACCACGCCATTACTAACCTTACCAATGCTTAACACCTTGGCATTTATCAATTCCATATTCACTCTGACAATTTCTCTTAGAACAGAATCTTTGATATTACTAGTTTTCATGTTTTGAATGTAAAATGACAAAATCTCATCTCTAATAAAAATATTTAACAATTCATCTAACTTGAAATCAGAGTCACATATAACGTTAGCAATAATAAAAATGTAAACAGACAAAATACCTTCAATACCAATATCTCCAATCAATTCTTGTATATTAGGCGTTAATCTAAATGGAACAAGTTCATTATTGGAGATGAATGGTATTCTCTTAAATGATGCATTGCTCAAGAAACTTTGTCCTAATCTGTTAGCAGGATATTGGTTGAAAATTTTGTTCATAGACTGTTCATTTGATATTATCTTACCAGTGAAAATATTTACATCAATCTTGTTAGGTTGTCGACCTGTTATACTCATCAAATAAGTCATAAAAATAAAAGATGAATACTGTGATGTAAAATTCTTTCTGAACAACCAAAAATCCTCAAAGCTATTATATGTCTTCAAGAAATATTCTTTAAAGACGGTTTTTGGAGAATATAATTCCTGAACTTTTTTGAAAATTTCGACTCTTTTATTCGCGTTACTTCTATCATCATTATTTATTAAGTAAAATAATGGATCATCAACATTGTTACCTTTTTCAAGACAGTGTTGTTCATAAATCTTGAAAAAATTCATCTGACCTCTTTTCTTCTCAATAATTCTAAACTGTGGTGACAATCCAATGAAGGTAGGAATAGTTAAAGAAATATTTCTAGATCTCACTTGAGCTTTATCTTTAATTTCATCATTCAATAATCTGAAAAATTGACTCAATTTTTCTTCTCTTCTCGAATGCCTACTTGACGGATAATCCATAGAAAACTCATAAATTACACCATTGTTACCTCTTATTTGTAACCGTTTCTCACATGAAGAGTAGTTTCGATGAAATTTAACATTAGATAAGAATCTTTCAATCTTCACAAAGTCAGAATTGCCATCTTTGTTCGTCAAATATTGACCAAATAATTCAATATTTTCAGGATAATTGTGGTGAAATTCAACCAATTCAGGACACAAGTTTTCAAGATTGATTATGGAAAATCTCTTATCTAATTTTGTTTCAAATCTTTCCTTCCATTTGATTAATTTACGGATGTATTCCACAAATGTAGGTATTTTGGTTAAGAAATCTTTTTCAAATTCAAGTCTGATATTTCTAGTGAATACATTTCCACATACCTTTGAAATGTTGGTGACCATTACCTCAGGTAATTTTGATTCTTTGTTTAAATCAGTCATCCTTGTATAAGTAAACATTCCATCGTTCAATAAAATCATAATAAATCTATATGCATCTTCATCAGCACTAGACTTGAATCGCTGAGTGACTTCATCCACAATTCTATCCATGGCATAATTCAAAAGTGGGTGCCTTTCTTTTGAAACTTTTGTAATATCTTCTAAGAATGTCCATGGTTGTCTTATAGCTTCTGGCATATCCTCCATCGAAACAGCAATTCGAGCTTCCAGAGTATCATAACTATTTGTTTCTTCCATACTGTCCTGTTTTTGTTCATTGTCAGTAGATTCCAGCTTTCCAATAACAGTGGTAACCTTAGCTTCCATCATTTCAACATCTTTGTCACCTTTCGTCTTCTCATTATCTTCCAGAATTAATTTGTCATTGCTGATAGCTTCTTTTTGATCATCCATTACTTTTGCTTCGTTCATATCATATTCAGGTGTATCGGTCATGGTTGCCTTAGTAGTTTCTTTTTGTTCAGGTTCAAATGGCTTTAAGTTTTCAGACTCAGAATTATTTTTCTTTGGAACAGCTTCCTGTATATCTCTGCTAGATGTATTATCTTTTTCTGTCTTATGCCCATCTTTATCGGCGTCTTCAAACCCACCAGAATAAGTTTGTTGTATGTCAGATTTAGTCAGATGTTCTTTCTGAGATTCTAGACTCGCTAGCTTAGTTTCTACAGGTTTACTATTTTCTGGTTTACTATCGTCTAACTTATTCTCCTCTGATTGGGAGTTTTCTGATCTAGTCTCTTTTGATATGCCCCTCTCTTCTGTGCTATTTTTCGGTTGGTTATTTTGCGTTTCAGTATCACTTAATTTAGACTTAATATCAGTGGATTCATTTTTAGTTTCATCTAAAGCAACTTTATGTTCATTCGCTTTTGATTTAACTTCGTTTGATTCATGTTTAGTTTCAGCTGATCCAGATTCAAAGTTATCTGACATCGGCTTAACATCAATTAATTCAGGCTTAAAATTAGTAGATTTGGCTTCGGCATCAGTTGATTCAGGTTTGATATCAGTCAAATCAGGTTTAATATCAGTAGATTCAGGTATAGCACCATTTGGTTTAAAGTTCTCTGGTTCCTCATTCTCAGATTTATCCAGGACTCGAGTTTGAGCATCTGTAAGCGATAATTTCTCTTGGCTTCCATTTGACCTTTTTCTAGCTTCATCTTCTGAAATTTCGTAATTCTTATCTTCTGAGATAATTTTTAATTTCACGTCTATACCTGTCACTGCGTCATCACTTTTTTCGTCTGAGGTTGAGTACTCTTTAGTACGATCTGCTTCCGACATAATTTTATCATTGGTTACATCATTATCTTCTATATGTTCCTTGTTCAGATCTTTCAGAGTCTCAACATTTTCATGATCTAATTTTACATTTGCTGCATTGCTCGCAATATTTTTTCTGAGTTTTTCATTATCAATATCACTCATCATGATATCACCATCTGCATCCATATCTTCTTTTTTAATGTTGCACGGTTCCTTCTGAGGTGTCTGATAGGTATCATGTACGATTTCTGAAACTTCGTTAGCCAATTTGTTCGGATTCTCTTTCAGAACTTTGGATATACTTTTTTCCAGTTTGGCAGTTGCGGTAACAACTGAAGGAGAGTCATTATCATTCTCCACATAATCGTTCTGTTCTGATTCTGATAATTTAGGATCTTTATCCACATTTGTTGCATCATTTTTAAGTTCTGCTATACTTAGCTCACTAGCATTATCGAAAGAGTCAATTTTGTTTTCGCTATCACGTGATTTATGGGTTGATTCATTGACTTTTGCGTCCAAGTGCTGTTTATTTTCCTCAATATTTTCAGCCATATCACTTGGATCCTTGATTAAAGGTTTAATCTTCTCAATTTTCGATCCGTCATCTTTCGTCTGAGCATCCATTTTTCTATCTTCGTTGTTAGCCAGCGAATCTGTGCTAGTATCCTCTATTGCGTCTGTTTGGTTTGATGGAGGTTCATTGGTTTGTTTAACCTTTTCTTCATCTATGCTTTGTTTCTGAAGAATTGCTTTTTCCTCGTTTAACTTGCTAACATCATTTTGCACACAATTAGGTACTTCGTCTGCTTGTGATGTAGTAGGTTCTTTTTTAGATGTTGAATCTACTTCTTTATCCTCGGCCAAGCCCATGTCTTTCTCACTAGCCAAAACTGCTTCTTTCTCTTTAGCCAAATCTGCTTCTTTCTCTTTAGCCAAATCTGCTTCTTTCTCTTTAGCCAAATCTGCTTCTTTCTCTTTAGCCAAATCTGCTTCTTTCTCTTTAGCCAAATCTGCTTCTTTCTCTTTAGCCAAATCTGCTTCTTTCTCTTTAGCCAAATCTGCTTCTTTCTCTTTAGCCAAAGCTGCTTCTTTCTCTTTAGTCAAAGCTGCTTCTTTCTCTTTAGCCAAAGCTGCTTCTTTCTCTTTAGCCAAAGCTGCTTCTTTCTCTTTAGTCAAAGCTGCTTCTTTCTCTTTAGCCAAAGCTGCTTCTTTCTCTTTAGCCAAAGCTGCTTCTTTCTCTTTAGTTTAGTCAAAGCTGCTTCTTTCTCTTTAGCCAAAGCTGCTTCTTTCTCTTTAGCCAAAGCTGCTTCTTTCTCTTTAGCCAAAGCCGCTTCTTCTTCTTTTTTCTTCATGGTTGCTCTCATCTTTGCACTCTGTTTTTGAATCATTAAATAGTCATCCCTAGAGACTCTCAACGGAAAATGAAGAGATTGTGGATACTTTTTCGCAATCAACATCAAAATACTCTTGATTATGTTCTTCTCATTATGTGATAGCGATGTTAGCAACTGTGGAATGAAAGAAATCCAATACCAAACTGGAACTTCGCCGGAAAATTTAAAATATTCCTTAGCTAAAATTCCTTCTGGATCCTCCAAGCTAATTAACCATAATATATTTGCCAAACATCTCCGTGTCTGACTATTCTTTAAAAGACCAGAGGCAGTGAGGAAACAGGTCAAAGCATTTAACGCATAACTAATCGTTTGAGTAGAATATTTGATTTGATTACTTGACTCTTTTTTGAAAATACCGTAATTAAAATTACCCCATTCGAGCCAAGCAGTAGCAGATTTTGGATCAAGTGTAAGGGCATTTGTAAAAGAAATATTTGCATCATCAAGCGAACTAAGTTTGGCTTGAAACATCCCCTTCATAGAGAAAAATGTTGCTTTTTGTGAATCACTGAAAAAACTCAAATTAGTTGTATTTATACTTTCAAGACCAACTTTGGTTTCACTAGAATGTTTATAATGACACCTTGCTTCTTCTAGCAAACGAACAAATGCTTCATAAATTTCTATGTTGGGTAAATTGTAAATCTTCAATAGCTCCTGTGTTGCAACATCTGTCAAACTATGCTCACGAGCAGCCTTAGAGAATCTGTTTATCATAAATGCTATTTCATGTGAGCCTCTGAAGTCTTGTGATCCTCCATTATTGTTGCCTAGAAATGGACGATTTAAAACACGTAATATGTTATACATGTGAATTCTATGACATACCAAATCATTCCAAACTAGCATATCATCATATATATTAGGCAACCTTTCTCTCCACGTATTAAGCACATTAGTCAATTCTGATATCTTTGCCTCTGAATTCTGAATATTTGTTGTCATTATAGAACCATAGATTTTTGCTGCTTCTCCGTATTCCACAAACTGTTGAAAAACATGGAGCAAAGACTTATGCGCATTTGTTGGTCGTTCCGGTAATGTTATCCATTTAGAAATAGCTAATTCTATACCTTCTTCACAACATTTGCTAACATCCGTAATATTCTGTTGTTGCAGGATAACACCTTGGAGGGAAAGTAACGATTTAAAGACCTGGTTCCTTGGAGTTGGTAAAGCAGTTTTAAGATATTGTTCGAAACTATCTTTTGAGTCAATCCAATTTGCTATTCTCCAACCACTTTCTAACATCAAATCCGCAAAACCTTCAGATTTTGCAACCTCTCCTAAAAGATCCCATTGTTGTAAGTTTTCAACACATGACATCCAATGAGTTTCCCATAGCATATATTCAGAATCACTATAGGTATCGTATCCCGATCTAGCTTTCATTTGAGACTCTTCATAAAACTTCATCGCCTTATCATAAATTTCTACTTGTTCAAATGAAAGTGCCTTGACTGTAGTATCAAACTTTGCACGCTTTCTCCATAAGCCAAAGTAAAGATCTTTTTCTTGCAACTTTGATAAAACTCCACAATATGCATTATTTGTAATTTCAAGCGTTTCTTCGTTTTTGTCATGTGAGCGAATTGTTTCTATTAAAGAAATTGCATCATACAGATCGTTGAAGGTGTCACCAAGATACTCAAGGACTGCTGGTGGTAATAGAAAGCCTTCGCATTTACGAGCACCATTTAACAATCCCTGAACAACATTATGCTTGCTGCTAGAGTATTTCAAAACGTATTCCTTGCTTAAAAGCAGAACCAAACATTTAGCTAATGATAATTTAACTCCATTACTAAGATTTTCCGCTGCAAAAACAAATATATTCGACCAAACATCGTTTGAAATAGAGACATCATATCTTTGAATTTCTAGTAATGGAATAAGAATGTCATCAGAAGTTATTGTCTTTATATTTTTCAAAAAATTCTTGTGCTCAGAAATCAAATTTTCAAACTTTTTGTCCATATAAGATCCCGACAATACATCACTGCTAAAAGTGGCAATTTCTTTTAAATAACCTAAAGGTGCAAACTTATAATCATCATCCAGCAAAGAAATAGTAATTTTCGAATTAACTGAATTAAACAAAAGCTCAGAAGCTTGCACAAGCCATGGGTAAGTCTTCAAGAAACTCCATGTTTGATGTTTAAAAATGTAAAATAATCTATTCTCAAAATTTGGTTCTATGCTATCGCATAATATTTTCATAAATCTTCTTCGAATTCCAACGTCTTGAACTTTAGTTCCTAAAATAAATGGCTCTTGTAATCTCTGTGTAAGGTCAGAGTATTCAAACGAAGGGTCTTCAAATATTTTAATTAAAATTTTATAAAATACCTTAATTATTGACTGAGGAACATCCGTCCTTTCTTCAAAGCACATCATCTTGGATAAAATTGCCGCTTTCTCTTTACTTGTAGGGAAAATGTTCTCTTTATTAAAAACAAACCTATAGATGATTTTTAATACCTTGGAGAGAATATTGTAATCATTTGTCTTCTCTATAAGTTGTGCCAATATGCTAATGTAAGTCCGTCTCTGTTCGCCTAAATGGGATATCCTCATTGCTGAAAAACATAATATCTTATCAAGTAATTTGGAAGTCATTTTGGCTTCATCACCTAAATCCACTTGGCTATTGCCTGATTTTTGGTTATTTATGGTAACATGGTCTTTGCATAACTTGGCAAATCCTTTCATTATAACAGGGAAAAGAGAATTCAATCTTTCAGGCTTATATTTAGCAACAGTCCAGCATAACGTAACGCCGGCGGCAAGGGATGAAGTATTATTCAAGTCTTCATTAATAACACTTGTAAGAAGGTTTAAAAAATTCTTAATGTCCTCGATCTCAAATTCTTGGTCCTCATCGCTTTCGTCTTTGATAGCTCTCAAAAGTATTCCTAAAACCTTTTGCAATGTCTCTTGTACATCGTGATTGTCTGATCTTATTGCCTTCTCAAGAAGCCTTTGCAAATTACTAAGATTATCAATTATCCATGTGTTTGATTTATATTCCAATATAATTTTCAAGACTTCTAAGGAGTTCATACAGTAGCATAAAATATTGTTGTTTGTAGTATTTTTGAAATCAGGCTCTATCAAAAATTTATCAAAAAAAGATAAATCAATTGTTTTTATATCGGGCCAATAATCTGAACCCATAAGCTTATGAACAACATAAAGAGCACGCTTTCCAAGATCCGCTGGATTGGATCTCAGGCTACTAATACATATATATCGTATCAAAAGTGTGATAAATCCCTCTCTTTCACCAACTGCAATTGAATATCTTTCCGGAGTGGAATAGTCTTTTGAAGCTTCAGTGAATCTGTTTGGTGGAATTTTTTGTTTGCCTCTTGACATATTTTCCCATTGAAATATGATTTCAGCGATTTCGATAGCCAATGTCTGATTTTCAACAGATGAATTGTGAGCTATGGTTAACTTCCCCATTGCACTAATAGCAGGTCCAATGAAATGATGTCTAGCATGATAAAAAAGATCCGAATGTGTAACTATGAACTTGAAGACATTTATTGTGTTATTAACAACAAGGCTATTCTCGGAGATGACCCTTCTAGTGTATTTCAACCAAGATATATCCAAATTACCACTAGAATCGGTATCAAATAGCATTGGTGCCAACAAATCCAAAGATTGTTTTACCAAATATCTTGTTTCAGCGTTATGATCTCTTAACAAAGCGAAGAGTATATGATTTCTAATTTTAGAAGGAGTCGCATATACACTAATGAAATAACTTGTAGTCAAGTATGAAACATGCTTTGTGACTATGTCTTCCATAGTAAAAAATGACCAGTTAAATTTGATGATATCCTTTCTTAATCCTTCAATCACCTCCGTAGCTGATTTAATTAGATAAGATGTAATTTGAAGTAACTGTATTCTGTATTCATCAAGCCCATCATTTATTTTATCATCTTTAGGAGCACCAGTCTTCCAAATTTTTAAATGTAAAATATTAACCCATTCAGCGAAGGCTTTTGTGGAATTATCAATACATAAATCTCTGATATTACCGTGATATTTCTGGAAAATCAATATTGGAAGAACTATATATGTAGATATCAATATTTTAAGTTTGTAAGCCGAAGATGGTTCAACAAATTTATTGAAACATTTCAAGAGATATTCTTGCTTTTTTTCAATATCATCAGATTTAACGACATCTTTCAATAGATATTCGGCAAATTTTATACTGAGATGCAAGTTCTCTGTGGTGACAAATTCTGCAAATGATATAAAACTGTCAACATCCTTTGTCACTTTCAAATACTGTATCATTTGTAATTCAAAACACTCAATTGCTTTAGCTAACTGAAAAAAGTGTGGTTTATCTTTATGCTGATGTTTTCTATTTTCTTCTACGATGGATTTCGTAGAATTAATTAATTCGTTAAAAGTATCCAAGTTTTCCTTCATCCATTTTGGATCATTATTTGTGATCTCCGAAATTATATCCACCAAATTGGCATATTTAGTAATTTTGACTTTCAAATTGGTTTCCTCCTTAAAACTTTTAATAAACTTCAGTAAATGGATAGAAACAGAATTTCGGATGTTAGAAAATTGTTTGATAAAATAACAAAATTTGTCTTGTCTTTTATCGAAATTCTTTAAACAATAGGCTATGGTTTCCAAAGGAAACTTATCAAAAAATTTACCGACTGGGATTCTAAATGGTGAATTATGAACCCTTCTCAAGTTTTTTTCAAGATAGTCAAATACTTCAACTATCTGTGGTATATATTTAAATGACTTTGGAGGTAGTAAATGAAATATATTCAAAATACCACAAACAATTTTCATGACTGAATTTGAGTCCAAATCCTGGTTTGACAACGAGTGCAAATTTTGCGGCGTTGCCCATGATTTTAAATGATCTAATAGTTTGGTTCCTATTTCAATCTTAAAATATCCTTTTAATAGAACAATTAAATTCGCTAGGGCTTCCAAATTAGAAACATTCAACTTTCTGTAATCTGATAAGTTTGACAAAATTGGTCGTAATCCATTTTGAAGTAATTCCTTGGGTAGTCTAGAAGAACCTGAAATGGCAGAAGCAAGTGCATCGTTGGCATAAGTAATAACTCTGGAATCTTTAGCACCGAGACATTTAAACAAAACTGATAATATATTCACTTTAGAAATTGTTTGAGACGACGCATTTAGATAGTCGGGAACTTGTAAAACTGTTTTCAAAAGATCAATACAAGAACACTTCAATTGGATCCACATTTCTTTAGTATCATGATCAATTGGTTTATTATTTCTAAAGAATAAACCATCATCGGCATCAATTATAATGATAACTTCTCTCAATAAAGATTGTACTTCTGGAATAAAAGAATGCTCTGAAACGGGAATGGATAACCAGAAATTGATTGCTTCAATATTGCCGACCCTAGTTGAAACAGGGAGAAATCTCAATGGTTTTCCAAAGATATTATTCAACAATATGGTTCTTACTGGTGCAACAATATCATTGAGAGGCACCTTTAATGATATAGCCAATAATTCTAAGCATTCTCTTGACGTATCACGAACAATTTTAGAACAATTCGACAGATCTAATAACAACATTGAGGTTAACCCACTTGGAAGTGATCCAACATCATATACATCCTTATTACATTCCACGATGATTTTTTTAATTAGAGATACTGAAATTTTATTAATATCGTGACAGTAAGTAAACGACTTATCCTTAAGCACAAAAAATAAGGCCTGGACCAACTCATTTTGATATCTTGAAAACCAAGACATCGGAATTTCAATTTTCTCTATTAAGGCTTTCAAACCCAAAACACCACCATACTTTTTGTAATATAAAGAGTCATAACAAGAATGAAAAAAGCCAACGAGCAATGATCTGTAAATAATGAAGTGCAAGCTGTTTTCAAAATTTTCAAATGTAATTGTAGAAAATTCAGATATGCATTCAAGAATAAAAATACCGCAATTTCTGACAGACTCGAATTTTGAACTTAACGCAAAAATAATACTACTTATAAAGACGTGCTCATTAATGAATACCTTTCCTTCCCCATCATCAATACGGAATGCTCTCTCTTGACGCTTCTTCATAATATGTCTACTAATGTAAAGCTGACAAAAGTGAAAAGTCAAATGTCTGGATAATTCCATAACTTCTGCGTTTAATTCAGGAATATTACTGGCCAAAAATATGCTTGTCAATAGGTTCTCCGTTAATTCTTCTCTATTTGATAGTTTTCTCGGATTTTGAATCGTCTCTTTATCTATGGGCTTTTCATCTTCCAATTTTTCCTTTTTCAAAATTACTGCAACTCCTTTGCAAAGTAATTCAGAATAATTTGTAGGTAGCTCGGTCGAATCAATAAACAATTTCAAAATATTTGACAAATATCTAAATGCATTAATGCTATAGTGTCTCTTGGTCAAATCATCTTTAATGTCAGAATCATTTAGAATCGAAATAGCTGATTCTATACCTGATTTTATGGACAAACCTTTGGAAGAGTTCATATTTTCAAATTTAATCAACAACTCTTGGTTCAATGCAGATTCTGGTCTCAAATCAGAGGAGTTGTTAATAAACGATCTGTTTCTTCCACCAAGTTTTCCTAGTAATCTGGCCACACGATGAGAGGTAACACTTTCTGTATAGAGCTGCTTCCAGCAAGCTTTCATAATATCTTCTATATGAGAAGAAATAATAGGATCTATAAAAGAAGCAGTAAAATTATCATAAACTACTTCTAAAAATGTAATACCTAAAGAAGTTAAATCACTGCTAGATTTAGGATCTAATGCAATAACCAACGGATCTAACATATACTTCAAGTAAACTGGAATCCTAGTCGTTTGTATTGGTGCATTCAAACATATTTCAACATAAAGCTGTTGATGTTCATAAGATCTAGAACTTTGACTTAAATTACTGAAGGTTTCTAAAACATTTCGCATAATAGGTAAAACCTTATTACAAAATGAGTCGGTCTTATTTATGTCTATAGCTTTAAATATAATGTTAATTAGCTGATAATATACTTCGGGATTGTCCAGATATTTAGAGTACTTTAAGCAGTCTAAGATCAAATCTGTAACATGTAACAATAATAAAGACTCGTTTGATCTTGAGTTGGAATTTAACGATAACAATGCCAATTTAAAAATACCAAAAAAAGCATGTTTGCACAACTGCGTATATGAATGCAATTCATGCAATTTAGACCCAAGGTAACTTATGATTATACTAAAAAAATTGGAAGAAGTCAGATCATGATTTAAGAAAAAATGAAAAAAATATACTAAACTATCATTCTCATATACTTGAGTGATAAGAAATGA
The DNA here is from genome assembly GCA_031125485.1 of Saccharomycopsis javanensis. Classification (NCBI taxonomy): domain Eukaryota; kingdom Fungi; phylum Ascomycota; class Saccharomycetes; order Ascoideales; family Saccharomycopsidaceae; genus Saccharomycopsis; species Saccharomycopsis javanensis. Next base: position 96,860 of record JASTUL010000028.1, read on the forward strand.
AATATTTTCTTTGAGAATTTCATTAAAAGTACTAATATCAATTTTAGCAAACATAGTGGATATTATTTCGGTCATTTCTTTTTCATCTTTTGATGTTTTGCTATGCAAATTAAAGTGCTTGAAACTAAGTTTGTCGTTTTTGATAAAGTCATTTGGCATTCTAAAAAATTTCATAAGAAGAATGCATTGTGTGAATAACTTTTTCAATATAACAACCTGCTCAAAACTGAACAGATTTGCACTATTATTCCAAATTTGCATATTGTATTCAGATGATGGTGGTGATGGATTAGTCTGATTTAATACTAAAAATGCATTCTTCAAAAAAGATAACAATGTTTTAATGTAAATCTTAAATTCTTTCAATGTTGTCATACCTTGATTACTATTGACTTTTATAGGTAAATCATCTTTAAGAGTAAAAAATGTGTAAGGGTTTTCTTCACCAATATTATTAGATGTTTCCAATATCATTTGCACATCTTTATCTGACTTGTTCTGGCATTCACTTTCGAGAATGGATTTAATATCTAATGATGAGTCATTATCAACCTTAATTAATTCATTTAAGTCTAAAGAGCTATAGATATCAATGACTTCTGGTTTCTCATCTGATATTGATTCGCTGTTATCCAGTTTTTCTAATTCTTTTGATATAGAATTTTCATTCTTTTTGTCTGTTTCTCTTTCTTGGAGATGTTGTTTATATAATACACTATTGTAATAGTAATTCAATAATTCAAATCTATCCACAAAAGCATTGATGATAATGAAACTTAGCGTTCTTCCTTCCTCCTTCGGCAATTTAATTATTACCTCAAATAAGTTAATTAATAACTTGCTTCCTAGTAGTTGTAAAGTAGATACACCAAAAGTACAATTCTGCAACAAGTCTGCAAAAATACATACAGATTTCCATATCTGCTCTGAATTCAATTCATTTCTGACATGATGCAAAAAATCGGCAAAAATTGAATATGCCAACTGATTCAACGAATCTGGATTTGTCAACATATCACCAATTAACACACCTTCGGTTAAAAGAATGTCAAGTTTTGGAACAAACAAAGATTTGATATTGGAGGATAATATATGTCTAGTAGCTAATAACAATTCTTTTCTACTAATGTATAATTCATTGGGACAATCTAATAATAATCTGATAATTATGTCAGGGATGTCTTTTTGAACATCTTTTGATAAACAGGAAGTAATGTATCCTCTGATAGAAGCGTAGGCCAAAAAATTAGCTGATTTGACTTGTGATGATACAAATTCTTCATATGCTTTTTTATTTTTAATCTTAGGGGAAACAATTTTATAAACTTTATTTTTGGAAGTGGTTTCTTTCTTAACCTCTTTTTGTGCAGACACTTCTAATTTTAAAAATGCGATAACTTTAGGAATGAAAGTAGGCAACGTGAGATTGACTAATTGTTTATAAATATTGATTAAACCTACAATTGTCACTGGACACTCGGCTAACGTTTTGAAAGACTTTAAACCGGGTTTTAACAAAGGTGGGAGATTTGGTTTATTACTATTATTAGCTGAATTATTGAGATCTGATTTAGGAGATGAAGGAGTGTCAACCAAATTTTCTATACTAGTGTCTTGAACATTATCATTATCTTGATCATTGAAACTTTCATGTATCAAAGATGGCATATTTGAATAAATTTCGAGGACTATTGCAATAAAAGGCTGAGCTTGATTGAACAATTTCTCTTTGTATAATTTATGTAAGTCAGCTATAATTTTGATACTCAAAATTGCATTTTCTTCATTGTCTGTCTTTAGGATAATGTATAACTGCTCAACCAAATCGATAGCGCAAGTGTCAAATTCTTTATTAGATATGACGCGAAAAATGATTTCTAAAGTAATATTTCTTAACTTGTGATCAAAGCTCAATATTTGGAAATTCACAGGAATGGTTTGTAAATATTTTAACAACACCGGATACACAGTGACTAAAAATAAACCATAATCCTTGCTTCCAACAAAAGATTCAATATTGTCACATAATTCACTTAAAATTGAGTGTTTAGTTTTATTATCAAGGTTATCGCTTGCCAACCTTTCAGCTAGATGTTTTATTTGTTCACTGTAACTCATTGCTTGTTCTATTCTTTTGACTTTTCCACTTCTCTTTCAATGTAATGCCTGTCATTCAATAAGTCATACCACAGATCAATGAACAACGTCAAACTAAATATATGTATTAGAAAATTAAATCAACTATACCAGCAAAAATAATTGTTATTTTATTTTATTCCACTCAAAACAGAACAAAACAAAAAGAAATAAAGCAAATGCCTAGTTGCTCTTCTACAAGGTCTTCAACCAGCCGATATTAATTAATAATTGACTATAGCTGGAAATTTTATGTCTAAAAAAAATCGCGTTATATTGTATATTTAGTGAAAAAAAGATTATATATTTTAAAAAAATAAACATTTTTTTTAAATGAAAAAAAATGAAAAGAAGTGGATATGTTGAAATACTGAAATTCAACTTTAGTCACGTGAAATATAAAGTATGTATAAATATGTAGTATAATGTAGCTAACTGTACTTGTGTTGTGATATTGTGCATATTTAACATCTGTTTGCATATTTATGCATAAATATAAATTTTGTCCGGGTAATGTTTTGTTTTTTTTTCTTTCTTTGAATTTAGAAAATATAGAGTATAATATATATTGCCTTGTTGTCAAATAGATAGAGAAGTTGATCAGTTCTAAGTCTAAACACTACAAGTTCTGAAAATATATATAGTATATTTATTAGAATTTATCTATTTTGATTCAGTTTTGTTTGCAAATTTAGATGAATTGTAGAATCAAGGTTGGACTTTTTTTTTCTTTTTGGTCACTGTTTTAGTTTATTATAGATATGTCATTGTTTTTCAAAGCACCATTAGATATTGAGATACGACTCGAAAATGAAGAAAACCGCAAACATGTGGAAGTCAAAAATAAGAAAGGCTTAAAAGATAAGTTACCATTATATCTTGATGGAGAAACCGTTAAGGGTACTGTCAATATTCGAGTCAAAGACGGACGAAGAGTCGATCATAAAGGGATCAAGATTCAGTTGATTGGTACAATAGATACAAATAATGACGGATTAAATTTTGATAATTTTTTATATCTTGGACAAGAGCTATCGGCACCTGCGGAGCTTACACATCCTGCAAGTTTTCAGTTTGAATTTAAAAATGTTGAAAAACAATTTGAAAGTTATAGAGGAATCAATGTGAAGCTCAGATATTATTTGAAATGTATTGTGGTTAAACAGAGCGCTGATGTGATCAGAGAAAAAGAAATCTGGGTCCACAGTAATCAAAATGATCAAATGCAGCTAGAAGAAGAAGAACAGGCCCTGCAAAATCATCCAAGTACTGTCAAGATGGACGTAGGTATCGAGGATTGTTTACACATCGAGTTCGAATATTCAAAATCGAGATACTCATTAAAAGATGTAATAGTAGGCAGAATTTATTTCCTTCTAGTACGATTGAAGATTAGACACATGGAATTGTCATTGATTAGAAGAGAAACAGTGGGTTCGGGATCTAACCAGGTGAGTGAACTGGAAACTTTGGTAAGATTTGAAATCATGGATGGTGCGCCTGTAAGAGGTGAAACTATTCCTATAAGATTGTTTTTGGGGGGCTTTGACTTGACTCCTACTTACAAGGATGTGAATAAGAAGTTTTCAACTAGAACATTTTTGAGTTTAGTACTAATTGATGAAGATTCAAGAAGATATTTCAAACAGAGTGAGATCTTTTTATACAGAGACTAGAGTCATGCAAATAGGCGGATAAATCTAAGAAACTTGAGGATTTTTTATTCTACTAAAAAAAGAGATAATAGAAGCTGTTTTGGCATTCTTCTTCCCTTTGCACCTTCCAATTTCTTTTTGGTTCATCGGCACAAGGAGATCTTCGTTTATAATTTCATAATTCATAATATATAACTTTACGTATCACATTACTATATTGAATCAAATTCAAAACAGAAAACAAGTTTATAGATAATTGATTTAATACATGATGATTCTTATCTTTTATTTCAATGTGTAGAACTCTAACCAATATTAAACATTTTGCCTAATACAAGCAAAAAAAACCTAAAAAAAAAAAAAAAAAAAAAAAAGAAAATTGAAGGAATATGTATAAATGACATAGGTGCTCAAATCAATGAAGCCTAAATTGTTACCACTTTGCTAAATAAGGAAAACGAACAACAAAACACCAAACAGAATAATCGATAAACAGCAACATGAAATATGAATCGATAATCAAAGATAATATCCTCTTTAAAGACTCAAGAATAAGGTCACTTTATAGTGATTTCAATGATATGATATATGATAATCCTGAAGGATACGAAGCTAATATCGAAGCATGGATTAACTTGGTTGAATCAATAATGGCTCATGATGATAAGTTTCTTTTAGACACCACACATCTAATTGAAGATTTATCTTTCAGATCAGAAAAAGATGGCATCATTTATAAGCCATTATCATTGGATTGTGTTCTATCAGAGATGATAAATAGCGGTAAATTGACAGATTCAGAGAATTTTCTAACCAAGCAACAATCTGGATTTTGGAAAAAAGGTTTGAGCTGGATATTTGGTAATTCCAAAGTAAAACCAGAAGATTTGGTCGCCAACTCTTTAAAATCTGGTAATTATTTAAAGAAAAAAGTGTATCTCTATAATCATACTTTCTCTACATATAAAGAATCAATAATTGACAACATGAAAATGAGCTACAATTCCATTTTAAGAATTAGTACAAATACTGATTGTCATGCTAATATCGATCCACATGAGGACTCGTTTAACATTATAAATACTGAAGACATGTTCAACAATATATTAACTAAGGCTGGTACGGATCATCAATACTTTGATATGGTTAAACAACTAATATTGAAAGATGATAATGGTGTTAAGATTGATGAATACAATGGGGAAAAACTATATGTTAGATTTAACGATAATACAAGTGAGAAAGATCAAGAAAAGGCAAAACTTATATTTGAGATGAGTTTACAAATTCAAAAAATCAATACCAAGGTTGACAGATGTAATGATAAAATAACAGAATATAATAACAGATTAAAGGTTTTAATAGAAAATAAGACCAGTAAAGATATTTTGAAAATCATTTTGAGGTTGAAGAAAAATATGGAGAACTCAATTTTAAAATTGATGAATAACTTAAGTAGCTTGGAACTTTTGGTGAGCGAGATTTCCTTGAGTGATGATAATTTAAAATATTTAAATGTTGTAAATAATTCCAACAACTTGCTCAAGAGATTGAATAATGAAGCTACTAACGAAGTAGATATAGACAGCTTAATTGAGGATATACATGACAATATCGACCAAGTCGAGAAAATCAACGATAAGTTGAAGATCAATATAGATCAAGTTAACAAAGATGAAATTGAAAATGATATCAATGAAGAATTGTCCATTTTAGAAAAGGAAGTCAAAGAAGATCAACATAAGAAAGATAGATTCAAAGAAGCCCAAAATGGAGAAGGCAGGTCGAAACAGAATGAGTCCAAAGAAGATAAAGATTTGCTAGAGAGATTTGAAAAATTGAGAGTATCATCATCACGGTCAAAGTCTGGGGTTAACAATGAACCGAAGAAAAAGAATGCTGAAGATGATGTGAAGAAACATGATGAAAAGCATGCTTTAAATGCTATTTGAAATAATAATAATAATATAATAAGCTTTAAATACTATTTAAAAAATACTTGCAGAGCTATATTGTCTAACAAAATGTGATTGTTTCTTTTTTTTGTTCTATTGTGTGTCTAAAAATATACTATGTATGTTTCAAATTAATAAAGGTTTGGATGTCAAGAAATATTTTAGAAGACGTAAAGTTTTAATGATACAAGCTTGTAATATATGTTTAATATGTTAGATGTATCCAAACAATTGCAAACTATATAATTGTTCAAAGACAACCAACAAGAATAATTTAATTCTTGTCAAAATGGGGGGAAAGTTTAAAAATATTAAATTCATGTTGTATCCTACTTATAGATGTTCTTGTGTAGTATCAAAGATGTCGAGACGTACTGTTAAATGTTCAGAAATGACTGGATAATATAAAACCCATTCGAGTGTTCATGTTAAAACAAATTTATTAATTAAAACTGTATACATTGTTTTGGCTGCCTAGAAAACCCTGTTTTATTTTCTATGCGTGCATAATGCTTCTTTTATGCATGTTATGATTCGAACCAAGATTTTCAACATGAAGACCCTTGGAAAATACGATAAAAAGAAAAAGACCCAGGATCAAGTGGAAATAAATATAGACGCTTTATTTTTTATAATAATAAACAGGTGGATTGTATAAATAAACAGATATTTCCATGGAATTTGCTTCTTTCAAATTAATATTCATGAACGAATGAGATAACCAAATACTAATTTTTTTTAATATAAAAATACAAATTATTTTTTTTCAACCATAAATAAATAAAAGCCAAAGATGAGATTCAATACTGCTTTCAGTTACAGTATCGTTACCACAGCTGTCTTATTGATGAGTCAAAGTACTGATGCTGCTGCAATTAAGGACATGGAATTCCAAAAAAGAAGTATAGGTAGTGCAGTTGGTAATATTTTGACTGATGTCGCCTATAATGTTGTTGAGCCTGCAATTGGAGGAGTTATTGCCACCAAGACTAACGATTTTATAAATTCCAAAAGCGATGACAGTGATGATTCTTCATCGACCTCCGATTCAAATACTGAATCTTCTGGTGATTCATCAAATGGATCTTCTGAAAAGGTTGGCACCAAGACTACAACTGATAGCGAATCGGCTACTACCACAGCCACATCTACATCGACTGCAGCCAGTCCAACAAAGACCAAAGAATCCCATGTGAAGAAATTTATTGATAAAGCTAAGAATTTCTTCGGTCTCAAGAGAGAATTTGCTGACGATGATGCTGAAACTGATTATAACGAAGATGCTGAAACTGATTATGCCGATGATGTTGAAACTGATTATGCCGATGATGCTGAAGTTGTTAACTTCAAAAGAAATATCGATGACATTGCCATTGACTTCATCAGATTTTAGAATCACTCAACATAAACCAATATTCCCTGATGGAATTGCAATTTATAGAATCCACAGATTTTCTACATACACTTACTTCTAGGTTACATTATAGATATAGATAATACAATAATTTTGGAAATGAAAAAAAAGGCATAGATCACAGTAGTGTCGTACAATGAACGTAGAATACAGTAGATCGATCTCATAATTTTTGGTCAGTTTTAAAAGAAACGTTTAATATTCTCATGTTCATATTTTTTTTTTACAATTATATAAATAGATTCATGGATAAAAATTAATGAGATTCTTTTTTTTTTCCAATTCAGAATATAATTTTATAATCCTCGTCTGACAGACAGACATGATCATGATTAGCATGAAATATTTGTATTCATCATGAAAGGAAAAAAAAAAAAAGGGGACAATATTGGCCGATGAAAAATGAGTTCCAGGAAACATAATTGCAAACAAAAATGACTATTTTTGTCTTCAGTTATGAACAGTGAAATCAAATCACAGAAATTTATTAACTTTCAAATATTCACTAGACATGTTAGTTTAAAATTGTTCAACCAAAAAAGGTAAGAAAAAAACACCACGATTGAGCAAATTTGGATATGATTATTATTTGCCAAAACAAATTATTCAGAATTTTCAGTGTTATTAGTCAATCAACACGTTATTTGATTCAGCCTGGGGCGACATCTTTAGTCATCATTTAAAATTGTGTTACACATATAGCAAATAAAATTGGACAATCCATTGTTAAAATGAAAACAGTCAACCGCTCATTATTAAAATAAGAACAAACAGTTCATTGTTAAAATGAAAATAGTTAACCGTTCATTGTTAAAATGAAACTGAGCAATTCATTACAAAAATGCTTAATCTTATTTAATTTTGCTCAATATAAGGGTTTATTCTCGCAATAAATCCAAGTGTAAACTTACTCTTCAAACAAAATACCAATCAGCTAGATAGATAACTCTATCCATCCATGGTTGACCCAATAAATATTAACCATTTTAAGAAAAAGAGAAGAAAAGAGAAAAAGAAGAGAATAATGTATAAATTTATACTGTAATTTTTGAGCTCAGCGCCTAAAAGAGAAAAAAAAAAAAAAAAAATTTTTCCTTTTTCAAAAATTTCCTAATGTAGTAATTGAAAAATACGGGTAATATGCTTCTTTCACTATTGATCAATGATTAAATGCAAAGTTGTCACAACCAAGGACTCTTTAAAGAATTTTGGAAAATAATCAAAGAAATTAGGTGTTTATTCATTGGTATATTGATTGTTTAATTATTGAAAAATTGATAACTGCATTGAAATAAGGCTGTTTCTTTGCACAGCATAATAAAAAATAGAAAAAGGTAAATCAAAATGATTGGCTATCATAATGTGGCTAAAGTGGTCTACTAAAATAATGTAGGTGAAACGATCAATTATAATATAAATAAAGCGGTTATTTATAATACAAGTAAAGCTGCAAGTTATGATATATGTAAAGTTATGAGTTATGACACACGTAAACTGACAGTAGTTGTAATAAAAGAAAAGAGATTAATGATAATGTCAATAAAATGAGTCGCGCTGTAATATAAAGTCGTAATCGAGACACCATAATATATATATATTATTGTTTTTAAGACAATTCACTAATTATTATGAATACTTGTTTTTGTAACAAAATCGATATATTGCAAACCGAACATCACCATAAAAATTATGTTTTTTTGTTTTTTCACTGTTGATTTGAAAAAAAAACTCATATGTCTTTACGCTTTGAGATGTGTTTCGTTTTAACTTTAGGATTAAGACGACTTCTATTTCTAGTTAAATTCATATGATCAGATTTGCATTTATTTTTATTTTTTCATTTATTTATACTCTTGTCTTTTCTGTGTTGCGTTTTGTTCAGTTTATTCAATTCAGTATAGGTTCAAGTGTCGATTTTGAAAATATCAAAAAAAACCACAATATATATATATATAAATGTGTTTCAATATTTATACCAGTAATTGAAAATCAAATAAGCGATTCATTATAACCTGAAGTCAGAAATTGTGGTTCAAATTATTAAATCTCTTGTCGATCACACAAATCAGTGAAAAATCAATCAAAACTGAGACTGGATATTGATTTTCCATCATTTTTTAATTTTTTTTTTTTGATAAAGCCTTTGAACAACATCTATTTCATTTAGTAAAGAAGCATGTACTCTTTTAAGTAGCAAAAAGTCCTGAAGAACATGATATTGAATCAATTTTGAATCTGAGGTTTGGTCACGCGAAGTTCACGTGTATCGACGCGTCTATTTTTTCAAAAAATACTTTTCTCAATATTGCTTCTCCTAACAATATATCGAATATTATTAATAAATCATCATAATTTGATTAAGCGATATCCGAAATTAAAAATAAAATACAGCTAACATAGTGACATAAAAGATATATATATACGCGTACTCAAGACTTACAGAAGCTTTCATTAGTGGCTTGATTTATCAGTTATCATGATTTGACGAAGAAAACTATTACATATATTACCATAATTTGAAGTTATTAGTGTCAATAACACAGAAGACATTCTATTTGTTTCTTTTCCTTCTCAATCATTTAAAATGTCAGTTTACCCCGAGGACAAAGAGAAGCCCAAAAAGATAATCCTTAAGGCAGGCAGACTTACTAGTAGATTTAAGTTCAAAGATTTGAAAGATTTAAATGTCATTGAGAGATCATATTTGTCACCTCTAAGTGTTATAGGTCATGTTGACATGAACGCATTTTTTGCTCAAGTAGAACAATTCAAACATGGATTCCATAAAGATGATCCTATTTTATGTGTTCAATGGCTGAGTATTATTGCCGTAAATTATCCTGCTAGAAAATTCGGAATAAGTAGAATGGACAATATTAAATCAGCAGTCAAGAAATGTCCTTATGTGATTCCCTTGCACACAGCAGTCTTTAAAAAAGGTGAAAATTTTTGGAGAAATGTAAATACTTCCAATTATTTGGATTTCCCTAGTCCAGTCGATCATAAAGTTAGCCTCGACCCTTATAGAAGAGAGAGCAGAAAAATATTGAGAATAATAAAACTGCATTTTAAACTTGTCGAAAAGGCAAGTGTGGATGAATGTTTCTTCGATGTAGGTCCAGAAGTGTATCAAGAAATTTTGAACAACTTCCCCGCTATAAAGGAAAAAATCAATGAAAATTCAGACAATGAATATTTACCTTGTTTGACGGAGGAAATGGTATCTGTATTCAAAGATAAGGTTTTTGGTCATTTCCCAGAAGCAGTTCTAACTAATGATAATAACAATGAAAAAGAAGCTGTGATTATTAGTGACATAACCATTAATGACTGGGATGACGTCGCGACTCTATTTGCTTCTATTCTTTGTCTCAAGGTACGAAAACTGATTGAATCATATCTTGGATATACTACTTCCGGAGGAATTGGAAGAACTAAAACGGTTGCAAAACTAGCATCGGGTTACAGAAAACCTAATAATCAAACTATTATAAGGAATTGTAATATCAATAATTTCTTAAATAATTTCGAGTTAACAGACTTTTGGGGACTTGGCGGGAAAATTGGCGAACAGATATTGAAAAATCTTGACATTTCGGGGATTGACACTAAATATAATGCTGGACAATCCTCCAATTTGAAGATTAGAGACAATTTCACAAATTTTGAATTATTCACAAAATTGGATGATCAAGAGCTAGCTAACAAGACGTACGAGTTAGTGAGAGGCGATCATAGACAAGAACTATTGTTGAATAGAGCCATTCCAAGCATGTGCTCGTCTAAAAGATTTAGAGGTGACTCAGTGACTAAAAGAGAAGATTGTGTGGAATGGTTAAAAGTGTTTGCTGGTGATTTATATCAAAGAATCAAGGAAATAAATGAAGAAGAAAGCAAATCAAGATATCCAAGATTGATTTCATTACAATATTACCCATTGAGTACACGGATCAGCAAATCCAAACAGATTCCTTTTCCTCAAGTGACTCCCCTAGCTAATTCAAATTCAAACTCAAATGAGACTATGTTAGAAAAAACGATCTTTGAGTATTCTTTAATTTTATTGGATGAGGTTTTACGAAGTGAGGCGCAGAAATATATTGGTACTAGTCAATCTGATTCATTTTTTCCGTTAGGATTGATGAGTTTAACAGTTAGCAAATTTGAATACACACAAAACTTGATAGATAATTTTTTTGTCGGAAACAGTGGTGACACCATTGACAAAAAGAAGGTTATGGTCAAAAAGGAACCTATTATTGAAAAGAGTTATGATAGTAGGCTGAAAGCTTTTGTCTATGAATCAAGAAAGAAAGCTCCAGAAGTAAAGAAAGAGAATACGTCAAGAAATATAGAGAATTTACTAAAAATGAATAAGCGTAAGAAGGCAGCTGATTCTAGTGATTTCAAAAATTATTTTCAAGAAAATGAATCAGGCAACATGACTATGATAAAGAAGGATGAAAAAGAAGATGCTGGTATTCACAATTTATTGAACAGCGCGAAGTCGTCAAATGATAGACCACGCTTAAAAGTAGAAGACACAGATTATGATGATAGTGAGCAAATAAGTGAAGAAAAATATTACTGTCAAGAATGTCAGAAATTCATAGAATCTGACAATGATATTAACACTGTGGAACCTCGGAAATCTTATAGGTTTTTAGTGAATGAACACAAAGATTTTCATTTTGCTATAATCTATTCTAAGCAGCTAAATGGAGTATCTTTGACAAACAATATTTTGCTGAATTCACAAGATGATAATATGACTAGGAACGTACAAGCGAATGACGATACGAGAAACATACAAGATGATAGCAATGCTAGAAATGTACGAGCTGGCAACAAAGCTAGAAGTTCACAAATTGATTCGATTAGTAAGCCTAAAACAAAGTTTGATGTTTTGCAACAATTGAAAATGAAAACTAGGAAGCATAGGCGGCCATGTGTGAATGTTGACAAGATTGCGTCTAGCGAGAATGAAAGTGATGTAACGATAGATATGAGAGGATACAATAGAGAAGATTCCATAATCATAATTGATGATCAAGAAGAAGGAGAAGAAGAAGAAGATCAAGATGATGACATAGTTATTTATGATGAAGTGAATGTGCTGCTGCCATTGGATCTGCAACAAATTTTGCAACAAGTTCTGCAAAATAAGAAAAGGCACATTCAATTGGAGAGCGATACTAATGGTGATGCTACTGCTAAAAAAACCCGGAAAACTCAGCGATACAAGGATCTAGCGTTCAAATAATGCAAATATGTATATTTTAAAGATCTAATATAGATAGTTTTGTTTCTTCTGATGACTTATATGAAACATTGTAGAGCCTTCAAGGATTGTTCACGTGATGAGATATCTATAGAGACAGACTTGCCCGCATTCTCGAGAAAAAAAAAAACGTACAAGATGTGAAGAGCCAACGAATTTTCAGTTATATATATATTTATAAGCAAAAATATGTCATGTTTATTACCAGTGAGGTCAACCTTGGATATTGAAGTCTACAAATAAGGATATCACAGAGGATATATAAGAATGTTTAGAAATTTTGTTGCTAATAATAGAAAGGCCATCAAATTAGGATTTGCGTTACCAAGAGTTTCAGCAAGAGGCTACGGTGTTGATAAATCTACACTACCGCCAATGGATAAATACGAGACTTTTATTTTTCAAAAGTTGAATGAGGAGCTCGATCCATCGAAGCTAAATGTTCAAGATGTTTCTGGAGGCTGTGGGTCTATGTTTGCAATCAGTATTGTTAGCGAGAAATTCAAGGGAATGTCTATGATCAAACAGCACAGATTAGTTAATTCGATATTGTCGGAAGAGATCAAGAAATGGCATGGTTTACAGTTGGTTACCAAAGCACCTAAGTAGATGAACAGTAATTAGAAGAGATAGAACAGATGACTGTATTTTTGCTGGCATTTGCGCGAACCATTGACTTTTTGTTTATTAGTGACATTTGTGATTTTGGCTTATCAGTGAAATTTGAGATTTTGGGTTGATTGGTGAAACTTGAGATTTTCATTTGCGGCTATATTGAAAAACTCAATTTGGAAAAGATGGAATTCTTTTCGTATAACTTGTAAATAAGAAAATGTATATTTTAAAATATATAAATGAGATGAAATTTATGAGTATTAGCATCAGATCAATACAAGAGCATTCTTTTGCATTGAAAGAAGAAATGCATGCTAGCGAACAGTACCGTAACTAACTAGCTTGTCTTATGCAAATTTGTGAAAAAGACACGCAAGTTTTACTAGTAGTTGAACATCGAGACGTTCAATTTGATTTATGGAAGTTTCTCTTCTTTTTATAACAAAATTTTGAGATTTTAAATATAGAACGTAGATGCTAATAGTTTGGCAAACAATTAGTTATATTGTAGATATTCAGGGAAATTGAGATACAATGTAAAATTTCTGGAAAAATAAGATATAATGTAGATGCTCTGGAAAATTGAGATAATGTAGATGTTTCAGGGAGGCTGTGAATTGTTTAGTTTTTTGGGACGTAGTCGAAATAGACTGGTTCTGATCTTCTTTTAGCTACCAAATCGTATTGACCAACAGACTTGTAACTGATGTAGCCTAAAGCCAATGGGATGGCACACATGAAGAACAAATTGACCTTTGCGCCTTTTGCTGTGAATTTATAGAAATCACCCAAATTTTCTCTCATTGCTGACCATTTTTGGAAACCTCTATCTTCGAGAAGTGCTGCATTAAACAAAAAGACATTAAATGAGAGCAAAACAACGAGTTGCTCGCCATTTTAATGTGATAGGTCGTTAGTATTGTGTTGCATGAAAAGATTGAATATCAAATGCCTGGAAAACACACTGAATGTCAAAAACTCCAAGTGTCGGCATTGTCGAACAGTATTGACAAATCGAATAGCAATGAGAAAATCCGATAGTAATACAAGTTCGAATAACAATAAACAAAAATAACCACTAACAGCGATTCTTGTTGGATCTACTTACGATGTGGACCATGACCGTGACCTGCCATTTTCTTTGCTGTTTCAATCTTTGGCTAATTGTAGTTAATTCTAGGTATATCCTAAACTGTTATAACTGTGTCCTTTCAACTGTTATAACTGTATCCTTTCAACTGTTGTAACTGTGTCCTTTCGACTGTCAATGCTAGACCTCTATTTCAATCTATCCCATATATATACATAGACAGGTCTCTATTTTCCAGCTAAAATTTTTTTGCTTTTGGCTTATTTTCTTTCTCTTGTCTCTAATTGGCCGAAAAATGAAAATTGAAGAAGAGGAAAAAAAAAACACGGACACAACCGTAATGCCGCAACGGAAACCAGCCATCCGTCAAACCACAAAAACCAGAACGGAGAGCCGGCACGACCGGAGTATCCATAAGACCGTACCGGATGAAACCGGCAATCCGTGTCTGTATGGATTTTTTTCCTCCCCGAAAAACGGACAATTGTCTGCTAACCACGCCGAACCGGTGGTGGGAGCAGGGGGTTCTTCAGTGTTTGCAAGCTTTTATATCAAATATATATGCTATGTATTATATGAGAGTGAACTGACACAGGTCTGGCTGAAGAAGGCCATTCTTGGCTCATGATTGCACGATGGATGGCCCAGCATATCAAAGATAAGCGCTGTTGGCTGTTCGCATGAGAAGTGTGTGTGACGATGTGTCCGGTGTCACATGCGCTGTTGTTATTTGCTGCGACACATTGGAAACCACCACATGACATTCGGCAAAAGTGCAAGACGATTGAGCCATGTGGATCGACAGAGGTGCAGGGTGTGTGATGAACCGAGGAAACACGGGATATTGTTCATATGATGACTCTAGCACATCGGATCTAGGTGGGCATTTTTTGGTTGTAGAAAGGCATGGTGTCAGACACGTAGTAGAATAGAGCAACGTAGACAAGCTTAGAGTAGAATGGGGGAGAAAACACAAAGAAAGAATACAGCAGATGTAGCAAAAGAACACATAGAACGTAGTGAAAGAACATAGCATACTTGTGCTAGCGGCAACTGGTGCAAAATGGCTAGTTTGAATGGCATATGTAAGACCATTTTATGTTTATTTAGTGCAGCGTCGGTTGCTTCAGTGTCCCACACTTTTTGCTAATCGGTGATCATCAGTCTTTTTGGTAATCACTGCTTATCAACCCTTTTCTACTTTTGCTGATACTGTAGATGTGTCGATTGTGGCGGTGGTCCATAGAAACCCGGATGGCAAGCATGCTAAGCCAAAATGGTGGTTATTGATACTCCACCAGCCACAGGGTACATAAAGGGAGTCATATCCTGTTTGCTGTCTCCATATTCTGTTTGCTTTTGTCTAGTGCAGACGTAACTACAATCCGCTTAATTAATTAATTTCTACAGATAAATGATTGACCCAAAATACTTTAACCCTGCAGAGGTCGCTGCTGCTGACCAAAAATACAATTTGAGACCCTTTGATGAAGCTCCACCTTCGAAGGTGGACGCTCCCGTCATCGAATTGGACGCTATCGATTTGTCCGATTTCTCCTTTGCCCCTGAGGATTTCCCAAAAAGAAAACAATTAGCTGACACTTTAGAAAGAGCAGTTCTGACTTACGGGTTTTTCAAGCTTTTAGGCCATGGCGTATCACCAGAACAAATCAAGTACTTGAAATCTATTGGCCAGTCAATCTTTGAAATCCCTCAGGAAGAGAAAGACAGATTTGTAGGCGGCGAAAATAAACATCCATTGGAAGCTCACAAGGATTTGGGTGTCATCAGAGGCACAGGTTTCAAACCTAAGGGCCACTGGAAATTGAGCGATAATAGAAGAGACGTTATTGAATGCTTCAATTTGAGAAATTCGCTTCATGATGATATCTACTACAACCAGACCGAATATCCGGAATTTGTCAAATATCATTTGAAAGATATCCAAGATTACTACAAACATTTACATTTTGATGTGTTACGTAAAGTCTTGACCCTTTTCGATATCATTTTACAAATCCCTGAAGGTACTCTTTGGGACACCCAATACAGAGTCTACGAAAATGATTTGAAAAAATCAGGTGGTGGCTTTTCGAGATTTATTTTTTACCATCCGGTCGATGATAAGTACACTCAAGATACCAAAGGAACTTTGTTGAGAGGCCACTCGGATGGTTGCGGTTTGACCTTTATCATCCTGCAACCGATTTTATCGCTACAAATCAGAGATCATACTACTAATGAATGGAAATTTGTTCTGCACACAGAAAACGCCTTGATCGTCAACATCGGTGATGCTTTCCAATTATTGACTGGTAATTATTTCAAATCTGCTATCCATAGAGTAGCAACTCCTCCAGTGGATCAAAGAGGTTACAAGAGAAACACTTTGATTTATTTCATAAGACCTAATGAAAATGTTTTATTAGATCCTGAACAACTCAATTCTCCAAAATTGAAACTGTTGGGTATCAATAGAGACGAATCTTTGCAAAGGGTTTCCTTTGGTGAGTGGGACGAGCTCAAAAATACAATTTTCAATAAGGGTGACGATATTCAACAAGACGATATCAAAATCCTCGGTAGAGAAACTGTAATTAATTTGGTTACAAAATCGTTTCCCATCCCGGGTGTTTAATAAGGGAAACCGACTTAAATATTATATGAAGAAATAAGTAAACGCAATTGCTGTATAAATGAATAAGCAAATTAAATATTATATAAATCAGTAAATAAACTTTCTTTTTGGGTGTGTTGATGTGGGAAAAAAAACGTAGTCCTTTATTATTACAATAAATATACATTATAAAGAGGGTTGCTTATTATGAGTAATCAGTAATCAGTATATTTTCATTGACTCTTTTCAAATTAGACACATCTTCTTGTGTTTTCTTGACCGTCTGTAAACCTTCAAGCTCAAGAAGTTGCGTATTGTTATTAATGCTTGCTTCGTTGACATTATCTTCATCATTTATCACGTTGTACAATTTCAATAACTTGTAACTCTTTGTATCTATATACGTGTTTCGTTCTTTTTTGGTAGTGATAAACTTTTCAAATAGTTCAGGATTCAGTTGTGGAAGTAATTTATTATCCAATGTTTTCACTAGACTGGAGATTTCTTTAAACTCATTTTGGATAAATAATATGGAATCATTTAATGGAGTCAATGATTTCATCAAATCCTGCACATTATTATTAGAATTGTCATTATTGACATCATCAGTCAACAAGCGTATATTGCTTTTGAACTGTGTCAAATAAGATTGCAATAATTTTGCTCGCTGTAGAAATTGGATTATCTTAGGTTTTATCAAAAGTTCAAAATTTAATTTTTTCTCTAACTTTTCAATTTTTAAATCTATTTCCAGTAATTTCTTGTTCAAGTTGGGCACCTTTCTTATATCCTTATAATGATCTAATTTGAAAAAGCCTTCTTTGACTAACTCATCGGGTATATTCATAATATTTCTTAATGTGTACAATTCAAATAAATCAAAGTTCTTATCTATAGAAGATTCAAACAAAGTTTCCAATTTTGCTGTACCAACTTCTACCTCATTTAGATCTTTATCATTATCCTCTAATATTTCATCCTCTTTAGAGTGCAAATATTTCTCTAAAGCAGCAGTACATTTATACATTACTTCGTTCACACAATTGATTATATCATCTACCAACGAGATTGGTGGAAACCCTAGGTGTTCTGTGAGAATGGTAGTCGTCACAGAATATGGCGCCGACATTTCATGAAGATTATTAAATGCTATTATCAAATAGTTTTATCAAATGTTATCATCAAATATTATTTTAAGATTAATTTTCCTTGTTCGGTAAAATACAACACAGTCCTTTATAAAATATTATTCAACTCTTTGCAATATGTAATCCTTGAGTAGATAACTCTTTAGCAGATAAGCTGAATCTACTTCGATTTTATCATATCTAAATGATAGAACCAGCCCAATGATATCATTTCTCGTGTTTTTGTTTATGTTTATTGTTTATTTTTGTTTTTGTAAAGCATTTTACTTTTTTTATACTCATACAGAAAAAAAAAAAAAAAAAAAAAATTTAATGCGCGTTTATTCTTTGTTTTTCAACATGAATATACAGATTTCGAAAGACAAATGAGGAAATTGAGAATCAAAAACAATTGATTACCAGTCAAACAATTCAAAATTGTAGCAATTGAAACCACAGTTTCCATGAAGAAATATAAAAAGCTTTGTTGATACGTAAAAAAAATGTATTTTATAGCATAATATATAATATAAATAAATAGAGCTTCTTTTTTTTTTTTTTTTTTCTATTTTGTTGTTCATCAAAGTTATTTCTTTGATTTCTTTTTACCAACCAATTTTTTAGCATTTTCGTTTTTAATTCTGTTGATTCTTTTCTTTTCGCCAAAATTTTCGTGTTCCATTTCCATTTTGCTCTCTCTTACTGCCTTTGTGACTTTGTTTAATGAGTTTTTGATGACCAAGTCATCAGTTACTTTGTCATACTTTTCCATCTTTTTATTGATTCTTTTTTCTATGTTTAACACTTTATCGACATCTCTATCTGTTACCAAGCTTATGGAATCACCTCTTTTGCCAGCTCTTGCAGTTCTACCCACTCTATGAATGTAATCTGTTGGATCCAAAGGCAAATCAAAATTAATTACCATTTCGACAAACGGAATGTCCAAACCTCTAGACACCAAATCTGTTGCAACCAATATTCTAGCCGCTTCGGCTTTGAACCTATGTAACGAATTGATTCTCTCTGATTGTTTCATTTGTGAATGTAGACTTGTTACTCTTTCGTTCATGTGTCTCAATGTTCTTCTAAGTAATTCGGCGGTTACAGTTCTATTCACAAATACTATAATGCTTTTGTCCTTGTTATCTTCGTGGCTCACAATGTTGTACAAGTATGCTTCTTTCACATAGCCTGGAATAAAACAATACCAAATATCCAAAGTTTTAGGAATAGCTATGTCGTCTTCGCTTGTCAATTTGTCAACGTCATGAATTCTGATATTGTTTGGTAGTTCATCAATCAATTTTTTCACATTATCATCTATCGTAGCAGTGAAAACCAAGGTTTGTCTCAAATTATTAGGTGGTAGAACCGAGAAACATCTATTCAAATCTTTGCGGAAACTCTCACTCAATAATCTGTCCGCTTCATCTAATACTAAATATTTAATCTTGCGTAACCCTTTAATCGTGTCTTCACCACTGTTCAATACATGGTCAGCCAATCTTCCTGGTGTAGCAATGACAAAATGTGGTCTTTTCTGTAGCTCCAACGCCTGTTTGATCATGTCATCCCCACCCACAATTATAGATATCTTGATATTTAAAGAATTTCCCAATACTTGAAATTGCTCGGCGATCTGGATTGCCAATTCTCTAGTAGGTGTCAACACGAGCCCAAAGATCCCCATGGGATCTTCAGACCATTTCGTCAAAATAGGTGCCGCAAATGAAATGGTTTTACCCGAACCTGTCTTGGCACCACCAATAAAATCGTGTCCTGCCAAGATATTCGGAATCGAGAACTGTTGAATCTTTGTAGGCTTACTGATGCTCATCAAATCCAAAGCTTCCACTAACCATTTCGAGACTCCTAGTTTTTCAAAACTTGTATTGTTCGACATTTTCTATTATATTTTTATCTGTTACTACTGTATCACTTTGTTTTTTTATACTGTTGTATCGCTTTGTTAGTCTATACTGTTGTTATTTTATAATGTTGTCATTTTATAATGTTATTCCAGTCATCAACAAATCATATAAATATACCTTTTAGTAACTGCTCATCTCTTCTTTTTCTTTAAATATCCTCATCATTGTAAATAATGACTCGCTCATAACCAATGATTTGATGGAACTTTGATGTAATAGTACCAGCTGAACCTGAGCATTTAAATCGAAAGAGAGGTCCTTCATTTAACAATAACCACAAATATAAATGACGGTGTCAGCTATCGATTGAACATATTCTTAAAGGGTTGGCCATTTATGTTATCTCAAGACAGCTATTTGGAAAAGAAGTGTAACCTCGGAATAATAAAGCAAAGTATAGTCACGTGATACACAATAGGCCATTCATCATTGGAAATCCAATTGTTGCAACCCCTATGAACAGTTCAGTGTTTATCGACGGGCAATAACGTTTATTTTAAATATTATATTGAAAGACTTCAGTGCCATGTTATTGAATAGTAGCGCTGTAATCTTTTTGCAAAGGTATGAGCATGTGTAAAGCGAAAGTTAAAGATACCGTCTGATTGGTAACTTTTTTCTTTACAGATTTTCAAAGATGAGTTGCAAAGGTTTTCCCAGTATTCTCTCGCGGAGCATCTTCAATGTAACAATGTATTTGTGTTCAGTGGAGCCATCGCTATAGTGCAACCTATTTCGTGTGGTAGATTACGCGCTAAACCATGTACACAATAAATATTACTGCAAATGAGATTATAAAGCTTTTGAGACAGTATTTCAAGTACTGCAATTTTCGAAGAGCGTTTCAAGTAATTACGTGTTTCTGTTTCATTGGATGCCAAATAGAAATACAGGTGTTTGTGTGGATCACAGATTGTTGGCTGTGTCTCTCAGTAACAGAACCCAAGGGAGTTTAAAAAGACATTCAAAATATAGAAATTTTACGGTTTTTCTCATTGCTTCCTTTCATAACTAATGGATAGTTTCCTCCATATCGCTGCCAAAAGCGGAATATCAAACAGCGTTGATCCGACTCATGAAACTTTATCTACTAGCCATGGAAGCTTTATATGTAGAGCAGGAGGCTTAATACACTTAAACGAAAACAAAAACTTCATACATAAACCAAAAAACCCTATTAGCAAGTCAAAACCCTATTCACAAGTCAAAAAACCCTATTAGTAAGTCAAAAACTCTATCCCCAAATCAAAAAACCCTATCCATAACCAATATACCTAAGTAGCAAACTACAAACTGACAGTCTTATTGGAACACTCTTTTTACGAAAAACAGTATTTTACTATCATTACATATTAGAATGATTTACATTCTTATATTTGATAACAGCTAACTCTGGCTCGCAGACAACCAAGCATTCGGCGTTCCGAAATCATGGGTTGTCTGATGCATTAGTGAAGTCAACAACCTCATGTAGCCGTTGCATGCTTAAACGTTTCTTGAAACAATAGCTTGTCGGAGAACAGTTTAAATCCGCAAAAAACCCTTAAGGTTGTTAATCCTGTATTATAAAGTATTAAATAAATATATACGAATCAATCAGAAGAGTTTTGCAAAAAGAGAATAAAGAATAAATAAAGGATCAAATACACAATTTTCCTGTTGATTGTTCCTTTAATTTGTTTCGATATTTGCAACTTGTGTCTTATCATTTTTCACCTTTATTTCTTTGGTTGACTTCATGTGTGTTTCTGAATAAAACAATAAAACTGTGGAACTATTGATAAAACTGTTGATTGAAATTGTGTAATAATGATGAAACGTTAGTGTAAAGTTACACGAAGAGCTATACAGATGATGTAGAATTACCATAGAATGGTGTAACTATACTATAAGTTGTTTCTTATCCATAATGAAAATTGCCTGTATTACTTATTGTGTACATTAACGATCCAACGACTTTTCGTGAACAAAGCGTTGGTTATCAACATAATTACTAATAAGCTATCAACAGCTGTCGTTCGTAAGGAAGCCAAAACTCCTTGTTTCTTATTCCTTGTTGCCAATAGACCGTTATAAATACAGTAAGTTATCCTGAAATTTGGAAAACCGTTTTTCATGAAGATGTTTATTGAAAAACAAAAAAAAGCAAAATACTAATAAAATTTGCCAAAAGAATACACCAGCAAACTTTGCCAAAAATTACTGTAAAGTCTGATTTGGAAATCTTTTTTCGTTTTCTTTTTTTTTTTTCCCATTTCCCAACAATGAGTGTCGCTAATGAAAATGGTATTATAGCTTCGATCCCACATTATTTGAGTACTCGACTTACGACTTTGGATCCAAGAGGTAAGATTGGTAACGGATTTGAATGGAATCCTTTTAAACCTTTAGCCACCCTAACAGGAAAACAATGGGCTTACTTCATGTTTGCATTCTGGGGTTGGACATTGGATTCAATGGATTTCTTCACCGTCAGTTTAACCGTCACCGATATAGCCAAATCCTTGAACGAACTGGTCACTAGTATTACCTGGGGTATCACTCTTGTTTTAATGTTAAGATCAGTGGGTGCAATCTCAATTGGAATTTTATCAGAACATTTTGGAAGAAAACCATTGTACATTGTCACTTGTCTGCTTTTCATAATATTCGAATTGTGCACAGGTTTTGTTCAGACATTCAAGCAATTCTTGGCATTGAGAGCCTTATTTGGTATCTCTATGGGCGGTATGTATGGTTTGTCTACGTCTTGTTTAGAAGTAATTCCTGGAGAGTCTCGTGGGGTGGTTTCTGGTTTTGTTCATAGTGGTTACTGTTTTGGATACTTATTAGCAGTCTTGTTTACTCGTGCCTTGGTCACCACAACTCCCCATGGTTGGAGATCCTTGTTTTGGTTCTGTTCCACGCTTCCAGTTATCTTGATTGTATTTAGAATTGTTCTTCCTGAAACTGATGTGTACTTATCTTATAAAAAGGAAGAATCAAATTTACCCTTCAAGCAAAAGATCCTGTTCATGGTCCAAGCATTTAAGAGTAATTGGTTAATCTTTCTTTATCTTATTTTATTTTTATCCATTTTTAATTTCACATCCCATGGGTCTCAAGATTTGTATCCTACAATGTTGAAAAATCAACTTGAATTCTCAAATAACGCGAGCACAGTGACAATGTGTGTTGCAAATATTGGAGGGGTCTTAGGTTGTATCATTTTAGGTCATTTTGGCCAAGTATTGGGCAGAAGATTAGCTATAATTGGTTGTACTGTTGTCGCTGGTGCTCTTATTTATCCTTGGGCATTCGTCACATCTAATAAAGGTGTAAATGCATCAGTGTTTTTTATGCAATTTGCAATTATGGGCTCCTGGGGATCTGTGCCAGCCTATTTAGCAGAACTTTCTCCATCAAGATACATAGCTTTCATCGCAGGATCGGCTTACAATATTGGAACTTTGGCATCATCTGCTTCTTCAACCATTGAAGCTCAGATTGGTGAAAGATTTCCGTTGAAAGATGCTGCAGGAAATTTGGTCAAAGGAAAATATGATTATTCAAGAGTCATGGCTATTCTTTTGGGAAGTGCTTTTGCTTTTCTAGTTGTCGCAGTTTTTTTGGGTCCTGAGAATCATGGTGTCCTGTTAGTTAAAGACTCAGAAAATTACGATGACGATGGTTCTCCAGAAAAAGTTAATATCGTTCATGAAGTCAATGAAGATTCCGAAAAGGTTTGAATGGTCTTTAAATTTCATTAATGATTTTTGTTGTTGTTATGTACTTAATGTTTTTGTTTTATTTTCTTTCCTTTTATTTTTATAGTATATTTCAGTTGAATTGTTGTAATAAATTTTTTTTAAAAAAAAAACAGATGCAAGCTATCCTAGTTTTATGAATATAATTTTTTCTAAAAAAATCGGATCACCTATTTAAAATTAGAACCTATCCACTCTTTTTAGTGAAACATATGTTAATATGCTCACCATTATTTCATACCGTATTACACCCTCTGATTGAAC
Source organism: Saccharomycopsis javanensis (assembly GCA_031125485.1). Classification (NCBI taxonomy): domain Eukaryota; kingdom Fungi; phylum Ascomycota; class Saccharomycetes; order Ascoideales; family Saccharomycopsidaceae; genus Saccharomycopsis; species Saccharomycopsis javanensis. The sequence continues at coordinate 120,694 of JASTUL010000028.1, forward strand.
TGAAGTAGAACATAACATAGAACATAAAATAGAAGGATACTAAATTTGATAAAAACCTAACACTTTCAAATCCATTTCATATTTATTATAACATTCTTTTCTAAAGAAAATCCCATGTTAAGAAAAACAACGTTTTTCCTTAAAATTTATCAATACGCAATAATAAAACTTTACAAAAAGAAAAAATTCGTACTACTGAACCAGCTACATTTAAGTTATCAATACATTTGATACTAAACATTTTGAGGTTACAGGTTATTAGCAAACTGAGAATAATAAAGGTGAATTCTCCATTCTCTTCATCGTAATGATTGATTTCAGTTTAATTTGAACAGTGCACTTGCTTTGATGGTATATCAAGATAAAAGCCAAAAACACAACAAGTGAAAGTTGCAAATAAAGACATGATAAAATCATAATCACGTGCTATAATGTATACTCAATATTCACGTGATAAATAGTTAACTGGCACGTGACACAAAATAATCACGCGAATATCACGTGAATTATATATATACACTTTTTTTTCTGTTTTTCGAGAATTTTTTTTTTTTTTTTTTTTTCTTTCTTTTACTTTTTGCCACTTATACAGCTAAAATGTCTAAATACAACTGGAATTACAGTCAAATCATACACAATATTGACAATTTTATCATATACGGTCGATAGCCATTGAATCCAAAAGACTTAGGGTTATTATTTATTGGTTTATTTATTTGATAATTCTGAAGAATTGTGATTTATTTCAGTATTTTAAAGTTGAATTTTGGTTTGATTATTTTATTTTATCTGGGGTAATTTTTTGTTTTGTTTTGAAAGTCTTGTTAGGTTAATTCCATTGAAAAGATTTTGTGAATCCATAATTGTGATAGTGGCAGAAAACTAGGAAAAATTATATATATATCATAGACATAAAGGATATGTTTTTGACAAGAAGTGAATATGATCGTGGTGTCAGTACTTTTTCGCCGGAAGGTCGTCTTTTCCAGGTTGAATATTCATTAGAAGCCATCAAGGTAAGTAATTTTAATTTGAGGATATGTGATTTTACGCTAAATTCAATATAATTTGAGGTTGTCTTAGTGATTTGATTATTTTTTTTCTTGGATAACTTGACTAACAATTGTATCTTTTTTTTTCCTCTTTTATTTTGATAGCTTGGATCCACAGCAATTGGTATTCGTACTTCCGAAGGTGTGATATTAGCCGTTGAAAAGAAAGTAACTTCATCGCTTTTAGAATCATCATCTATAGAAAAAATCGTAGAAGTCGATAAACATATTGGATGTGCAATGTCAGGTCTTACAGCAGATGCTAGATCTATGATTGACCACGCTCGTGTCTCGTCATTGACGCATTCATTATATTACGACGAACCAATTACCACAGAATCTTTGACACAGTCTGTATGTGATTTAGCATTGAGATTTGGTGAAGGTGTAGATGGTGGTGAAAAATTGATGTCTAGACCTTTTGGTGTTGCATTATTGATTGCAGGTTGTGATGAAAACGGCCCTCAGTTATACCATGCCGAACCTTCAGGTACATTTTACAAATATGATGCAAAAGCCATTGGATCTGGTTCAGAAGGTGCACAAGCAGAGTTGAATCAGGAATATCATGATGGCTTAACGTTGAAAGAAGCAGAGTTATTGGTATTAAAGATTTTAAAACAAGTGATGGAAGAAAAATTGGACTCTAATAATGCCCAATTGGCTTCAGTCACTAAGGAAGATGGGTTCAAAATTTACGATGATAAGAAAGCCGCTGAAATCATTGAAGCCTTGAAACAGCAAGAAGATGAAGAAAGTGAAGAAGCTTCATGAAGTAGAAGGTACAACAGCTTTTATTTTTTTTTTTTTTACATATAATTCATAATGAAGGTAATGATTATTTGATTATTCTCACATATAAATCTTTTTACATACATAAATCTTTTTGATAATGTGGTTTTGTAGCCTAACTTACATGCTTTTATAAGAAAAAAAAATTGTCTACGCAATTAGATATAGTATAATTTTTAACTCTAATATTGAATTTCGAATCTATACATATGCTTCAATAGCCATCTTAAAACATTAGATATAAAGAAGATATCAATGCAGAACTAATAGCAAACCCTGCCCAAAGAGTGACATTTCCATAAACAGCCGGTAAATCTTTCATATATTTAGATCTTGCCATAGCCACCAAGGGTAACTGGTACATTTGGAAACCAAACAAATAAAATCTGATTTTCCCAAAGACGACTAACATTACTAACTCATGAAACAATGAACTCAAAAGAAAAGTAGCGAATACAGCCTGATTTCTATTCAAATGACACGCAGACATTGAGCTATGATATACGTGGCGCAACAAAAATCTATGAACTGGTTTGTTCCAATCTCTTGAGAATTCATCCCAAGATTTGTCGTTCCACCAACAGCCGTAAAAGTCGCGATCAGCAAAATACGTAAGTTCAGCAATCGCGTTCAATACATATTCCCAGATAAGAAAGAACACTAAGAAATGTAATAAAAAAAATGGTGGAGTTAATCTCAATAAAAGGAATGGATATTCCCAGATTCTTTCATTTATTGATAATGTTTCTCTTAATTTCATAGCTTTTATTGCCAAAGGATAGATATTTTCTTGTGACACAATGATCATTATGGCAATAACGCCAAAAGTAGCCAAGATTTTGGAGAACAAATATCCAATTCTTATTTTCTGAGTTCTTGGATATTTGACTTGATACACAACTGTAGGATACATTGTATACATGAAAAAATCAAAGAAGTTAATATTGGTTGGGAATTTTTTTTCTTTCTCTATATTTTTGAGTTCGAATTCGCAAAACTCTACTGATTTGTGTAACAAATTTTTAACTTTGGATAAACTAGGTTTTCGGTCTTTTTCACTGATTTCTTCTGTATTAGTTGAATTTGAGTTCAATGCTTTTAATAATTCTTCACTTTTTTGTAATTCACTTCTTATACTCCAAAAATAACCATTGTAGAAAGCATAAGAATGCATTTTCATAAGGAAGCAAATAGCATGTAAGATTAGAAAAACTTTTCCTTGCCAAGCAAAGGAGTCCTTACTCTTAATAAGATAATATGTGATCCCAAAAATGTAACCTATCTCATAAATGCTCTGTAAATACCAACCTAAGTTATTCCATTTGAAAACATCCAGCTTTATAAGATATTGATTAACATAAGCAAAATATGTCAAGCAATATAATACAATATCAACTAGCAATACACCAAAAATGTTAAACAGTAAAGACTGCAAGATTTGAGAATCCTTGATAGCGGCTATAAAACCTCCAGGATTCGATCTTATTCCTTGGATAGTTATATCTACCATGACATACATGACACCTATCCAAAAGACTGTGTAGAATCCCCAGAAAAGATTGTTGCTGGATTCCTCCGAATCTAGTATTGAGGTAGATGGAGTGGTCTTGAAATCGGAGAAATTGGATCTAATGGAACCATCTTTTTTGTATCTGTATTTGTGTCTCAATTTCAATAGCAATTCATTTTCAATTTTTTCTGGGATCTCAAAAGTCGCTTCCGGTTTGTTCTTGCTAATGACATGCAACACAACTTTTTTGTTTCCAGCATGTTTCAAATGAGTTTTACTGATCTCATTATTGTTATTAGCATTATTCTCATCTTCTTCACTACTTCCGGTGTATTCATTATCATCGTAGCTTAATGATTCTCTGGCACCCTGCTCATATTTTTTGGCTACTTTGTTTATAAAATTGGTGGTTGAGGGTGATCTCATGGAATACCCCAAAGAATTTCTAGACAAAGCATCCATTTTTTCTGTGCTAGACAAGACATCTATATCCCCATTTATAGCCAGGGTTTCCTTGCTTCCATTGCTAGACATCTTGTTCTATGTGAAAGACAGATTATTTTTCCTTCTATCCAACTATTAAAAAAAAAAGCAAATACTTTATCTGGATTGCCTTATTTTCTGGGGTATGCAAATACTCTTCTATGGCTATGTACTAGATCTATTCGATTTTAACCGTTTATCTATCCTATATTTTCCTTATTCTTATTAAATGTCTTCAATAATTGACAAAAATGGCTAAAATGTAAAGAATGAAGCATATATATATCAACTGATTCTTTTTCTTTCTTTTCATGTCCTTTAAACCTGTCATATTTTGGATTTTTTCCGTGAGACACGAATGACTTTGAGCAAAGAAGAAAAAAAAAATTCTATGCAAGATGACGCATAGAAATGCATATTAATGCAGGTGTCACACAACATTTTTACAAAAATAGTTTTTCTTCAAATAATTGATGATTTTTAATCGCTTTTTGTTTTTTTTTTAAAAAAAAAGAAAAATCCAATTATGAAATATAATCAAATAATATGTAAATGAAAACGATTTGGTTGAGCTGTGGAGCATCTTGTTAGTGATTCAAATTAGGAGCGGATTAAGTATGATAACTGGTATCCACAAATATATAGACAGGGGAATTCTTGAAATTACTTGTAGGATAGGATATGTCCAGAGTTGATTTTAGTCTGTAAATCACAACTGCCAAATCTTATGATAATCTAGTGTGAATTTCTTCATATTACGATTACATAGCTGGCATATGCGTTTCATGAAGATAATCAATGTCCAATTATAAGGATAACGCCCAAAATTTTTTGGAATATTCACTGCCATCTCGTCCTGATATTGCGAATTAGTGTTGATATTTTGAGTAAAAAACAGAATCTAGAAAAACAGACACGATATTCTCAAAAAAGTTGGCAAATGGTTATTTTTTTTTTTTTTTACAAAAGCTGTTCTAATAATTGTTGAAAGCAAATCGTCTAGTCATTGCTCAAGACAATCACTGCTCAAGACTAAGCAGATTCTATGGTCCTTTTAGATTTCTAAAAAGCCATTTAGTGTCAAATTGACCTAATTCTTTGATAAAATAAGGTTTTCCACCAATATTCACATTTTTTCTTAATATGGCATCGGATCATCGCAGAAAAAAAAAATTTGAAAAAAAAAGCCATGCAAAAGATATTTACATTAGACGATTATAGTTTGACAACATCTTGTAAAAGGTTATTTATACAACCAACTGGAAAATATCACTGGAAAGCTTTTGCAATAAAATATCACTGGAAAGTTTTTGTAATAAAATATCACTGGAAAAATTTTGAAACAAGCAAGTAGTTTAAAAAAAGAAGAAAATAGCCAATAAAGAATAAATAAAAATGTCAAGACCTGAACAATTAGCACCGCCAGAAGTGTTTTACGATGAAGATGAGTCGAGAAAATACACGCTTTCGACAAGAGTTCAACATATTCAAGCGAAAATGACATTTCGTGCCCTTGAATTGTTGAATCTTTCACCAGATGAAGACAGTTTCATATTGGATATTGGATGTGGGTCAGGACTCAGTGGAGAAATTCTTACAGAAGAAGGGTATCAGTGGATAGGGATGGATATTGCGCCATCCATGTTAGCCATGGCATTGAACAGAGAAGTCGAAGGAGATTTATTTTTGAGTGATATGGGAACAGGCATTCCATTTAGAGCCGGTACATTTGATGCAGCAATTTCTATCTCAGCTATTCAATGGCTTTGTAATGCGGACACCAATGTTAATGAACCGAAATACAGATTGAAGCGATTTTTTGAGACGTTATATGGAAGTTTGAAACGTGGAGGCAAGTTTGTTGCCCAATTTTACCCTGCTAATGAAGAACAATTGAATTCTATAACTTCAGCAGCAAAAGTAGCTGGTTTTGGTGGTGGTGTGGTTGTAGATAACGCCGAAAGTAAGAAAAACAAGAAGTATTATTTGGTGTTGACTGCTGGTCAAGCAGAAAAACAACTCAATTTAAAAAACATGACAGTGGAAGACGGTAGAAAGGCCAAGAAGTTGAGTAAAAAGGAGCAAAAATTGCAAGAGAGCAAAAAGGAATACATTCAGAGAAAGAAAGAGTTGAATCTTAGAAGAGGTAAGACCGTGGCGAAAGATTCTAAGTTTACTGGTCGTAAGAGACGTCCAAGGTTTTAATTTGTCAATTGTATAGAAAAAATAATAAATGCTTTCTACTATATCAAATGTTACACGAATCAGCCAAAGTCTGGATATGTATTCAGATATATATATGTAAATATGTATGCACAAGGAAATTTTCTAGGGATAAATGGGTGTGATTTAACGATCATATTCACCAACATCCAATTTACTATTTCTGATATAGTAGATTCTATTTCTACCAGTGTACTTCTCTGGTCTTCTAACGATATCGATTCTTTCAATAAATGGATTGTATATGCTGAATCTTCTTTCTACACCCACACCGGTGACCTTGCTTCTTAGTAAAAGAGTGCTATCTGCGCCGTTTCTATCGATAGCAATCACTGCACCGGTAAATGAAGGATTTTTTAAACCATCTTTGAAAGATACACGTACAATGTCACCACTGCGCATAACTTTATCTTTGTTGGACTTGTCAAGAAGTTGTGATCTCCAGCCTGTAGGATCATATTTATGAAGCAAATCTTTTTGGATATTATTCATTAAGTTGTTGCTTTGGCTTCTGTTATGTGCTGTTGGTAAAGGTTCGAACACTTGTATCACATTTCTTTGTTTTGTTGGGACAATGTATGTGGCTCTGGCTTCAACTATTCTTAGTTGGCTACTGGCAAAAGCCATTGCTTTGTTACTTCTAAACATTTCTAAACTGCGGACTACCTATCTCGATAATAGATATTTCTGGGAAAACGCCTCGAATCTGCAATCAAGACCAGCAATAACCAAGGATGGAATAATATAGTAGCGATAAATATCAACAAAGACTGCCAGGAAACAATATCAGAAGCTGTAGAGAGACTATTGGCCTATTATTGGCTGGGCCTTTGAGTGAAAAAAGGAAAAATTTTTTTCTTATTCAAAAGGCTCGAGACAAAAATCCAAAAAAAAAAAAAAGACCACCAGAGCGCATAACCAGAAATCCAACAGCGCTTCAAACCACAACCATCGCGCATAACCTATCAAAATTCAGGGCTCACAATTATTAATCATATTTCATAACCATTATATTCAGTGCTCGCAACATAATGAGTGGAGGGGAGGCAAGGAAAAAGGGCGTCACAGCGGGTTAACACGGCAAACCGCCTATGATGATGATATGGTCTAGTCATAGAGCTGTTTGATGGAAGAACAGTTGACAACAATTATTGGCGGTTGGCGAATTGGTAAATTCTGGTGCTCGCTTGGTAAATGCAGATAGCCGTTGAAGCTTTTGGTAACGGATAGCTTTTGGTAACGGATAGCTTTTGGTAACGGATAGCTTTTGGTAACGGATAGCTTTTGGTAAGTGATAACTGCTGAGAATCTCTGATAGAATGACTCAAGGCTGTAGAGCTACGAATTTGAATAAGAAAAGGCTGAGAGTTTTGTAGAACTACGAATTTGAATAAGAAAAGGCTGCTAAGTTGTCTGGTTGATCAAAACATACAACAAGCGATCATTTGTGAGCAGTTAGTGACTACTCTTGCCATCCAAAGCTGCCCTGCATTGACTCGTCTAGGTCACATAGAGCTTTGCTGGGATGCATCAGAGATGGATTTCCCTGAATTTCAGAGAAAAGAATACAACCAGATAATGGTTGAATACCGTGATTTTTTCAAGCACATTTCAACAGTTGAGCCAGATGTCTCGTTGAAAAACGGTGGTGCCATAAAAAATGAGGTCAAAGTATTGCTAAAAATTGTCACCTTGGAGGACCTGCCTTATCTTTTAGAACTTTGCAACCATTCGTGGATCTTGCGATCACCAGCCAATGGAAACTCTGAGGTCTTTGACTCTTTTGAGGGTTTTGCAAACCGCCATTCTCCTGGATTTCAACAACAATTTAAACAAAAGCTATTTTCGGCGTTATCAGAGTTACAAATGTGAATTCTCAGGTTTCGACAAGTCCACTATCACTGTTGATGTGTTATCTTCATTGTGCCGATTAGCCTGTTTCATTAAAAGAATTACAGTCTATGGATAAAACGAAAATTCCATGCGGCGAGCGAAGAATATATTGCAATATAAGTAGTGAATGTTGGCAATATAAACAGTGAATGTGATTGTGATTTAAATAATCATATTGTCATATAATTAATGGAACGGCACTTAGCCAAACCATTTTCGTCTTGCTCAAAGATTTGTCGAATCAGCTTCTGCTGATGTCTTGTGTATTAAAGATGCTCGTCATGGCTTACCGAAAAAGGTTCTGATGGGAAATGATTTGTTCAATTTTTTCGGACTAATGGTCTAGATTGAAATTTCCAAATTACCTGCAATCTTCACAAACGTCGATGTCTGTCTGCTTCGCAGTCCTTGATATACAACCCTATAGCTTAACAATTATGGAAAATAGATGAAATCAAGCATCCTAGTTTTCAATGTGGATATACTAGAGCCTTATCTTCAGAAGGATTGCCCAATAATGTTAATCAAATTCACATTTAACGATAATGTCTCGGTCCTGCGAAGTTGGAATTACTGGACTTTGATAAGTTATATACCTGATACAGAAGAACAATGAAAAAGAATGATTCATTATATTTTTTCGACCTGTGTTTAATAATGATAAATTTTGATCTGTATTTACTAGATAAGAATCGACTGAGTATATTTTGAATTTTAAAGGACTTTTAATTCTAATCAGTAATGTCTATTGCCCTCTCTTGGATACTATCAGTAACGCATGTGTCTGCATTTTTGAGCTATTCAGTTATATTTCAAAATAGTCTTAAGATAAGTACAAGGATCTTGTTAGCTTTGCTGAATTCAAATATTTTGTTAACTTCACTACAGTCGTAAAATTTTCTTTCATTCTATTATTGTTTTGTATGCCCACGCATCTACGATGAAGTTTAATCTTTCTGTATCAAAATATTTGCTAATCCAACTTCTATTATAATATAGCTCAATTTAAAAAACTATTGATATTCTCTCAATTTAAAATACTATTAATATTCTTAAGAATATAAATATGACTAGACATATACATTTCAAAACTAAAGATCACGTGAAAACCACGTGATCTTTTTTTTCGTTGTTCTTTTTTGTTTCCTCCAATTTTTTCTTTAGAAATTTTTTCTTCTCTCGTCGTTTTTCCTTTTTATCAATGTAAGTAAATAACATAACTGAATATACATAATAATAATAATTATATATATATATAAATATATATATGAACATTGATCAATAAACTAATTGGTTTCTGATTTTTGAATAGAGGCATTAGAAGAACACCCTTTTAATTTGTTTATCTGCAATTTTTTTTCTTTTCTTTTTTTTTTTTTTTGAACCAAAAATGCTTAAACGTAAAAATGATGATGAAAATGATGATCTCATGCAAGATACCCAGAAATCCAAAAGATTAGCTATGGATTCAAGTGCTGTTGAGGCTGAGGAAGCTCAAAAATTGAAAGATCAGACTGCTCCTTTATTAGATTCCAGCTTAAATAAGCTGGAAGAAGATGCTACTTCTAGTAACGCAAATTCAACTACCTTCACTGCTGCTAGTAATAACAATACCACAGCCACTACAGCCACAACAAACAACAATGCTCCCCAAAGAATCTCTTCCCATAAGGTTTATGATAATGACAACACATATGTTCATTTCCGTATGTTGGTCCCGGTTAGAGAAGCAGGTTTGATCGTTGGTAAAGGTGGTGAAACTATTAATCATATCAAAGAAGTCTCAAACGCTAGAGTCAATGTCTCTGAGAACATTAAAGGAATCGACGAGAGAGTCATCCATGTCAAGGGGCCTGCAGAACAGGTCGCAAAAGCTTTTGGTCTTATCATTCGTGCCATAAATGACGAACCTCCAGATGCTTCAGGTCCAAATTCTAGAACTTATGCCTTAAAATTGTTGATCACCCATTCAGTTATAGGCTACGTCATTGGTAAAGGTGGTAGCACTTTCAAGGAAATTGAAAGAAAGTCCAGTGCATCTCTCAAAGCATCAGATACAATTCTTCCTTTCTCTACAGACCGTTGTCTTACAATCACTGGGGTGGCTGATGCTATCCATATCGCCGTCTATTATGTAGCTGAGGCTATTTTCAACAACAAATCAAATATCCCTAAGGTAAGACCAATGTTTTACAACCCAGGTAACAGTCACCTTGCTACCACTAATGGTAACCCGTTGGCCTTCGGAACTGCCAGTATTGGTGGTATGCCACAAGCGATGGGTGCCGGTGCTGCAGGATCTCCAGTCAATGCGGTCGCTGCTGCTGCTGCGGCCGCTGCTGCACAATCTAATTTCCAATTCAACCCTGCATTTTCCACTCAGTTTAACCCTCAAATGATGCAAATGATGCAACATCAGACACCATACATTAACAATAACACAAACAATGTTAAGCCTATGAATGGTAATAATGGGATGAGCCCATACACTGCTCAACTAGGTGTGTTGGGTTTTCCTGAAAGTACAGTTAACCACATCGGCACGGAGCCTAATTCCTTTGGAGACCAAGGTGCAGACGCTTCCGGTGGATCAACTACTGGTACAAAACCGGTTGCTCCATTACCAAACAGTTACTCTGTGCCAAACACTACTCTTCCATCGATCTCACAAAACATCTATGTTGCTAACCAATTTATCGGGTCTGTTATTGGTAAGGGTGGTAAAAACATCAAAGAAGTCAGAAACGCTACAGGCACCCAAATAAAGGTACAAGACCCATCTGAGAGTGGCCCTAATGACAGAAAGATTATTGTTACTGGAGGTCAAACTAATATTCAAATGGCTATTTACTTGATTAACAACCGTATTGAATTTGACAGAATCAAGAATCAAGGTAAAAAGCAACAAGGTTGAAATTGATTAAGGTTGGACGCATTACGATTAAAATTGAATAAGGTTATAAGTATTACGATTGAGGTTAACTAACGTTGGAAGCAGCACCATTTGTGTCAAACCGAGATTGGAAACATTGTAATTGGAATCGTCTGATTAGCTAATTTATTTTTATTTCTGTTTTGTTATTTTTTCTCTTTTTTTTTTTTTTTTTTTTTTTTTTGATTTTTATATATAGTTACTATACCTTCATTGCCCACTATTTCTTTTCGGTCAGTGTCGGCTTTGGACTTCTTTATACTTTATTTAATTATTATTATATCTTGTTTTTGTTTGTTTATTTCTCTATTATTTGTTATCTTATACCTTTCCCGCCATTTGATTGTTGCTTTTGTCCTTATCATTTTTGTTCTGAGGCAGAAGAATAATCACCTTTTGTATTTCTAGTTTTCTCAGCTTCTGTTATTTTCACTTTGTTGGAAGTTCTCTACTTTACATTTCCCTTATCTCGTTTCTTCCATTTTTGTTATTCCTTTGTACATTGTTATCTGTATTATTATTTGGCATTATCATTTGCATCACTCATTGTTTGCACTACTTATTATTTGCATTACTTATTATCTGAATTACTTGTTATCTGCATTGCTTATCGTCTGTATTCATTATTATATTTCTTGTCATCTGTATTTATAATTGTACTTTCCTGTCAATTCTCATTCAAATCAAGTAGCGATATCAAGAAAAAAAAAGATTCAGCTGACCTAATTCAACTATCCTTGTGTATATTTACTTTTTTGCTATGCTCATGTTGAGAGTGTATTACTCTTTTTGGCCAAAAAATTCTGGGTTATAAGCGCGTGTTTTCTTTCTTTCTTCCAGTTTTTTTATTTTTTTATTTATTTTCTGACTGTTGTTCATTTTAATGGGAGATTTTGCCTGATTGCCACTGCAAATTTGACTATTCAATCAATTAGTTTAGTGTAATCAAACGAACAAATAGACCTATTAATCATTTCATATCTATTTATTAGTAGCTTGAAATTGAATTTTAATAGACTAATTAAAGAAATCTGTGAGATTTATTTGTTTTGTAAACAATAACAATAATAATAGTAACTGGTGGATATATATATCTTTGACTAAGTTTTTGAATAAGAAGAAACAAAAATGGGCCTTGAAGCAGTTATGATTATCATTGATAACAGTGAATTTATGAGAAATGGAGATTATCCGACAAATAGATATGAAGCACAATTAGATACAATTGATTTGATATTTAATGCTAAACGTCGTTCCAATCCAGAAAATACAGTAGGACTTTTGTGTAATGGAGGAGATGCACCAAAGGTATTGAGTACTCCTACTAATGATATTGGTAAACTAAGAGTCGGAATCCATGAATCCAAAATACAAGGAAATAGTCATTTTACAAATGGACTTCAGGTTGCAGCATTGGCATTGAAGCATCGTCAGAATAAAGTGCAAGCACAAAGAATAATAGCATTTGTGGGTTCTCCAATTTTGGAAGATTCAAAAGCTTTAGATTCTTTAGCTAAAAAATTGAAAAAAAATAATATTGCTGTTGACTTTATAAATTTTGGCGAAGAAGATTCAAATACTAGTAAATTGGAAAAGTTTATCTCCATAGTTAATCACAGTGATAATAGCCATCTTGTCACGGTACCTCCTTCTTCCAGATTATTATCATCGGTAGTGGCTTCATCTGCTATTCTTAACGAAGGTGGCGCAGATGTCGGAGGTATTGAGAATCATGATGATATCTTTGGTGATATGGATGGATTTGATAATATGGCCGATATTGATCCTGATTTAGCATTGGCTTTACGTTTATCTCTTGAAGAAGAGAAGGCTAGACAGGAACGTGAAAATACAGAAAACAAGTAGCGTGCGTGAGTACTATGTTTTTTTAACTTACTTGAAATATATATTCATTTATAGATCTGTTTAATGAAATGAAATTTATTTATATTGTAATTTTTCATCATTTACCAATTTCTTTTTTTTTTTTTAAATAACGAAAACAAGGTTTTATTCATCTTTCTAAAGCTAAGACAATATAGATACAGGTTAAAAATAAGCGATTCTATTATTGGCGTTTAATTCTAATTTAGTATATTTTTCATTATTGTTTAACTTTCCTTTTTTTTTATTTTTTGATTTATTTTTTTTTTTTTGAAAAAAGAAAAATTTTTTTAATCTTTGGTATCATATTTATTGACCATTAACAAATATGATTTAAACTTTCTCGTTAGATAGATCTTTCTTATTTTTCTTTACTCGATCTTAGTACTTGTGGAAAAGAAAGGAATTAGAATAGGATACAAGAAGCAATAAAAAGGATAGATACTTGTAAAAATGCTTTCGAAATCGTCATCAAAACTAAATCAAAACACATCTAGTAGCGTTAGAAGAAAACGGGACTATTTATTATCTTCATTTAGAAAGAAAGATGAACTGTAAGAATAATAAAGACAACACATTTCACATTCTTTAATATCTCTTTTTACTAACAGGGGTGTTCTTCCTTATTTTTGATCTATATATACAGTGCACAGCAACAACAACCTGACAAAGCAAAAAGTTTTAGCATGATTTGCAATAATCCTAGCAACTTAATTCCATGTAATAATACTTTGATTACCACACCTATCCACTTGACAAAAACACATTTTCTTGAAGCGTATGGGAAAGTAAGTTTAGATATATCGTCAAAATTTGTAAAAAAAGTTTTTGTAAAACCCTTCTAATAATTAACCAAATTGAAATCAATTTTCTAATAATTAACCAAATTGAAATCAACTAACACAAATATCATATATAGGCCAAGTGGAACCTTTCAAAAGTTAGCTGTCCAGAATTTCTTTCAAACAATGGATTATTGGCAGCACCAGAAAGTTATAACGAATTCAAAAGATTAAAAATTGTAAAAAGATATATAGATAATCCTGTATGGAATTTAAAATCCCAAGAATTTCAAAAAATTATCAATGATGCAATAAAATTGACATCTGTCGCTGGAGGCGCTATTTCTTTAGTAGATGAAGATGTGCAAATATTAAAATTTAGTCACTGGCTAACATTGAAGGAATATCCAAGAAAAATATCAATTGATGCACATGCTATTTTATCATCGCAATATTTTATGATTCTAGATACTTTGGAAGATTGGAGATTTAGAAATAATCCAATTGTTAAAAGTTATCCCAAGATTAGATTCTATATTGGAATTCCATTAGTTTCACCGATAAACAATGAAGTCATAGGAGTTTTTTCAATTTTTGATGGTTTCCCAAGAAGCAGATTTGATCCAAAAAATATAGCTGAATTACAAGAATATGGTAAAAAAATCATGAATATTCTTGACGATGATTTCAATCATTCTTTGAATCTTGGGTTACAAAATGATGATTGTAATGATTTGGATGATCAAAAAAACGAAACCAAGATAATAAATAAAATTGGAAGAGCTACTAGTGATAAGAGTTCATGTTTGATAAAACCACCAATTTATGAAAAAGATGGAAGTGGCAATGCCTATCAACAAAATCTTAATTTCAGATTTAGTAAAAGCATGTTAAATGAAGAGGAAACATCCAATAATGAAATTTTAAACAAATTTCAAGATTGTAACAATTTCAAAACTGCTGGAAGAATATTGTGTGAAATATTAAATCAAAAGTTGAAAAAATTCAACTTGATTTATATTTTAGAGATTCGAGTAGTTGAAGTTTATCAAATAGAGAATCAATATTTTCCAAATATTAATGAGATTGAAGCTGAAAAATTCAAATTTGCAGACAAATTACAAAGATTGAAAAAAGAAGAGATTAAAACAAGAGTCATCAATTTTATCGAATCAACTGAAAATAAGCAGCTACTAAGTGAGAGCCAAATTGCAAATTCATTGATAAGCAGCGATAGTGATATAACTCATTTTAGAAGTTTTAGCTCTGAGTTTGGAATTTTTGTTAGTACCAAATTGAATAATTGCAAATACAATTATGGTTGTTGTATTCCTTTTGCTAGAGATGCCACAAAGCTAACTAGACGAAAAAGGATAAATTTCAGAGGAAAATCCAATAATGATACTTTTATTGAATTATACTTGAAATCTGGTGGCTATTTGATTGGAAGTTTTTGCGATAATAAAACCAATATTACTGATGATGATATAAATTATATTTTGGAAAGCGCAAACATCTATAGAAAGCTGTATGTTCAAACTAATAATTAAGCTAGAATCACTTTATTTAAATTTAAATGGTGAGTTGTTTCTTTGTTTTATAGTACGATTGTTAATGACATGTCCTTTATTTTCTTCACTCTTTTTTTCCTTTTTTTTTTTTTTTTTTTTTTTTTTGTTTCTTCTTCTTTTCTCCTTTTATAGTTTTTAAAGAGACTCAGCCTTTGTAGGTTGAGAAGTATTATGTTGTGTTATCTTTAATAGAAAACTAAATTCGAACTCAATGTAATCTTGGTTTTCTTCGAGAAAATAAATGGCTCTTGAAGAACTACAAAGTATGCTATGCTATGAAATATGAAACTTAAATTTATTACTGATATAAAATAGCGGTACTCTAAGACAATATTGCCTAATAGATACTATATATTGAACTGAAACGACAGAAAGAGTCACTCTTCATCTATAATTGCTTTTTCTTGCTATCTATCTTTCTTTTTTTTTTTCTTTTTTCTAACTGAATAGAATCATGATTGCTGAACATGCTTTTCTTTTTTTATACGACTATAGAATTTGAAAGAAACATTAAAACCAACGAGAGCAGCAAATAAAGAAGAAAAGAAATTATTAGTTGTTGCTGATGAAAGTGCAGACACCTCTGTGCGAGTAGAAATAAATATACAGAGATTGGTTTAAATGTTCATATGTAAACTTTTTCTTGAGCATTTTATTGAAAATGAAGTGGGGTAGAACATACTTGCGGAGAATGATTGGTAAATGTAGCAAAACGATAGCTAAATTGAATGAGAAATGATCAGAAGAAATTATGAATATTGGATGGAGGTCTGTTGAAGGAAAGAGCTGAAAATTGAGAATCGACAACGGGTTAGTTTATCGAGTAATAAACATGTGAAAACCCGACGAATCCTATTTCATAATTGAATTTTTGTATATAACATTTAGCGATATCAGGAGTGTAGGGCTTGGATTAATATGCAAGAATTCATACCGTTTATGGATGGAATATATATATATATATATACCTATAAAGAGTTTACGAACAGACAAAATACACTTGCAGAAATAAAAAAGGCCAATTGTTGTTTATGAAAGCAAAATAAAAGTCACCGGTTGTAAATCAAGAATCGATTGGGTTAGGTTCTATGTATCCGATGTTTTGACTACGAAAGTTACCAAGGACATCTGTCGATTTTTTTCGTATGACTCAAGAATCTATGTCTAGTGTAGGTAAAGATATGTAAGTATAATGAAATGTGGGTAGATTAGAATACAAATATCGGCAAGTATATTAAAACACAGATTTACAAGACGATAAGCTACAGACTTACAAGATGATAAGCTACAGACCTACCAATATGAGAAAATACAGAGTTATCAGTATAAGAAAACACAAAGAGGGCAAAAAGTACGATAAAGCACAATGTGAATTTAATAATGTTCAAACTGTGAAATATACCAGGATTTTTTTTCTTTTTTGGAACTTACTAACGTTTCTGAAGAAGTGTAAGAAGAAAATTTCTTTTTTTTTTCCTTTTTTCGAATAAGGAATGCCTAGATGGATGAATTGCAGGATAAAACAGTGTTTTACAAGGACAAATAAAGTTAAAACTAAAAAAAAAAACAAAAAACAAAATGAGAGAAAGAACAGTTGATCATTTTGTGATGAAGATGATCTTTTTGGACTAGAGAGAAGGTGATTTTTTTGAACCAGAGAGAAGGTGATCACCTTAAATGAGTTGCAGATCTACAGAAAACTTGTACCGAGGAATGGTCAACTAATAAGGCTGAATTTCGTTAAACGAAGAATAAATAAAGATGAAAGTTAAATGAAGATGAAGATTGAGTGATGTCTTGTGTTTAGGCATAACATACCGCATTTCTAGTGGTCTATTGGATGTGCCCTATATGCTAGATTTGCCTAGAAGTAGCAGTGTGATGGCTGCAGACAGACGGATTATCCTATACTGGTTCCCAGAGTATGTGAAGGTGCTCACCGTATACTTTGTGATGTGTACATTTCTGACGAAATCGAACGTTTTTTGGACGGTAAATCCAAACATTTACGACTGTTAACTACACCTTGCACTGGCTGTACTTATATCAACTACCTGCTGGATATGAGCTACTAACCACGCACTATTAACCGCGAGCTACCAGTTATTAACTATTATCAGCGGCAATTATTGTCATCCACAATCATATATCCAATAGCTGATTTCTTGCCACAATTTCGACCGACGGCGTCCTAACAACACATATCTTTGCTCTCAATGCTTTGTGTTTGCTATCTATATTCTGTATTTGTTCCCAATATTCTGTATTTGTTCCTAATATTCTGTATTTGTTCCCAATATTCTGTATTTGTTCCTAATATTCTGTATTTTTTCTGTATTGCTCTCAATATTCTGTATTTGCTATCAGTATTCTCCAAAAATGTCCTCTATCAATATCATTACGTGAATATTATTAATAGTCGTTGTACTATGTTGTCAAGATGTATATACAGCGTCATGCATAGTGCCCTTAGACATCCAAAACAGGAAAACCACCCGCATGATTTGTGCATATTTTTTACTGCAATTTGTGCATAAAGTCACCAATTAAAATTAAAATTTTTAATTAATTTCAATTAATTAAGATTAACTATTTATTATTTAATTGATTAAAGACCAGAAAAACCGTTGAAAAACTAATTAAGGGACAAAAAGAATTTCACAAAAGGAAATCAAAAAAAAAAAAAAAAGTTCTTTTTTCTTGCCTGGTGACCGTTACTGGGGCAGCCCCGGGAGGGGCCAAGAGGAACGCAGACAGACTAGTGCTAGCCAGTACAGGACACGAACTTGGAAGTCTAACGGCCTAGTCGACCAGGCAAACAGGCTGTGACCTGCACCATGTGTCCCCACACAACAAAAGTTGAGAAACAACAAAAACAGGTATATTTATCTTCTGGTGTGTTGGTAGTCTGGCAACCAGCTTTGGGTAGGCAGTTTGTGGCGGCGATGAATCGGACCGAGAGAGAGTGGTGCACAGTAGGTAGTATCATTGTATACTGTATGTAATGAGATTATTATATATAATCAGTGAAGTATTGTATACCAAGAGTCGTACATCGGTATTATATATGGTATTGTACATCAGTATTAGATAAGGTGTTGTACATCGGTATCATATAAGGTATTGTACATCGGTACTATATAACGTGTTGTACATCGGTACTATATGAAGTGTGGTATACAGCAATATCTATGTAGTATAATAAAACATCAGATAATACATTATTGTATAGACTCCTGAGGGTATTTGCATTGGCTAAGTACACGATGCTGTGCTGCCGCTGCTGGAACGGGTTTTCACCAATTAGCCCCCATGGCGCTCAGAAAATTGTTCGTCCACTGTAGTCAAGGGCCACATGCTGAAATCGTTTGCATGTTATTTTTAGAGTATTGTTGGACAGGTGCAAAAATTTGAGCAACAGTGCACATATATACACAATCTTTACTAGCAGTGCAAAATTGCATCCGATGTTGTTTACTTACGAGTATACATCATACAGCTGTCGATGATTATACAGCTGTCGACGATTATACAGTTATGTCGATTATACAACTATACAGTTATGTCGATTATACAACTATACAGTTATTTTTTATGCCGATTATACAATTATAGAGTTATCGACGACTGTTGACTGCAACTCTCAGATTTTAGATTTCGACTAAAAACTGTTCAATTTATCCAATATTATTTTACTTTGATTTACCAACTAGGATATATAATTGACTAGCTTCGGAGAATACTTGATTACCTTCGGCATAAACCTTGAACTAATAACAACAGCAAATTCATCGAATCTTAAAGTTTAAGGAGAAAAAAAAATTTTTTTTTGTGTAATTCTTGTTCTCGACGTTTCTTTTTTTCTCTTACTTATTTTATTTACATTTGGTGTATTTACTTTCTTAATATCAAAATCTGAAATATTTAGTTTAATTTAATTAAATTTTAATTTTATTTCTTAAGACTCAATTTTTTTTTCCATTATTAGCCAGTGTTTATTTTTTTTTTCTTCTTTTTAGCCGGGATTTTCTCATTATTGGATAACACAAAAAAAAAAAAAAATAAAAAAGAAATTTTTTATTCGTTTTTTTTCCCTGAAAATTACTCATTATTTCTAAAAATCGAAGTACAAATTGTTTCTTTTTTTCATTTTTTACTTTCTTTCTTTTTTTATTTATTTATTTTTTGTTCTCTTGTGTTTTTTCTTTTTCTTTTTTAAAATTTTCCTTTTTGTTTAGCTATTTTATTTCCATTAATAAATAAACAAATATCCATTCTCATCGACTCATTTCTCATCGATTCATTTCTCATCGCCCATTAATTTTTTTTGTATTTGCTTCTTTTGTTTATTAACCTTTTTACGTTTGCTGGTGCTTTCCATAATTGTTTAGTCATCTACAACACTTGTCTAGTCATTTAGAGCACCTGTTTAATAATTTAGATACTTGCTTAGTCATTTAGAGTACCAGTTTAATAATTTAGAGCACCTGTTTAATCATCTAAGTTACTTGTCTAATCGTCTAAAGTACTTACGTTACTAAGGCTAAAAATATTATTACATTCAATTACTATTACCAAAAACAACACATACTTTTGCCAAAATTCAAGCAGTGATATTGATCATCAATAACGACTATTCAACAAACGCTTCCTTTTATCCTTTACCCCTCACTGTCTATATTAATTTAGCTTCAAAATTTTATAGTCTTGCAAACTTAAAATTCACAATCCTAAAGTAAAACACTCTTGCATACTCAAATCCTTTTTTAAGATCACGTTAGTCCCTGAAAATGTCAAACACAAAGGTTACCCCGACTTACCAAGGATACATCGCAAACACTAAAGATGCTCTTCTAGTGATCCAAGCAGCATTAAATGAACAACTCCCTACCGTCCCAAGAAGACCTCATGATAAAGAGAGAGCTTCGTTGATAACATCTGGTAATGTCTTTGTCTTCATTGAAGAACGTTCAGGTGTCAAAAGATGGACCGATGGTGTCTCTTGGTCTCCTTCAAGAATCTTGGGTAGATTCTTGATTTACAGGGAGTTGGATCGTTCTGGTAATTCGAAAGACAAAAAGAAAAAGAAAGATTCTAAGAAAAAGCAATTGGAGCTCCGTCAAAAGTCAATTGTCAAACAAAATGAGAATTTACAGCAACAGCTCCCGATGACTTCATCAGCACAGCAACAATCCTTACAAGTCTCCCCAACTTATCCAAAATCATTATCTAATGAATCTGATGATCAATCAAGTAGAGCCTTGGTGGGATCTTTGGTCACTTCTTACGCTTTCAAAGAACATGGTTTGGTTAAGAAGACTTTGTCATTGACTGTTAATAGACCTTATAGCTACGATCAATCCTCTGGTAAACAACAAGTCCCTTTGATAGACACCATCCATTTAATCTCTTACTATAGCACGTCAGACGTTTTAAATAAATCGTTGACAAAACCTTCCCTTGATCCTTCTTTGAAGGACATTCAATTAAGTACTGAATTATGTACAGCTGTGAAAGAATCAACTCTTGGTGGCAAGATCCCTGTTGAAGAAGAGGCTTTGTATTTCCTTGATAATCAGTCTACTGCAAGTGTTGGCATACCGCAATCAATGCAAGGTTTACATCTGCAAGTATCGTATTTCCAGCCTTACCAACAACAACACCAAGATCAACAGGTATCTGCTCAGCAGTTGTACGGCCAATCACAACCACAACAGCAACATCATCATCACCAATATCAAGTTCCTTACTTACCTCCGTTGAATCAACCTGTTGATTATAGTAGTTATTCAACTAACGTAACAGCAGCTCCAGTAAACACTACCAATGTAACAGCTACATCAGCAACAGTTGCTCCTGTAGGTGCAACGGGTTTATCAAATGGGTTTCAGCAACCATCACAAACTATTTCAGGTCATTCAATGAATCAATATCAACCTCATTATTATAACCCAATGATTAATGCCAATACCAAGTATTCCACCCTTCCAACAACCACAACCCAGTACCAACAATATGCAATTCCTAATGCGTTCCAATATTATTCTATGCCGCACCAACAACAACAACAACAACAAGGTGTTGCCAGTACTGCAACCAGTACTGCTTCTAATCAAGATGAGGGATCTCATGAGACTGTTCCACCTCAAGTGAATTCCTTGAATAATTATGACAATGAATCCGAGAGTATCACTACTGCCAGATTTTTGAGCAGCATGAATGATGAATCAAAACCAAAGTTTGGATTCTATGGTAATGCTGGTGCTGCGTCTAGTGTACTTCCTTCAAACACCTTATTGAATAATGCTACCACCAACAACTCTTCTAATATGAGTAATAATTCAGCTGCTGTTACAGCTGTTAATTCAGGCACTTCTACTCAAGTTCCATCACCATTGCACCCTCCTCAACAACAGTTCTTAACTTCTACCAATGGTTTCCAATCTCCAAAATACCAAACTCAACAACAACCTCAACAAACACAAGCAATTGCTCAACAGCAACATCCATCTTCTCCAAAATATTCATACAATAACAACAGTGTCACTAAGTCATCAAATTCTAATAATAATACAATTGGTGGAACTAATGGATCACAATATTATCAAACACAAAATTCTCCATATACTGCTCAAGTGCAAATGCAACCACAACAACAGTTGGGCAATCAGTTCAATATGTATGGTACACAAATGAACTCAAGTAACAATAAACAATGGTATTACAATCAACAACAAACGACGCAACAATTTGCACAACCTCAAACCGGAATAGTGCAAGGACAAACCCAAACTCAACAATACGCTGATGGCACTACTAGTACTCCTACAAACAGTTCGACCAATGGAAATCCTTCTCAGGTTGATAACGGAAATTCATTTATGAATCAATCCTACAATAATGGCATGTATTCTTCAAACTAGGTGATTTTTGTATTTTTAGCCGAAATGATAGATCCAATTTTGGGACATTTCAAAACAAATTACTACAATCAAAATAAAAAAAAGCCGCAGTTCTAAAGTTTAAATATAGATCTTTTTTACATTTATCATTTTTTTTTTCCTTTTTATTTTATTTTCTCTAAGTTTGTCATAATTATTTTTTTTTTTCGTTTTATTGACCTTTATTTTCTATGCTATTATTAACAACACTTTTTGTGATGTTTTCAATATATATATATATATATATATATTGGCATGCCCACTTAATTTTTGTTCCATCTTTTGGCTACCATACCAATGTGCTATATACGAACAGTCATATTTTGTTACTATAGATTTCTCACGATTGTATAGATTAATCCGATATCTAGTTTTTTTTTATTTAGTAATCCTGTAAGCGATGTATTGTAAGTAATCCAGTACATATTATGAAGTTTAACTGATCTAGCATTTTAGCTGAATTATTGGAAATCGCAAATTTTAGCTTATCTAGTATGTAAACAAAATTATTGGAAGTCACGAAGTTTAACTAATCTAGCATATCACGAAAGTTTGCAGAAAATTTAACTTAATATTTTTTTTTTGTCCTTTTTGAAAAAAAAAAGAAAAAAGTATTTATATGAAGTAAAATAAATATCTCTCTTTTGAAACAACTTGAATCGAAAACGTAAATGATACGTTGAACAAATGATATGTATTAAGTTTACATGAAGCTATTATTTCGAGCAAATCTTGGAAAACTCTATTATGGTAATTTGTGTGTACAAGTCGGTAGCTTAATAATAATAACGTTAGTATAGAACCATAAAGTAAAATAAAAATAAAAAACAAACTAAATGAGAAGAATGTATAATAAAAACAAATGATAATAGTAAAACATCGTAGGGAGTTTCAAAATTTTCAGTATTTGACAAACAGTTTATTCAACAATTACTGTAATTCATGATTTAAAGTGTAAAATATTAATTCTGTTATATAAGATCTGTTTCAACGGTTTTTTTTTTTTTCTTATTAGACCTTAATTTAATTTGCAACGCGTTAATCTTTAAGTTAATCTTGTTGACCGTTTTTATTATTACCGTTTGGAAAAACGGGTTAGAAGGTGTTAGGTGTTAAGATGTTAGGAAGTAACATTTATGTAGAGGTTTTAAAAATGTTTTATGTACAGATGTATATATGTACAAATTGTTTAGTGTAATAATTAGATGATGTATGCATGAATAAATGCAACAGTTAAACAATGTAATGATGTACATATGTAATAATAAAATGGTGTTTGGATGTTTATTTGAAAAAAAATTTTTTTTTGTTTCACTCTTTACATGTAAATACTATTATTAGACCATCTCATCGCCAATGATTCTTGAAAAATCAAACTCTATTATTATTTTTTTTTTCAATATATAATGTATATATATATATATCATACAATTATTTGAATAAAAGCCAAATAATTTGGGAATAATAGTTAAGACATATATACAAAAGAAAGGAAAATTTGGTAGCTTAACACAAAATTCGCAAAATGTCCAAAAGAACAATTGATCAAAGCGAGGAAGAACACATTAGAAACGTTTCTACCAAACTTGACTCGCAAGATTTACCAAATAAAGCCAATAAAGAAGAGGAAAACGGAGATATAGAAATTGGCGAGTTTGAAGATCCGTACGGCGATGAGTTTGAAAGTGATGGGGAAATCATTGAGATTGATGACCAAGAAGACGATGAAGACAATGACACTGCAATGAAACAAATCGAAAAGGATAATGCTCAAGAACAACAACAAGAAGACGAATCAGGATCTTCCATATATTTGCCGCACAGATCCAAACCTCTAGGTCCAGATGAGGTATTGGAGGCCGACCCAACTGTCTATGAAATGTTGCATAATGTTAATTTGCCATGGTCTTGCTTGACAGTCGATGTGATTCATGATAACCTTGGTGACGAAAGAAGATCGTTTCCCCATTCTATGTCAGTAGTCACTGCAACACAAGCACCAAAGGCTAAAGATAATGAATTAATGATACTAAAATTGACTCATTTGACAAAAACATTGGTCAAAGACGATGATGCCGAGGAAGATGAAGACGAAGATGATGTAGAGGGGGATCCAATTATGGAAAACGAAAATATCCCATTAAAAGATACTACCAATAGAATTAGAACTTTGAATATCAACAATAATAGCACAACCCTTAGTGCATCCATGTCAGAAAATGGT
Organism: Saccharomycopsis javanensis; assembly: GCA_031125485.1. Classification (NCBI taxonomy): domain Eukaryota; kingdom Fungi; phylum Ascomycota; class Saccharomycetes; order Ascoideales; family Saccharomycopsidaceae; genus Saccharomycopsis; species Saccharomycopsis javanensis. The sequence goes on from JASTUL010000028.1 coordinate 144,981, forward strand.
GATGTGTATATTTATGACTTGAGTTCGCAAGTCAAGTCTTTGAACACTCCAGGTTTTATGGTTCCAAAATCAAGTAAAAAACCAATTCATACAATCAGACACCATGGTAATGTCGAGGGTTATGGTTTAGATTGGTCTCCATTGATTGATACTGGTAGTTTGTTAACAGGTGATGTCACCGGTAGAATCTTTTTAACCAAAAGAACTACTAATAGCTGGGTAACGGATAAAGTTCCATTCAGCATCAACAACCAATCCATAGAAGATATCCAATGGTCCAAGTCAGAGAAAACTGTATTTGCTACAGCAGGTTGTGACGGTTATATTCGTATTTGGGATACTAGATCAAAGAAACACAAACCATCTATCAATGTTAAGGCATCAACCACAGATGTAAATGTCATTTCATGGAGTGAAAAAGTTAATTACTTGTTAGCTAGTGGGCATGATGATGGTTCTTGGGGTGTCTGGGATTTGAGAAATTTTAAACCAAATAATGAGACTGTGACGCCGGTAGCATTATATGATTTCCATAAATCACCGATCACCTCTATCAATTTCAATCCATTGGATGAGTCTATAGTTGCAGTTGGAAGTGAAGATAACACTGTCACGTTATGGGATTTGGCTGTTGAGGCAGATGATGAAGAAATTAAAGAACAACAGAAAAATATCAAGGAAATGGCAGACATTCCTCCTCAATTATTATTTGTTCATTGGCAAAGAGATGTTAAAGAAGTTCAATGGCATAAGCAAATTCCAGGTGCTTTGGTGTCAACAGGCAAAGACGGATTGAACATCTGGAAGACCATAAGTGTTTAGTTGGATTACTCTTTGTGTGGTTATATATTTATAATTAATTCATGTTTTTTTTTTTTTTGAATAGAGTTTATATTTATCTATTTCGTTTCTTTGTTTTTCGACGTTGTAGATATTCTAAATGTCTGCTAATATTTGACTGTATGTACAAAGAGCATTATATGTATATTTTTATTATTTATTGATTTATATATATATGTATATATTTGCTATTGAGATGAAACAAAAAGATACTTAATGACAAAATTGCTTTGCCATTTTCTTTTCTGTTCAATTTGAATTTTTTAATTTTGCTGGAGGTCTGTGTTTTGAAGATGCCAAAATTCTAAAGCATTGGATGATGAAGATGCCAAAATTGGAGGATGATAAATATGCATGGCGGAAATCAATTCCGATATTTAAGCATCACTTCGTTGATACTGATATACTCCATAATATATTAACTGATACTTGAATAAATTCAACAATACACGGATCCCACACAAAGCTCCATCATATTTTTGCTACTAGTCTTATCAGAGCTTTGCTATTTTTTTTTCTTTTTCCTTATCAATTTGTACTAATGGAAATAAAAAACCGATTAGATAGATTCGGACAAGATCTTGTTGTATTTTGTGATCTTGGCAGAGATGGATAAGTCAACGGTTCTGTCGCCGACTTCGACAATCAAACCACCTAAGATATCTGGGTTAACTTTGTTAACTAATTTCAAAGTTTTACCGGTACCGACGAATTTGGAGCCACTGATGGCGTTTTGGATTTTCTTCAAGTATTTGGATTCTAAAGGCTTGGTAGAAGTGACGACTGCTTCAACAACACCGTTGTAGGCGTCTTCCAAGATTTGGAACTGGGAGATAACGGATGGCAACAAGTTCAATCTGTTGTTTTCGGCCAAGACCTTCAATAAGTTGGAAACGGATTCGTTGGAAGCTGCCTTGGAGGAAACAGTGCCGACAACGACTTCACGGTCAGCTTGGGACAAAGCTGGGTTGGCAAGGATCTCGGCAAACTTCTTGTCGGCAGCCAACAAGGTTTCGATGGACTTCAAGGATCTACCGGCAGATTCGATGGAGGAATCCTTAGCGGCAGCAGAGTACAAAGCGGAGGCATAGGTACCATCCAAACCGAATAGTTGGACTGGAGGCTTGACGGATTTCGAGGCAGAAGCCATGGATCTAACAAACATTCTGGAAGCCATTTTTGAGCTATGATTATATCGTGTTGAGAATTGTCAATAAACCAACAAAGGTATCGGGTTTCAAAAACAAGGTATCGGTTTCAAAAACAAGGTATCTGATTTCAAAAACAAAAGTATCTGATTTCAAAACAAAGGTATCGGATTTCAAAAGCCTGATATATTACAGGTATAGTGTGTGTGTTATTTTTTTGTTCTCTTTTTTTTCTCTCACTTTTTTTTTTTCAATATATTTCCCTCTGTAAAGACGAGAAAATTTTTTTAGTATTGTGAATTTGGTTCAAAATAGTCCAACTGAGCGTGTGTATTAAAAAAAAAAAATTTTTTTTTTCTTTCTTCTTAGTGGCTTCTTTTAGAGTGCAGTGTAGGTTTAGGCGAGCTGTAGGGACCGTAAGGTCTGTGTTGCGGACGGCCATGGCGATGACTTTTCACCCCGTCAGCCAAAGGCCATCAGCCCAACGGCGCCTTGGCCTGCCTATTGCTGCCCAGACCTTGCGCTGGCCTGGCGCTGGCTCGCTGCCGCTTAGCTCAATGATTCTGGCCAATAGAAACGCATAAAAATACTTTGTCTGAATTGTCACGGTAGAATATTGAGGTTAATTATTGGGCGAGAAACTTTGTTTGCTGAGAAAAAAGGGTTTGTTGCCCGTGCTTGTGTGGTGTGCTGCCCTGGGCCTTTTGCTGTGACTGCCGATCGTCTGGTGCACATAACCATGGCTTGAAGCCAATACTGGTGGAATGGCTGAGAAAGGGATATAATAGATTGTAGAATGTAAGATGGAGTGTAGATTGTAAGATGGATTGTAGGTTGTAAGATGGATTGTAGGTTGTAAGATGGATTGTAAGATATATAATACATAAAGAAGTGAGGTGATGAGCACCATGTATTGAACCCGAAGTTTTGCCAAGGTGTGAGCTCAGAAGTGAGCTCAGCATTTTTGTGGACTTTTGTGCAGTATGTCCACCCTTGATTTCCACCCTTTGAACACCTTTCCTCTTTGAACGCCTTTCTCCCTTGTACGCCTTTCTCCCTTGTACACCTTTCTAAAGCACAGAGCTTTCACCAGATGGTGTATCGCTTAGAATTTAATAGAAGGATGTTTTTCATCAACAAAAGGATTGCAAATCGTTGCTCTGTAAGCATGTTTTATATGCCATTTTATCGGTGTTTATCCTTTTGCTAGATTTGATACAAAAACTAGCAATTTTTGCCTATCTTATGCTAGAGCTGTAGAGTAGAATCTTCAGATATAATTCCTGATAATTTATAAGAATATCTTTTTTGTATATGATATCCTAATATTCCACAAACAAAATAGAAAATATACCACTGAATAGAAATATACCTCTGAATAGAAATATACCCTAAAACCAGCATGAAATATTATTTTCCGTTCAAATCGCTTCTATCTCACGTAATAAAGAAGTTAAACATGAAACTATAGGTTATTCTACTGCTTATCATAGTTTCAAACATATCTTTAGGATTTAATATGGATTCTTTATTATTCAAGAATTCACTATATTTATTAAATAATAGAATAATAGGATTTTCAAAACAAACAATGTTAAGTATAAAAGAAAGGATAGAAAAGACTGATGCTGAAAGTCACAAAGATGTGTTAAGACTAGCTAGAGATTATTTGTTTTGCCTCTTTACTATGTAGCTTAGTTAAAGATTATTTGTTTTGCCTTTTTATTATGTAGCTTAGCTAATGAAGCTAAAGTCTTTGATGTAGGAACAGGTAAAATATTTAAGGACTACATCGAAAATGTTTTATGCTAATAAAGAATAATATTAATAAAACTGCGGAAAACAAACCTGTGCAAGATTGCATACTTTCACTAGGTTGGGCAAGATGGCATATGAAGAAATTATGGACTCCAAAATGGGTCAGTTAAAAATAGAAAATACCTTTAGCGAGCTAAATCGTATTGGAAAGAAACAATATACAATGTATGTATTTGAAAGATAAATTATCAAACGATAGTCAAAGGTATACCAACTCAATATATTACTGTTGAATTATACATTCATTCATTATAAAAAAAAAAAAGAAAGATCAAGTAGAATTCTTGAAATTAAGAAGAGAATGAGTTAGTGTTGCTGCAGTATAATTTGATATTTCAACAGAACAAATAATTTGAAACTTCTTTGCTTTTCTATTGGAAGGATGTTTCGAATAAACTGAATGGAGTAACATAGATCAACTATTATGTAGCGGAAACAACAAAACTCCATGTAGAAAAATATCTTAGAACAAACCATCCGGTAGTAAATTATGAACTATCTAAGAACAAGGTAACCCATAACGAACTATAAACGTTTTTAGAACATGGTATCTCCAAATGTTTAAATATGGTATTTCCAATTGTTTGAATATGGTATCTTCTAATGCAATATCATGGAAGTTGTAAATTTGAAATAAAAATCGTGTATGCAATCAATTGTGCTTCTACGGAAACACATTTGACCCTACTCCATTTGATACTATTGATTGATTGACCCTACTCCGTTTGATACCATTGATTGATTGACATTTGAATTGACAGATACACATGTACATCATATAACTGTACAGGACATAATGAATGAAAAACAAAAAGAAATAAAAGGGTATCCTTGAAACGTAAAACGACCTCTGTATTTTAGTATTGGAATTCTTCATGGTGTAAATTTGTCCAACTATTTTCCGCTGCTTGATCCCAGCGTGCAACCAAATAAAATTATTATCTCCCATTATATGGACCCTCGATCTGAATATAATCCAACACTGAATATGACCCAACACTGAATATAACGCAACACTGAATATAACGCAACACTAAACATAACCCAAAACCCCAATTTGCCTCAAGCCAACTAACGGAGAGATGTCCGCTTGAAATAAATGCCTTGTTCCATTCAGTTGTCTAGAGCATATAGCATACTTTGCAAGCAGGTTTCCCGCATCTAAAGCATTTTGTGTCATCTTCATCATTCAATACACGACATTTGCAACATTTCCAAGCTTCAGGTCCCGACAATTCGTACGATCTTTCAAATCCATTTTCTGGAGTGGCCAATCTCTTCTTGGCTGAACTTGTTCTTTTCTTCATTTTTGATATCGATCAGATTATCTGTTCGTCAAAAAATATTCACATGTATATGCAAAATGTAGCTCTATGTCTCAATATATCTATATATAAATAAGCTATATTATTATATATGATACTAAAAGTATAACTATATACAACGCCAAAAGTACAACTATATACGACACAAAATACTAAGACTATATGTTATATAAAATACTAAGACTATATGTTATACAAAATATTGTAATTCAAAGACATCTCTGTCTAAAAAGAAAGAAGGAAATCATGATTTTCTACAATATTTGGGAATACACCAGTATTTATACATTTTTGAGGACTCTAAAGATTCCCATCCTTTGGAATACAGATCTTATTCCCAAATGAATATAAAGCAAAATAATTTTTTTTTTTACCATTGGGATTTGTTGTCCAGGGTGAATTGTGTCAAAATCAATCACATGGCCTATTTTGGATTAATTAAATCATTATTGCATATCTTTGCATGATTTCCTGTTTTGAGAAACCTAGCATATATGGAGGGAGGCCTTGTTTTGCACGTGCACAACGTGACATCCGGCATTCCGGATAGAATTTTGGTTATGCTAATTTTTCAATAATACATACTACTATCATCTCATCTCGTAGCCAGATCGTTAGTTGTTGAAATATCTCAGAAAAATCGAGTTACTTCAATCAGCAAAGAACAAGAAGAAAACAATAATAATTGGGAACGGAAAGCATGAGATCTAGCAGCCGCAGTGGCATGAGACCAAAGAGAAGATTCGAGGATAAGTCAGGTTCTCAAAGACCTAAAAGATTTCAGAAGAACAATGGTGTTTTCGTTAGTAAAAATGGTCGTGAAAATTTGAGAGCTATCACCAGAACAGGAAGAGGGTTTGAACCAGAAGGATCAGAAGAGGATCCATTTGAAAACGTTGATTCCATTGAGGATGAAAATGAGATAATTGGGGACAGTGATGGTGACGAAGCCGAAATAGACATGGATAATAACTCTGGCAAAGCATATAATGCCTTAATGACACTACTTAGAGCTGATCATCCAAAGGAAGAGGATGAAGAAGAAGAAGAATCTGAATTACAACACAATGATGAAGCCCTTGGCGAAGATGGCCATTTATCTGATATGGATGCAGAAGAAGAAGATGATGACGAGGCTTCAGAAAACGAAGAAGAAGAAGAAGAAGAAGATTCTAAGGATGTTTTCCAGTATCATATAGTAAATCCAGATGAAGCAGGTTTGGAGAAAATAGAAGACTACATGAAACAGCATCCAAGATTTAAATGGGAAAACACACAACGCGAAGCGCTTGGGAGTTATACTATTGTTCAACAAGATGTTCCAAAAGAGGTTGGAATCACTAGCAACCTTCCAGGTACTAAAACAAAATTCAGTACAAAATCTTTGGAACACTACAATATTAAGAAAAGAATGAATAATATTATACCAGATGGTAAATTGTCTAATCTACAGTCTTTAATAGCTGATGGTATGTTTAATTATAAAGATTTGATTTTCCCATATCAAGACTATTCTGCAGAATCGGAAATCCGCGATTTGTATTGTATTCATGTTGTCAACCATGTCTTGAAGACCAGAGATTTGATTCTTAAGAATAATATGAAACTTTTGAAATTTAAACAAAAATTGGAAAACAAAGAATCGAAAAAGCAAAATGATAATAAAGAGTCAGATAATGATGACGATGAAGATCTCGAAGAACCTGAATTGAGAGATCAAAGTTACAACAGAGCCAAAATCTTGATTTTATTGCCAAATAGACAATCATGCTATGAGGTTATCGAAAAAATTATTAAGATCAGTGATTTGCATACTGTCGAAAATAAAAAGAAATTCCAAACACAGTTTTTTTCAAATTCCAAAGTTCCAGAATATAAACCTGACGATTTCAAATACTTGTTTAATGGAAATAGTAATGATTATTTCACTCTTGGAATGAAGTTTACAAGAAAATCATTGAAATTATATTCATCTTTCAGTCAATCTGATATCATATTTGCATCACCTTTAGGATTGAAAAATATTTTAGAGAAGCATACAAGCAATAAAAGCAACCAACAACCTGTTGATTTTCTAAGTTCTATTGAGGTATTGGTTGTGGACCAAGCCAATTCCATTCAATACCAGAATTGGGACAACTTGAATTATGTTTTAAGTAAAGTGAATAAGATTCCAGAGTCTTACAGTGATGATTTGGATTTTAGTCGTATCAAGATGTGGAACATCAATGATCAATTTAAATTTATTAGACAGAATTTAGTATTTTGTAAATTCACGACTCCTGAGTTGAACAATTTGATTAATAAGTCTATGAATATTCAAGGGAAATTGAAATTTAAATTTGTTGTTGGAAAAAACTCAAGTGATAACGAAGAAAATAACAACAAAATTTTGATACATCAGATAATGATTCCAGTGAAACAGTCATTTTTAAGATTCGATTGTGACAATCCTGTGAACGATCCAGATTTGAGATTCAAGTATTTTCAGAATACAATCATCCCGTTTTTGAATGAACAATGTGACACTAAAAATGATGGCATCTTAATTTTTCTACCTGATTACAATGATTACTTACGAGTAAAAAACTACATGAAATTTAAGACCAATTTGAATTTTTGTGCTATAGATGAATATACTGAACAGAAGAAATTAAATAGAAATAGATCGTTGTTTGAGTTGGGCAAATTCCAAATAATGTTATACACTGAAAGATTGCATCATTATAACAGATTTGATATAAAAGGGGTTAAAAATATAATTTTTTATAAATTACCAACAAATATTGAATTTTATAAAGAGATCATCTTGCGATTCTTGTCCAATTCTATGATGCATAATTTGATCACCGACATCAACCTAAGTTTTGTGAAAATTCTATTTGATAAGTGGGACGCTATTTATTTGGAAAATTTGGTTGGTGCTAAGAACGTACCTCTTCTATGTTTTGGAAAGAAGGAATCATATGTTTTCAAATAATTAATGTAGTATCTATCAGTTTTGTAAAAAGGATTTATTATTGTTATTTCTAAATATTAGCTCAGATATGTATACTGCAAAAGTAATGTTAGAATAAATATATCAATTTTTGAATTGGCTCCCACTTTATGTGTTTTGTAAACTCTTTAAGAGTATCTGTAGATTGTCGTACCATTCATGGTTAAGGCTATCGTTGTTCCACATACAACTATTTAAAGAAAGCTTTCCAGATTGCCATCAACTTATTCCAAATTTATCAGATTATGATCTGAGGTGGGAAATTGCCATGATGATGCAACATATGGAAACGTAAGGACTCATTCTTTCACCTATTCTTGCAAATTTCCAAAAGATTCCCAATATATTTGTTTTATTGTTATCCAATATTGAAGGCACGGCTGAATGTATGTATGTTGAGGTACAAATCAATAAAAGAATCACCTGCAAAAGTGATTGGAAGTTAAACAAAGCAGACTATAATAATCAATAGTTAGTAATACAGACAAGTTTCAAAAATAACAACATCACTCTCAGGAAATTGCAGCTAACTTGGTGTTTTTTTTTCTGAGAATTGCAAATCTAATAATGATACATACCATTCTCTTTGTAGAAATCTAACCTAAAACAATATAGAAATTAATATAGTTAATTTGAAAACTGATAATAATCAATAGCGATAATCGAGATAGAATTGTTAAATCAAATAAACTCAGATCATATATGTAAATAACTCTTTAAAACATAGAAAAGATGCAATTTTAGTTGTTTGTTGATTTTACACACTCTTACATCGCGAAATCCACACAACATATATTTTTTGTTAACCTGCATTGTTGGTCAATATTACATATTATTAGCATAAGCTAATATTAGCTTGACTCTTTATATAAAACTTTATAAATAAACTATTAACAGAAATTGTATGTGCTATTTCTCTTTATTTTTTATTTTAGTAAGAACGAAACAGAGGCTATAGTTGTTATTTGATGGTAAAGCGTGATACAATGCAACGAAAAGAAGAAAATAAATAGATAACTCTACTGAGTATTTAAAGTCATTGACTAGTTTTTAGCTAAACCTTTGATGCGAGTATGGAACAATGTTTTCCATTAACAGCTTATCTTACAATCAAGAAAACTTTGGTTTAAGACCACAAGGAAACACCGAAAACCACTACAAATACATACTTTTTAAATAAAAAAGGTTTGCTAAGCTCTAGCCCCTTCGGATTGGTTTACATGTCAGGCTGGATGGCGGAATCCTATCATATGGATTTGAACGTTAGTCTAATAGAATAAAAAAATAAAGATAAGATTCTTGATATTTCGGCAGAAAAGACATCCATCGTATTTATATCTGTCAAGTTATTATGGATTTAATTTTCTTCATAATATAAATGTCTCTGCCGATGCCACTGCTCTTTCACCGGATCGTAAAAGACAGCAGGTTTTTATTATCTTACCATCTTGGTTCATCAGTCGCTTTGTTACAAACATTTGTAATTTATTCTTCATTATTGGAAAATAAATTATTTTATGTCTCTCAAAAGAGGAAACACCATTAAAAAGTAAGAAAATGGAGTTTTTTTTTTTTTTTTTTTTTTTTTTTTTGATAAACTTACTAGGCTTTCAGTACTTGCTGTTTCAATGCTATAAACTTTCTTAATGTAGGGGTAAAAGATGAGATAATGGAGATAACGCGAAAATTGCCTGAGATAGAATATTTTGGAATACCTAGGAAAAGACAAAGAACATTCTATAAGGATAAATATCTACCAATAATGTTAAGAAGAGCTGAGAGACAAATACTTTTATATAAAGAAGATGAATATCTCTTAAATGAAGTAAGTGATAATTAAGGATGACTATCATAATTAAGAAATTAACATAATTTTATGAAGGATCAACTTTAAGTTATTCTCAATTATTTTTTAATCATAAAACCTAAAACATTACAAAAAAATTACTAATCCACTATAAAGACCTTAGATGGAAGGTGTATGAATAAATTTTAAGAAAAGTTCAAGTCAACTTAATTTGGAAGCTTTGGACAAATGTCAAGGATATTTACTAGAGAGATATGGAAAGGATCAACCAACGAGACAAATATACCATATACAAAGTGACACAAAACAGGCAGATATTGATGCAGAGATAAACCGAATTCAAGCAAGGAAAAAACCGAAGAATCTATATTCAAAAAGAAGATTCGAAAAGTGAGGGTAGATACAATAATGGTAGGAGGGTTCCAAAAACGACTAAAAGAGTAACGGCCCGAACTTTATGTTTATTAAAATTTAAGGATGAACAATGTCAAGTAAATGGTTTGATTATGGATCTCCAAGACAAAGATTTAATTCTTGGATTACTCGGAAGAAAAACCATATTCAACAAATCCAATAAAAGAAACCATGAACATTCAAAACAAGAATGTTCACTTTTTTCCTTGTTTTTCATTTAATAGGTAGACTATAGATACATGGATATATATCCCATATTTTATGTTCCTATAGTGATTCATTCTTCTAGACGGCTTTATCACGTGATTTCTACGTCTTCTCCGTTGTATAATCTTGTATCATTCCTAATTGTAACAAGATCGATTTATTTCCTACTGGATACTACATCTCGTCTGCATATGACAGATAAGATCCTTAAGAGTGAGCCATCAATTTTAAGTGACCTTTCTAAGAGTGTAGTATAAATACAAGGGAAATCCCCTTATTGATCAATGAAATATAATATATAGCTATTATATTGGCATTAACCAAATAAAGATGGCGATTTGTTACTCTAATCAATAACTGACTTCGTGGCCAAGCTGGTTAAGGCGTGCGACTGTTAATCGCAAGATCGAGAGTTCGATCCTCTCCGAGGTCGTTATTTTTTTGACAAATTTTTAATATCAAGATATTTTTAATTTTTTAATTTTTTTTTCTATTGAGTTAACTCTTTATTTGCTTATATCATTAAATCCTTTTGACTCTTGGTGTATCCAATTCTTCATGATAATGATATGTTTTGTAACAGTTCTACATTTAACTATAGTGGGTCGAGATAGAATCTAATTATATCAAACCAACATATGTGTGGCTAGACAATGTATATTTAACTTGCTATACGAACTACAATTCATTTTTAATTCAATCTTCATCTGTAGGAGGAGCATCTAGTAATATCATATACACATATATACCAATATTCTATACTGGTAAAAATATAAATTGGTTTATTTGGGTTTCTCACAAGTATTTCTAAGTCAAAGTAACAGAATCTGGTTAAAAGTGAAGAACGATGAATATCACAAAATCGTTTATTCCGAAATATTTTGACATTGGTGCAAATCTCACCGATAAAATGTTCAAAGGAACGTATAATGGTCATACGGATAAACATCCATCAGATCTCGACGAAGTTATAAGGAGGAGTCAAGTATTCAATGTAAAGAAAATGCTAGTCACAGGATCGTCTATCACTGAAAGTGTTCAATGTATTGAACTTTGTAACAAATACCCAGGATACCTCTATTGTACAGTTGGAGTGCATCCTTGTTCTGTCTCTGAGTTTGTTGTTGAAGACCATGAGCATGGTAGAGATGCTTTGACTAGACTACTGAAGTTAAAAGAAATAGCTTTGGAAGGTGCTAAAAATGGCGTAGTCAAATCTTTTGGGGAGATAGGTCTCGACTATGATAGACTAAATTATGCATCTAAAGATTTACAAAGAGAGTACTTTAAGAAACAATTAGATATCGCCATGGAAGTCCAATTGCCATTATTTTTACATATGAGAGCAGCTTGTGATGACTTCATCGAAATAATTGAACCTTATGTGAATGGCCTTAATGGTGTCAAATTGCCTCTCGGAGTAGTCCATTCGTTTACTGGCTCTAAAGATGACTTGCAAAAATTGCTAGAATTAGGCTTTTACATTAGCGTAAACGGATGTTCACTTAGATCCCAAGAGAATTGCGAAGTTGCAAAACATATCCCTATTGAAAAATTATTGATTGAGACAGATTCCCCCTGGTGTGAGATTAGAAAGTCACATTATTCATACCAATTTTTATCAAAATATCCAAATGTCTTTTATCCTAATCCAGACCAGAAAAAGTATAATTTTGATCATGAAGATTGCAGTGAAGATAATAGCAATGAACAAAAATCTAAGAAGAATAACAAACTGAAAAAGCTCCATGAGTTTTTACCATTTCCAAATGTTAAGCTGGACCAATATTTCAAAAATTATAGTGTAGAATCTAGAAAAGATTTAGGAATTTATGCTCCTCCTTTGATAAAGTCTCGAAATGAGCCCGTAATGATTGGTCTAGTTGCTGAAGTTATGAGTAAGTTGCATAATGTAGATCCAGAAACCCTCATAAATACTTGTTATAGGAATAGTTTAGAACTATTCAACGTTAAGGATGATGCTGTTGACGTGTAGGTGTTATATATAATACTTAAAGTGCATTCCAATTTTTAGGTATTAATACAATATGTAAATTTTAGGTTTGTCATTTATCACTTTTTTTTCGCTTTTTTTTCTTTTGAAGATTAAAATACAAACAAGATGAAAAGGTAAAAGATAATAATAAATCATATACAAAAAAGATAAATAAATAAAAAAAAAAAAAGATAAACTTTGGAAAAAAAATTATGATGTTTTCTAAAAAAAGGTAAAAATAAAATAAAATAAAATAAATAATAATAATAATAATAGCAGAGAATAGATAAAAAATAGAAGTTATTATATCATCAATCATATGATAAATAAAAATAAAAGTTTTCAAGACAATTTTTTTTTCTTTTTTATGTTGATTGAGTTATTTCAAAAGGTGTAATCAATTTTATTTTTCATCACTCACTTTCTTTGGTTTCTTCGACATTTTCACTTAATTTAGCCTCATTATCAGTTGAAACAGCAGGAGTGTCATCATCATTTTCTTTTTCAATGTTTGCCTTATCTTCATCTTCTACGGAACGAGAATCTTTAAAAAGGCCCAAAGTTTGAAGTAAAGCACTCGAGTTAGAAGGATCAATATAGTAGGTACCGTCATGAAGAGTAGCAGCACTGGAATTTAATAAATCAGTCAAAGATTTGGAAATTTCATGTCCTGCAGGTTCATTATCATTTGTGGACATGAGATTGTGTTCATCTTCTTCATCTTCCTCGTCTAACAAATTTTTGTAGATAGATTTTCTAACTTCGTTGAATGAAGGTAAGAATTGAGAGTCAATATCCTCATCATTTTTATGGGCGTTTCTCTCATTTTCGATTTTCTTGTTGATTTCGACATACCATTGATCTAAAGATTTACCATTTAATAAGGCAACAATGCAGATTGACATATTATCACAACCGATACCTGTACCCATTGAATTTGGAGCAACACAAACATCAATGATATGTTCTGAAATTTCCTCTAATGACAAGTTCTGAGAGATACCATATCTTACCAAATCGACACATTCTTGAGATGTTAAACAATCCCAGATACCATCACAAGCCAAGATAACAAATTCATCATTATCATAATTTAAATCATGTTCAATGATTTCTGGGAAAGCTGTGACGATTTGTTCTTCAGCAGGTAAATCAGCGCTTTTCTTGAAATCGAAATCACCGATACATCTACTCAAAGCCAAATTACCATTGACCCTACCTACGTCGACGAAACCACCAGCGGCGACGATTCTTGCCTTTTCACCTTCATTATTTGGTTTATGGTCAAAGGACATAGCCTTTGCATTACCATTGATACTCAAGACCACTCTGCTATCACCTGAATTTGCGCATACCAACTGGGATTTTGTGAAAAGCATGGTTGTAGCAGCACAACCGCTATTGTCATCCTTCATATTTACGTCATCTAGTATTGCTTCATCACAATTCAAGAATGCATTTTGTAAAGCCTCTGCATATTGTTTGTCAGATAATAATGATGATTGGTCTTTCAAGATGTTTGGCAAATTCAAACCGGCAAAGGCTGCTACTCTTGAACCGCCATGGCCATCAAACACACCAAAGAATGCGATTTGTTCATTGAACAATTTTGCAGGTTTTGCGTCTTCGGTGTCTCTGTCTTTGTAGTTGATTATGCTGTTTAAATCTAAGATGTGGCAATGAGCGTCTTCCATGGATACTCTCCAACCTTGCATAGAGGACAAGCCGAATTTCAAAAACTCATCACCGCCAGATGCGGAATCTTTCTTGGTCACTGGAGACGAAAGAAATTGACCCATGATATTAATGTGTACAGCACTGTTTCTTCAAAAAGAATATTCTTTAAAAAAAGCTTTGAGGTGTGTTATAAATGAATGTTCCTTCGAGTGATTTTCGAATTGTAATAAAATAGCCAATGGATGGAAATTGAACTACCAAGCCCTAAAAATCAATATTCAAGCCAAATTCTAAAATTGAGGGAGAGTTCAAGCTGTCTTGTCAGGACGTTTCAATAAATCGAACAAAGAAAAAAAAAATAAAGAATCTCAATGGTACTCCACTAAAACAAAGAAAACAGTACCTCAGAAGTATGTGTCAGACCTGGTCAAACTCTTCAAATACAAAAACGTTTCACTAAGCCTTCTAATAAAAAGTTCTGTCAAAGATCAATCCTTCTGTGGTCTCGAATGGCTGCCTCCTGTTAAAATGTTTTATCTGCACAAAGAAACGTAATTATTTTTCAAAAATGAATATAAGGCTCCTTCAAAACAAATATTTTTCAAAACAAATAAATATAAATCTCTTTCCAAACAAATGAATATAAATCTCTTTCGACACAAATACTTTTCAAAACAAATGAATATAAATCTCTTTCAAAACAAATATCACCTATCCAGTTGTTAAATAATCGGTTTATAAGATGGTTTACTCTTATTCTGATCTTATATATTCTTTCAAATATTAAACTTCTTCGTTACTTGTCTCCATTCCTTTTTGATAGGTTTTCTTAGTGTGGCCTCCCAACCGCCCAAATTTTCTTTTTTTTTTTTTTTTTTTTTTTAATTTTCTCTTCTTACTAGCCGAATAGAAAATTAAAATTTTCTTTTGTCTTTGATAAACAGAGAGAAAAAATTTTTTTTTCTTTTCTTTTTAAAATGAGATGAGTTGAGGCCGGCCGGCCGGATTTTTTTTTTTTTTTTTTGCTGGCGTTCGTGGTTATGAGCCATTATGGTTATGATCCATGGCCAAAGTGTTAGGTTGCGAGCCCTATATTTAGTGTTAGGATCCCTGATGTTGTGAAATTATGAACCCTGCATCAATCGTTATGAGCTGTGGTTGTATATGTGAAGGTGTGGAAGTGTCAGGAGGCGCCACGGATAGCAGAAAGCCGCCACCACTATCGCCATCCCGCAGCAAATTGGGAATGAGGTCTGACCACCAGGAACATCCATCTGGTGTCCTGGACCTGTTATTATCTTTCTTATCTTTCCTAGATCTGTCATTATGTTTCCTAGATCTGTCATTATCTTTCTTAGAACCGTCATTCATTGCCATGCAACTTCTGTAAGTGGAACAAGCGCAGTGCTGTCTGCCATTGGATCGGTGTTAGAACCATGTAAGCCCAGTATTTTTTCAAAGAATGTGGTGGCGGCCTGGCCCAAGGATATGCCCATTGTTTCGACCGGTGGTCGATTTGTTACGAATCCGTTACGACTGCACCTGATTGGATGTGGAGAGACAGTCTGAGCCAAGAGGATTTGTATTTTTTCCCTCATTGGTTTCGCTGCGATTGTTTTTAGTCACCCAAGTCTGTAACCCACGTACAAGGACAGTAACAACATAGCAGCTGCTTGCCCGCAAAAAAGATATCAAGTAGTTTGCTTTACCAATTACGCTGGAGCTCTTTATAAGTCTGCTTCACCGATTAATCTGGAATCTTTATAAGTTTGCTTCACCAATTAACGCAGAATCTTTACGAGTTAGAGAAGATAAAGAGGAATTAGAAGCCGGCATTAAAAAATACATTGCAGCTCAAATGCCACATCCGTTGCTCGTCTGTCACTCAAATACCCATGAACCACTCAAATATCACATAGGCCGAGGCCTCGCAAACATTTGTTCCTTTCTAATACTGTCTTCAGACAATATTGGTGTAGTATTTCCATCTTCCATTGAAATTTTCCACTTAAAAGCAATCTCTTTGCAATTTATCAATTTTTGTCTTATGATACTGTGTTACATTGACAGGCGAATTTCTGTCTTATGGTACTGTATTACATTGACTGTTCAATTTTTGGCTTATGTTACTGTATTACATCTTGTGGAATTAGCATTATATGTTAAAAAATTATCTTCTTATGTGTTACAATTACATAGCTGTACAGACGGCTAATTATAATTTAAGGAATATCACTTCTCGTAAGAATCAAGATTCATAAACACAGAATCAAACAGAATGCTCATATGTTTTCTCTTTCTATCAATGTCCATTGTTCTCCATCATAGTCAAATGCAACATAGCATATGCTAACTCAAAAATTTCAAAAACTTGAATTATCCCTTTGTTTATTATTGAGAATGAAGTACCACAGTATTGAATAGAAAACCGTCAATTCAATTTTTACAGACTTTCCACATGCATTGATCTGGCTCTCAGTTACTATTTATGCTTCATTGAGATCTTTTTTGAATTTCATCAGTAAATTTTTCTAAACAGGTGCTTCTGTCCAAGCAGTCCAGTTATCAGTGTAATATATTATGTTTAAAAAAATATGCTCACAATTTATGGATCTTCAAATCACAATTTATTTGTTTATTCTATCTTGTAGCTATTACAGATTCTTCTAGCAGTACCAACGGAAAACAGACATGAAATACAACGACATTTTAACCTTTTATACAACATTGTTTTCTGGATACATTCTCATTGCATTTAAAACATTCCAACGATTGCTAATATATATATATATATAAGTACGCAAATATATGTATATAAATGTATTTGAATGCAGTATTCATATGATGTAAACATATAATAATTATTTTGCTTTTTATCTCTAACATGAACGCACGACTCACTGACAATCTGATTTATGTTACTTTTATCTTGGATATATGATATTTATGTTTACTTTTCACCAATATATAGATGTTCATCTTTTCGTTTTTTGAAAAGAAGACCTTATTTTAAAGGTTAGACAAGGAGACTCGTGGTATTTGGGACAGACAAAATGGATACACTGGACATTGATAGAACTCTAGCGAAAAACGAGCTACAGGTGAACCAAGATAAAGAAGTCAATAGAATATTGAATTGTTTCAAACTAGATCCATATTCTATTCTCGAATTATTACCGGGATGTTCCAGTAGTGATATCAAAAAACAATTCAGAAAAAAATCGTTACTTATACATCCGGACAAATGCAGTAACGTGAATGCAGATTTAAGTTTTGACATTTTGAAGAAATCAGAGGCGGTGCTCAACAATAACGAAAATGAAAAACAAAGGATTGATGACATTTATGCTACTGCTAGAAAGCTTATCTTGAAGGAAGAACATATTAATGAGCAGAGTTTGGATTTTGAGATCAAATGGAAAGCAAAGATAAAAGATATTTTGATAGAAGAAGAATTTATTAATAGAATGGAAATTAAAAGTAAATTGAAAAAGGAAAATGATGAATTCCAACGAAAACAGCAGCTAAATCAGCTAGCCAAGTTAAAGGCACAATCCAAACAAAATTGGGAAGCTCAGAGAGATTCCAGAGTTCAGAATTGGAACAATTATCTCAACAAAAGCAAAATCAAAGCAAAAGGAAAGGGTAAGAAGGCATCCAAGAAACTATTAATATAAGTTTTTCGAATTATTTCAACCATTCTTCAGGTATTATTGAGAAATTTTTATTTGTAAGCTCCTATACATTGATAGATGATCAAGAGTTTGCTTAAATAACAAGAGGTTTTTAGGTTGTATCGAAACTAGGAATTGATCAGGTAGGAATCGTATTTATACTCGTGTCTTTTTTGTGAAAGACTATTTTATCTAAATGTTAGCTCCGGAAATGATCTGAAGATTATGTGTTTGATATACATGTTATGGTACTATGATGCAATCAAGTCCTTTTTTTCTTTTTCTTTGTTTTTGTTATTTTCGCAGTGGCTCACATTGCTGTTACATAAATACATCAGGCTAAGTTTATGTTGAAAGCAACTTCTCAGCTAAGAAGATAAATCCAAATACTGATGTCGTCCAAACATATTTGAAAAGGACTAACCTTTTGATGTTTAGAGTTGCGATATGGATTTGATTATTATTTTTTTCATCATTTTAAAAAAAATGGACTAGCTTCACAAGCTGGTCAATAAACTTTATTGGTGAATCAGGCCATATCCAATGGATATTTGTTTTGAAGTACAACCATTTAAATTATATAATGATTTCATTTAAACTAAAAGCTAGTCATTTATGTAATTATTTTATATTTCTGATAAAACGAATTGATTGGTGTGCTATTTCTATTTTAGAAGTTGACATGTTGAAAAATCATGAAGTTAGTTCTTGCTTTTTTTTTTTTTTTTTTTTCACTCTTTTTTTCTCAATGAATTTTTTTTCGATTTAATCTTAGCAAATTGTCAACTATTATTGACTTAGTATTGATAGCATTCAAAAGCTCGTAATCAAGAATTATTTAGGATAAGTAAAGATGCCAATGAAATTTGATAGTTACAGTGTTTGTATTGGTTTGATACCATTGATTACAGGTATTTTCATTGGAAAATATTTTACACTTGAACCGAAATGTATGAAAACAAAGAAGATTCACAAACCAGAATTAAAACAGAACAACGACTCAAAAGAACAAGAAGAATCAGAAGAAGAATTTCCATATGACTCAGAAGAAGGTGAAGAAGAATCTGACGATGAAAATTTGCCAATAGACACAACATTATTGAATGACATTCCTGGTGAAGTCAAAATGCTGCTTTTGATTAGACAAGATTTAAAAATGACCAAAGGGAAGGTAGCAGCTCAGTGTAGCCATGCTGCCATTAAACTTTATAAGAATTTATTAGTGAAAAATCCTACGCTCTTGCGAAAGTGGGAATCTTCAGGTCAAGCTAAGATTACGTTGAAGTTAGATAATTTGGATCAAATGGACTTGCTATTTGCTAAAGCATTGAGTTTGAATTTGAATTGTTGTATCATTCATGATGCTGGAAGAACACAAATAGCCAGTGGATCAGCCACTGTCTTAGGTATTGGTCCTGGACCAGCATCAATAATTGATGAAGTTACCAGGGATTTGAAATTATATTAGATTTAAAATTTCATGATTTAGTTTATTATTATAAGCAGTTAATTGTATACATGTATAAATTTTTATAGACTCATTGAAGTACAACATAGGCTTTGGAAAAAAGCCAAAAAAAACAATAGAAAAAAAAAACACAAAACGAAAAACCTAAAATGGTTTAGCAACTTTTCTCTTTGAAATTTCACCGGTGACATTCAGAACCATTGTTTCGTAATCTAATGGATACATGTAATTTCCAATTTCATCCTTACTCAATACAACGCCTAATTCATTACTAGCTGTGCTCAAGTAATAATTTGAACCATCTCCCATATTGATAACCTTGGCTCTGACAATGTCTCCAGGATGGAAACATTCTAGCATATTGATTTTGTCTCTCTCAGTTAATCTGATATCCTGGGTTCTAATGATACCTTTGAAATTTTCATTTAATTCGTGTGTGAAAGAATTTAAGAAAAGATTACTGGATGACACTGTGTGAGCCAATACTTGTGGAGAATCATTGAACAGTTGTAAGAAACCACCTATGTTACCCTGATTGTCAATGCAAAGTATCTCAAGGTTGGCTTGCCTTGTAGAAATTTTCATTACTTTTGCTAAAACCGTATCTCCTTCTTTGGGTAATTTTATCGTGTTGCTGACAGTATTTGCACCATTTTCCACTGAAATACTGTACGTCTTTACTATGATCCCATTTTCTTGTTTTTCCTCTTTGATTTCTTTAATCATTACATTTCCTATTATTGTCGAGACTATAATCTTAATACCATTGATCTCAGTCAATCTACATCCTGAATGCGCCACAAATTTCTTGACTATCTTAATTTTATTTTCTTGGTTCTGTTCTTGATCTAACTCTGGAACTATTGGTTGACCTGGAACAACTTTTGTTGCAATCTTTATCTCTATTCCATCAACATCCATTATCCTTAATTTTGATTCTAAAGCAGCTTGTTATATATATATATATATATAAATTAATGTATAAATAAGATGCTCATCCACTGGTTTGATTGATGCTTTTATTTCTACTCTTATTTTTAAAATTTTTTGGCCAATATATTTTTTTTTATGTGTGTGTACAAAAATGGATTGCGAATGTATTCATCTATTTTAACTATATATTTAAACAAAACATTTGGAAGAAAGAGCTATATTATTAACATTATTAGAGTTATTATTACTAGTATTATGCTGTTATTAGTACTAAACTTTAAGTGATACATAATGAACTAACTATTGCGGGAATTAAAATACTAAAGCAGCATAGAAAGAAGCGATCCAGAAAGTAAGATCAAACACAAGTTACAATCAGGCATTCAATTATCAGGTTTCTCCTGAATAATTCCTTGCAACATATCTAATAAATTATTTATATCTTCTCCAGTTTCGCCGTTGCCGGTAGAAGACATTCCTTGATTAACAGGAAACTCAAAATTTAAATCGTCGAAATTCATGGATCCTGCATCGGCATTATCCAAATTATATGTCAAACTATTTTTATCATCAATTATCTGTATATCGTTGTTAGAGTCAGCAGTACCGACATTATTATTGTTATTTTTGATAAGATTGGCAGTATCATTTTCATTACTACCGTTAATGATACTATCCACATCACGAATTCCAGTATCGATGTTTGTTTTCACATCTGGCAGCGATACAAACGTATTAAAATTGTTTTCTGTATTTGCTGATTCTTCGTTTTTGTTGAAAGAATTATTTATGTTCTCGGTAGTCTGTTTTTCACTAATTACATTAGTTTTTTCAGTATTTGCATTGTTAATATTATTTTTCTCGTTATTATCTGCATTTTTTTCAGTTTTATCGCCATTGGTTTCTGGTACCCTCACTGTGGATTCTTCTATTGTTTCTCCTATTTTATTTATTTGGGTAGTACCACTGTCCGCAGATACTGGTGTCAGTATTTTCGTTGATTCCTCATTTTTAATATCTTCCTTATTCATAATTGTCTGAGAATCACGTTTATTTGTAGGTTCCAGAGATTCGTGTTTAGTTAAAACCTTTTGAGTTCCTTCTTCATCCGAAGTTTTCTGGGTATCCACAATAATCAGTTCTTTATTATTCGATGTGGAATTTTTATTCAATCCATCTTGGTTTTCCACAGTCATTTCTATTAGAGTATCCTTTGGTTCATTGGAAGAAGTTTCCTTTATCACTGAAGGTTTTAAATCGTCTTTATCCTGCTCTTCATTTGGGGTCTCGGCTTTGGCACTATCTTTATCCAATTTTTTCTCTTCGTCTTTTAAAAAACTAACGGTATCCTCCAATTCTACAAACATCAAATCCAAAACATTTTGGAATTGATTAATGCTGGCATCTAAAGAAACAATTGGTGGAACAGGAAGTACCTTCGATCTATTTTTGTTTACAAGACTGTAACTTCCAGACTTATTCACCCTGTTCAGACAATATCCTCTATTGCTTTGTCTCGCACCAGGTAGAATTATATTGTTTAATGGATCTCCTGCTAACTCTTCTAGCACTAGCCCACATGATACCATTACTTTTTTGTAACTTTTAATCAATTCCTCGTTGAGTTGTTGTGGCATTTTAATTGGTTATTTACGATATATATGTACGCCTTGTCAAATGGGACTATTCAATATTTCATTCAATGTTTCATGCAATGATGTTCACAAATAAACTTGTTAATACTTTTCTATTTTCCAAATATATAAACACTTTTGATGCAAACCAATTCAATTCTAGATAGCTTAAATAATTATGTTTACATTTGAAATACTTATTAGTAATGTTTAATTCTCGCATTTCTTTTCAGGAAAGCGCAAAAACTTAAAGGAAGAAAACGGTTAATACATTATTATTATATTTTCAAGTCTGCCTGCGCAATATCACTGTAAAACTCAATACACATATACATCCTAACCTTTTTATTTGATAAAGTCAAATACTTTTGAAACAATTTCTATCTACACATTTAGGAAAAACAAAACTAATAACTTCTATAATAAACTTTTACTTCTATTTATATACATATATATGAAACGAAAGACAAAATAACGATCATACCAAATTCTGCAGTATAAATCTTAATTAACATCTTGTGCCAATGGAGCTGCAAGTTCACAAGCTCTATTCACGATTTGCTCAAGTCTATTTTTCAAAATGTTTGAGGTACAATTTATTTGTAAATCATGGAAATCAATAGTAGCTACGGTATTACCAATAGTGATTGTTCCTGATTTTTCAGTACCTTTGAAAGAATCACCAAATTGGATCTTCAACAAACTGATAATTCTATGGATTCTAGTCTTTATTGAAGAGTCTGCATGTTGTAGCATAAAAGAATTTGCCAGGCCATTAATATCCTCATGTTCTAATTTAGGTGACTCCTGTTCATTTTCTTCTTTGACTTCTTGTATTTTACCATCTTGATGCTCATGTGAATGACCTTTACAGCCTTTAGAAGTCATTTTAACTGACGCTGGAGAGTTATCAATGGAGAGTAGAATACCTATAATTGAGTCAGCCACAGTATCATTGATTAGCCCGCTGTTCCACAGAACCGTACATACATCTTTCTGTTCTAATGTGACAATGACATCATTCATTACTTTCAATTCAAATTCATCTTCAGTGTCATGCACAATCTCCACATAACCAAACATTTGTTGTAAATGCCAATAAATCAAATCTTTACCACAAGTCATCCTTAATACTTGGGATTCCTTCAACATTGTTGTTGTCAAATTAGTCAACTCTCTCAAATCATCGACTTTCATCAAATTGAATTCAAAGCTGTTTGATACCAATACGCCATTGACCAATGTATTTTTCTTATCATTCAAATTTAATGTATCATTGCTTAAAATTTTGGTAGCTAAACCACCTAATGCTTTGACGTTTTTGATTGCTTGAATCTCTATATTTAAAACGTATCCATTTCTAGGAGTGAAAACTTTGGTTTCATTTTTTGTATTTTTAAATTTTGAATATTTCAGCAATAATGCCGACTTTAGTCTACCCATTGGATAGTGTTCTCCATGAACTAAGATGATATGTTTTGGTTTTACTAAATCTATAAATTTTGAATTTTGTTCATAGTCGACATGAGCAGCAAATGATATTTCATTGACGTTCAATCTTCTTGGAATTGTAAGATCTGGATTATTGACAGAAGGAATTTCCAATGGTTCTGTCAAAATGGATTTAGCCATTGTTCCTTCCACGGAATAACCAGTCAAAACTAACGAGTTTCTACTATCTGGCGCCCATCTTTCTAACAATTCTCTTGATAGACCATTTTGTAGCATACCAGGAGAAGCTACAACGACACAGGGACGGAAATAATCTATTCTATCCAAACTTTTGATATAACTTATGAATTTGAACTTGAATGGGTTTGAATTTTCTGATCTGAATTTTTTTCTAATAGATTCATTCATCATATTTATGTACGTTTTGTAGACCGTCATACATTTTTTTGCCATGGAGGATGCGTAATAAATTTGGATCTGTTCTAAATCTTCATTGTTCGACCAATATTCATCCAATAATAACAATAATTCTTGAGCTCTACCAAGAGCAAATACGGGTAGAAGCACATTGCCACCATTCAATACAGTTTTATGTATGATATTTGTTAATCTAACTTCTTTTTCTTCACGTTTTTCATGAGTAGCTGTACCAAAAGTGCTTTCACAAATCAATATATCAGGACGTTGAGGAGGAACTTCTGCAATATTTAAATGTCGATCTTTTTCTCTTGAATAGTCACCAGTGAACAATATTTTCAAACTCATAATTTCAATGAAAAACATGGCGGCTCCCAAGACATGACCAGCATGATAAGCCGTGAATTTTACACCATCAACTTCCATTGTAGAATGGTAATCGATTGTTTCTATTTTGTCAAAAGTATTTTGAAGGTCTTCTTCTGTGTATAATGTTGATGCATCACCAATGGATGTGACTTTGATGAAATCGTTTAGAAGCCATCTGAAAATAGCCTTTGTTGGATGTGTCATGAAGACTCTGCCTTTGAAATTTGTGTGCTGCATCACATATGGTAAAGATGCGGCATGGTCAAGATGGAAATGACTAATAAGTAATATATCGACTTTACTCAAATCGTATTCATCATAAAAGGGCAATGCATTCATTCCTGAATATGCTGGATGAACTCCGGCATCCAACATTATCACTTTACCATGATATTCTATGATATGACACAGTCGACCTACTTCATTTCCTCCTCCTAAACATATAAATTTGAAGTTTTTATCGTCAACATCTCCTCCAAACATATTCATATTTTCGTCATTCACCATTGTTTCAGTCAAGTATTTTAGGAAGCAACCAAAGTGAATTTATATCAGTCAAGTATTCTAGGAAGTAACCAAAGTGAATGTAAATGTTGCAGTTGTTTATTCAACAGCTTTTTAAATGACAACGTACAATAATGAATCCCAAGCCTGAACCTTATAGTTATTCTATCAAATCTGTGCTAGGTCTGAATCCTCTAATTATTTCTGGAACGTCTACTCTATCCAAGATCCTATCCTATATTTGATATTCAGTACTTTCTTTCTATACTTTGAAATATTGTCACGCCTATTCCGGACTATTTTTCTTCAATTATCTACAAAAAAAATAGAAATCTTCTAATATCAATAAAATTCAGCTATCAACTAATAAATTTACCAACAGACCAATTCATTTACCAACAAATTAGTTTTCGATTGATCAATTTACAAGATCTGTGATCATTAATTAGCAAACCTGGGATTCATTCAGTCAGTAACCATAAAGGGAGAAAATTTTTCTTTTGTTTATTATTTTTCAAAGGTTTCGAGCCCAGATTTGGTTGCAAGAAAAATTTTTTGACTAAAAATTTCAACATGAATTTCCTAATTTGGAAGCAGATGGATATCTGTATATTCAAGTGCAAACTCTGGCATTTTTTTCACTTATTTACATTAGTTTCGTGTTCAAACTTTAATCCAAGTATATACTTGAAAAGCTCAACACCTAATTTGAGGCTACTCGGCACATTATTTGAAAATATTGCTTTTGCATTTGAACATCGGAATTTTTAATACATGCAGTAATCCGTAAAACTCAGAATAATAAATAAGTAAATTTTAATTAATTTAATAATTGTCTGATCAATTTTTTAATATTTAAACTGTCTATGAATCATGAAAAATGATGAATTACCTTTATGTTACCCTGCTGATCTCATCGCAAAAATAAAAAAAAGATGTATGAATTTCTTTTTTTTTGCGAAAAAAATTTTTTTTTTTTTAAAAACAAAAAAAAAAACAGTTTTATACGCAGAAACAAAGGGAGAAAAAAAAAAAATCATATTTGAATTATTAAATTCAAAAGACACTTCTCTTTAGTATATTTTCCTGTAAGAGATCGATCAATCAATCAAGTCTTTTACTTATTTACTTATTTTTTTTTTGTCTTTGATTTTGTTGTCGTTTTCTTAATCAAGAACCCCTCAAAGGATCGTGATTATACTATATATGAAAGATAGAATAACATAAGAAAATAAATCAATTTTTTTTTCTTTTCTTTTGTTTAATATACCTATAATCAAGATCAAACAAAATGAGCGACACAACATTTGTGACTTCTTTGGAAGCTACGTTAAAGCAAATTACTCTTCCAGATACTTCTGTGGTCAAGCAAGCCACAACCAAATTGTCTAAAGAGTTTTATCCAGATGCCAAAAGTTTGCCAGCTATGATTCAAATCTTGCAATCACATCCTGAAGAACTGATCAGACAATTGGCAGCTATTGAAGCTAAAAAATTAGTTATTCGTCATTATGAAAACTTGGATGAAACTACTCAACATAATATTAGAACTTCTATTTTGCAATCAACCTTAAATGAACAAAATAAAAAAGTTGCCCATAACTCTGCTAGAGTCATCTCCACAATCTCAGAATTAGATGCTAAAGAATGGCCTGACCTTTTATCTGTTTTGGTCTCAAACGCTGAAAGCACAGACTCCCGTGTCAAAGAAACCTCTATTTATACCCTTTATTGTCTTTGGGAGACCTATCCTGAAGCTTTTGCTGACCATATCAATGATTTCTTGTCTCTTTTCGTTAAAACCTTGGCAGACCAGAACTCAATTGATGTTCAAGTTTATTCTTTGTTGGCTTTGGTTACCATTGCTGGTTACGTTGATGCTCTGATTGAAAATAATGATGCCATTGCTAATCAATTCCAATCATTGATCGACCCAATGATCAATGTCTTGCAAACTGTTATCGCTAAAGACGATTTCGATAGTGCCAAAGAAGTTTTCAATGCTTTCAACGATTTCATTTACTTAGACATGAAATTCCTCGGTGAAAAATTCCTTGTCTTGGTCAAACTTTTTTCTGATATCTCTCTTTCTACTATTGATGAAGAATATAGAAAAATGTCTGTCCAAGCTTTGATCAGATTGGTAATCCTTAGAAAATCTAAGATCATCTCTAAGAAATTGGGTCCGGAATTAACTTTGACCGGTTTAAGACTCGCTGCTGAAGAAATTGATGATGACGAAGAATTAGATGAAACCTATGAAGAAAATGAAAATGAAGAAAATACTACATCAGCTTTAGGTTTGAGATTATTATCTAACTTGTCTACAGAATTACCACCATCTCAAGTCATTGTTCCTCTTTTTAACCAAATCCCTCAATTAATTGAATCAAATGATAAATATAAGAGCAGAGCTGCTTTGTTAAGTATCGGTACTATTGCTGCAGGTGCTCCAGATTTCTTGACATCCTACTTGCCAAAATTAATCAACTTTTTGATTCATGGTTTAAAGAGTAATGAACCAGTTGTTCAAGTTGCCTCATTAAAGTCTATCACTGAATTGACTACAGAATTACAAAACACTTTGGCTAACTACCATAAGATCTTATTACCAATCTTAATGGAAATTATTGATAACTCGTCATATGCTGTTGTCTTCAAATATGCTACTTACTCTTTAGATGGTATTATTGAGTACATTGATCATGATGCCATCGCCGAATATTTGGAACCATTGATGAACAAATTAATTCAAATGTTACAAAATGCAAATACTTCTGTCTTAAAGTCTGCCATTGTTTCTGCTATTGGTTCAACTGCTTTTGCCTCTGGTAGAGCTTTTATTCCATTCTTTGATGACAGTTTGAAGTTGTTGGAACCATTGATTCAAATGTCTGTTGATAATACCGGTTTGACTGAAGACGATATTGAATTAAAGGCCTCTACCTTTGAAAATATTTCTACCATGGCTAGAGCTGTTGGTGCTGCTCCTTTTGCCAAATTTGCTGAACCATTGATTAACTCTGCTTATATTTGCATTGATTCCGACTCGCCAAGATTAAGAGAAGCAGGTTTTACTTTCATCAGTAATATGGCCAAGGTTTACGGTAATGAATTCAGTCCATTCTTACCTAAATTGATTCCAGCTATTATTAAATGTTTGGAACAAAGTGAATTCAATATTATCAATGATTTCGATGAAGATCAAGATTTTGATGCTGATGATATTGATGATAACTTTGGTATTCACACTGGTATCACTATGGAAAAAGAAATTGCATGTGTTGCTCTTGGTGAATTAGCTACAGCTACCAAATCTGATTTTGTTCAATACATTAATGAAGTTCTCAAAGTGTTGACGGAACAAATTGAAGAATCATTCAGTATTGGTGCAATTGCCATTGACACTATTTGGAAGATTGTTGCTGCTTTGAACGATTCTACTAATAAGTTCCCAGTTGGTGCAGTTTCTTCTAGTTATGTTGCTCCTGAATTGTTAAATATTATCAAGGTTGCAAGAGATATTACACTTAATTCTTTGGTCAGTGAATATGATATTTCATTTGTTCACCCTCTCTTGATTAACTTAAATGATGCTTTAAGAGAAATTGGTCCAATCATTATCATGGACAATGGTGACTCTTCTTCTTTAGAAAAATTATGTGTTGAATTGATGAAATTATTGAAAAATGAACATCCATGTCAAGCCACTGAATTAGATGAGGAAAAGAACGAAGAATTGGATGCAAGTGAAGCTGACGTTTTGTTATTTGATTCCTCTTTAGATGTTCTTATTGCTTTATCTATCGCTTTAGGTAGTGACTTCAATAGAATTTTTGCTTCTTTCAAAGATGTCATTTTGAAGAACATGCAATCTGAATCCAAGAATAAGAGAAGCATTGTCATTGGTGGCTTAGCTGAAATCTGTAGCGCTTTAAATGCCAACAACGAATATGCTGAAGAATTATTATCTATTTTCATTGAAGTTTTGGCCAACGATACTTACCTTGACGTCAAAAGTAATGCTGCTTACGGTATTGGTATTATCATTTTCAACTCCGCTACTCCAGTTACTAGTACTTTCCCAACCATTTTAACCTCCTTATCAAAATTATTGACTAAGGCCGAACATGAGAATATCGATGATGAGGAAACCAAGGATATGATTGATAGATCTTATGCTAATGCTTGTGGTTGTGTTGCTCGTATGTTCTTAAAATCACCAGAATCAGTTCCAGTCGAACAAATTTTGCCTGTTTTGTTGTCTCATTTACCATTGAAGACTGCTTACGAAGAGTATACTCCAATTTTCAACTTGATTATACAATTGTACCAAAATAACTTTGCTTTAATCGATCAATACACTTCATCTGTCGCTGAAATCTTTTCTGTTGTTTTCACCAAAGAACAAGAACGCTTGAAATTGGAAGTCGAAGCTACCTTAGGTAGAGAACAAGATTTAGATAGAATGAAACAATTCCCAGCTGATGGTTTGAGAGAACAAGTTGTTGAATTGTTAAAATTCATTGAAAGCAAACATGCTGGTGTCATTTCTGGCAATAATGTTTTAAAAAATTTTATTTGAAGAAGTTTAATGTCTAGCTAATTATCCATCCCATCTGTAATATAATCAAATCTTAGCTAAGCAAAAATAAACATCTTTTTGAAAGTTTTGAACATTTTGACCTTTTTTTATTTTTTTTTGCTTTCTTTTGAAAAAAAAATTTTTTTGAAAACAAAAATATAAACTGTCGTTAGTTTAGTTTAATTTATACCATTGATTTATTAATATACATATATCTTATTTTAAAATTTACACAGGTTATTAAATATGTATTGAAAACATGCATTTTGAACTGTTAATATTTCAAGAACAAATTCATCGATCAGATAAGTATTTCAAAATCTTATACTTTAAGGTGTCATATTTGTCCTTTATGCTACTTCTTTTATAAATAACTTGAAATTCTTTTTTTTTGTATTTGACAGGCATTGGGTAACCAACAAATTGTTTGAGAATAGCATCACGCATTTCAGGACCATTACTATTTTTACTAAATAGAATGCAAGGGTACAACGCATAAATACTGTTCTTGATTCTATTCAAAAATTGATAATAATAATATATATGTGGAATATCACCACATCTTGAAGCAAGATAAATTTGAAATTCATTAATACCACAAATATATTCTTTGATCCATTGAAATCTCTTTTCCGATATTAATAGAGGATTGAGTTTAACTATATCATATCTTTTGATCAACCTGCAAGCTGCAAAATAAAAATCAGCACTAGTAGGACTCGTAAATCTGGTGGAGTATTTTTGTATTGTAAGAACATATTTCGTGGTAACCTTCAAAATTGAATTCAAAACTTTTTCAAAGAATGGATGATTTCTTATTACCTTATCTAGTTCTGAAAACACTAATTCCAATTCTAATTCAACAAATGAAGAATCCTCGTATGGAGCATTTACAGATATCATTGGTCTCATTTTATAATATTGAAATAAACCTTTGTCAGAAACTGTTGTAGAAGCGCCTGCATTTTCATTTGGAATCAAGCCTTCATTTTTGCGAGATAAAATAATATTATTGCTGGATTCTTCAGAGCACAGAGAATCTTCCTTAGGACTCTTCTTGAAATCAGTACCTTTCTTCTTGATACGCTGATAATAAATATTGTATTTTTTATTTTTCTGTGAATATTTACTACTTGAATTTTCTTTTGAAATTTTGAAATTTTCTGTTTCCAGAAAAAATGATCTAAGTTTTTGATGATTCTTTGAGTGGATATTTAATAAATTATTTTCTGCACCATTTGTGGCTTGATAAAATTGACAGCTTATTTTTCTGTTTGTCTTTTGAAGATCCGCATTAGAAGATATCAATGACTCAGAAGTATAATCTTCTTCTTCATAAGAATGTAACTCATCATCAGAGTCTTCACCTCTATACATGGTAAAGATACCATTAAATATTCTTTGGTTTTTGTGATTATTTTCCGTTGATGAAGTTGATATTATGCTATTCTTTGAATTACAATTTTTAGCCAAGTTGGAATAGGTAAGACTTTTTTCTATTCCGCATAATGATCCGTTGATTATATCTAAGGTGAAGCTCGTCCTTGCAGTTTTAAAACTAACTAAACTCGAGTTATCAAGTGACATTTATCTTTCCTTTTAAGTAAAATAATAATAACATAAAAAGAAGTTAAGAACTGAATGATTTAGAATATTTTCTTCTTGGAACTTTTTGCAAGCTTTATAAGTGAGTAAGAGGAAGTATTTAGGAAAAGAAAAATAATATACAAATATATACATATATATATACCGGAAGCCTCGTTTTATCTACTTATATAATATTTCTTTTGTAGGGAAATTTTGTTCAGACCTTTATAATTGTTGAGTTAATATTGAAGTCTTTAGATCATTATCATTATTTTCCTTTTTTAAGATTTATTATTTGTGCATAAAATAAGGAAAAAAATAAAAAAAATAACAAATACGGAAATAAGTACCTTCCTGATGGGGATCGACATGTTGAAAAAATGTTGAAAAAATTACATATATATCAAAGACATTGAAAAAGGTTGTGAGACCAAAAAATCATTTAACTCTTGTAAATTGATTCTCAAGAATTGAAAAATCAAACTCGGCAGTGATAAACAAAAATGTCGAGTATTTCTTCACAAATTATTTTATGCATTGAATTTTTGTCATTTTTTAATGTATGTCAATTATTCATTCTATAGACAATAATTTTGTTTACCTTTTTGTATTATATATATTAATTATATATATATATGTGCATATATACTTTTGAGTGTATGTAGTATACCCGCTAGTTTGTCTATGAAAATGCTTATTTGGTAGACTTCTTAGATTTCTTGGCCTTCTTCAATGGCTTCTTCAATAAATCCAAAATTTCTTCGTCTTCGATCTTGTGAGTAGATTCAACTTGAGCAATATCAAAGTTAGAGGAAGCAAGTTTTACGACACCATTCTTGGTGATGGCTGCGGTAGTGAAAAATTGGGCAATAATTTCGCCTTCTTTTTCAGCGACAACATCATAAGCAACCATGACGTTATGGGAGACACATTCTTGTAAACCCATTCTACCCTTCTTTGGATCAGAAAAGTTACGAGTAGTAGTTGGGAAATTTGTTGATTGTTGCTTGACTTCAGCCAAAGCTTGATGAGAAGATTTCAATTTCAAAGAATAATTATTACCGGTCAATTTATAAATGGTGGTCTTAATTTCACCTCTTTTAGCTTTACCATCCTTGGAAGAACTGATCAAGATATCTAAACCATAGACTTCGCCTACATTGAAATTCAAAGAAGCAACTTGAGATTTTTGGGAATCGGATGGATTGATAATAATTTCTTTATCACCCAACACGACATTTCTTTCTTGGTTGTAAGATAACATACCTTCTAAAGGAGTGGTTTCATAAGCAGAAGCAACTTTTGAGACAATTTTGGTAACATCAAAGTTTTTGTGATCAGGGTTTAATAATCTCAAAGAAGCTTCAGTAGCGTAATGAGCAGCAGCAATGACATCAGCTGCTCTACCAGTGATTTTTTCATCTTTTTTCAAGCCAACAACATAGGTACCAGCTAAGGCAGAACCGTAACCATCGATTTGAGCACCTAATTGGACTTTGACGACGTCACCTTTCTTCAAAGTGAGATTTGAGTCTTTATCATCAGCGGTAGCTGGAGATAAATATTCAGCAATATTATTTGGAGAAATACTAGTTGGGAAACCAATACCCTTGGAGTCGACTTTAGATTTCTTCGAATTGTAAATCTTGCTGGTTTCTTCCAAAAGCAATTCATCACCATACTTACATAAGTCAAAAATTGTGGCACCTGGAATCAATAATTCTTTCAAAATATCCAAAACTTTTAAGGAAATTTCACCAGCTGTCTTATATTTAGTAAGAACATCTGTATTGTTAATTGTGTAATCTGGTTGTTCGGCAGACATTTTTTTTTGTTTTGTTTTGTTCGTGTCGATATAACAATATTCAATTGTCTTCAATTAAATTGTAAACATATAAGAACAGTCAAATTTTATCAAATTTAATAAAAGAGTATCTCCAAGTTAACTATATTCAATAATGCTTTAATTTTTCTACTATTTTTTTTTTGGGCTGCTATTTTACTCTCAATATAAGACGTCCAAAAAAAAGAAAAATTTTTTTGATGAGATGATAAAAGAAATTACCCGGAAATTGAGATTTTGACAGTTTATTCTCAACATTAAAATGAAGATATTTAGACTTAAAACTATAAATAAATTGATAAATATGTGTTGTTCCTATAGAGATTCAGTTTAAATTGATATCTACTAAGTAATTATCTTAAAAATATGTACAAATATCCTAAAAAGATAGTTTGGAGAGCTTTAATTTTTCATCTATACAAAGAAATGATTCATTGAATAAGAATCTTGTGTGACTATTTGAATAAAGAACTTCTGACTAGTTTTTGTTTGCCATTCTTTGAAGAATAAGTTGATTGGTTATTGTTAGTTGAACTGTTTCCTGTTGAGGTTGAGTTCGTAATATTATTTCTTTTTGTGTCTGTGTCATGTCGATTACTATAATTTTTGTTCTTTAGTTTTGCAATAAGAATCGGATCGTAGAACGTCATCAGGCTCTCCCTGTTGGAAAAAGCTCTGTGTGTATTTGTAGATATTGTATTAGATCTTTCTTTGCTTGCTATAATTGGGGGTTCAATCTTGGATTTTGTCAGATTTGTCTTTCTGGGAATGAAAAGCGAGGATGCTGGTGGAGTCCTTGCTGATGATTTTTTCGGTCTCTTCTGAAATAAAGAACCGCTATCAGTAGCCGGCCGCTTCCTATTGATAATTTGCTCATCTTTGGATCCATTAGTAGTCTGTTTGCTTTTGGATCCATTAGCAGTCTGTTTATCCTTAGAACCGCCAACCTCCTGACAGATACTACCCGTCATATCCTCTGAACTTCCTAAACTGTCCGTATTTCCTAAGGTCGCTGTTTTACTCATGGTTCCTAAAGCTCTTATATCTCTTGATGCATTATCAAATAACGACGATTTTTTCAAATTCTTACCGGTCTTGTAAACGCTAGGTCGAGGAGGACAGGAAACTTCGCCTTTTTTATTAAACGATACAGCACTGTTGTGATTTATCTTTGTAGTTGTATTATGTTTGATCTTGTTCAATAATGTAGGTCTACTATTATACAAAGAAGATTGGTATACTTTGCTTGTCGGATAAACCACATTTGGTCTCCCATAAGTTGGGAAACTTGCGTTACCTATAGGTGGTCCATTTTCTCTTTGAACATCTTTATGAAGCTTTTTCATCGTTGGAGATTTGAATTCATTCTCGATGTTAAATAATTTTCGTTTTCTTTTTTTCAAAACCGTAAGATTGATCAATTTGATTGATGCAGATTCATTAAGTGCTATTGTAGATTTGGATTGTTTCAACAGTTGATGTTTCTCATAATTTTTCTTTAAATTTTCTAATGCTTTATTTCTTCTGGAATGCAATTCATTTTCCAAATTATCATAAATCTTACTGTAGTCTGACAATGAATCTTGTTTTTCAAATCTATATTTAGGGAAATCCTGCTTGATCAATCGTTTCCATAATCCGGTTGTATCATATTTTAATTCTGTATACGAGTTTTCTTCTAGATTCCGAAGCTGTTGAGATCCCATTCTCGATAATACAGGTTCCACTAACTTGAAGTAGCATTTATGGCTATTTCCAAGTGTATCAATTGCTTGATAATTATTTATACATTTAGTCAAACAAATATCCGTCAATCTTTTGACACGCCATGTTTTAACAATATCTCTTTTCAAACACAATTCCGGCAGAATCTCTGGTAATGTCTCAATATTTAGCAATCCAGCTTGCCGCTGAATCACATTATCATTATTGCTAATATTCTGCAAAACATTTGACTCATCCGGTCGCTGTAGTTTATCCTCATCCTGCCATACTGAAACAACTTGATTCGTCAACACATTTCGCTGCTGGTTATCTGACAGTGTATTACCAGATATAATATTACTCATTATAATATTGTCTATAATAATGCTATATTTCTATTTTCATCCACATATATCTGTTGCGTCTTGTTATATTTGTAAAATGATGCTTTTCATTAAATATTTATTGCTTTTTTGCCTCTTTACAAGTAAATATATGAATGTAATCCTAATTTGTATACTTCTATTAGTCAATATTTTCTTCTGAAAGTACTAAAGTATTCTAAACTGTGTATATTGGTTTTTGTATTATATATATATATATATATATATATATTTGTTTTTCTACAAAAAGAATTGACAATGTAAAGAGCTTTTTGCTAAAGTTCTAAAAAAATCAATGCAAAATAAGAATCACGTGACTGGTATTCTAAAACCACGAATAATTCTATAATAAGTTCTGAAAGTACAAATACTTTAAATAAAGTTCATCCTAAGGTATCATTATATAAGTGAGCCTATTTTTGTTATTTGTAGCATTTGAACAATTTCAAATGCGTACTTTAATTAGAAATTAGTTATTGAAGAATATAAAGTAAAATTTTAGTAGTCAATAATTATTTTTTCGATTAGTTTATCAGTCTATTGATATCGGTTAGTTTATTTGCATTGATTAGGTAACAGTTACTTTACTGAAAAATTCAATCAAATGTAGACGGTTTCTTTTTTGTTTTTCAATTATTGTTTTGTAAGACATTCTTTGCTTCTTGGTTATTTCTTTTTTTTGTGTTATTTATTGATTTCATCTCTCTATATTTGGTTTGTGAAATTACTATCTAGGAATATCCAAAAATCATTGATGAGCATCTGAAAATTCATCATCATCATCATCATCTTGCATTGTTTCATCCTGTTTTTCTTCTTCTACAATATTCTTTTCCTTTTTCTTTTCGTCTGAGATCTTCTTTTCTTCCTCTTCTTCTTTCTTTTCTTCTTCTTTCTGGATAATCAGGTTTGCAGTCTCTACATCTTTTCTAACCTCTTCTTCATCATCCTGTTCACCCAGCAAAAACTTTTGTACTTTTTCCAACAGCAAAGGCGGATATGCTAATTCATCAGAATCACTTCTTAAATCAAATTCAGACAAACCAATTACTTTTCCAAATTTGTTAAAACGTTGCATATAATGATTCTTTTTCTTGATTGCAATCTTATTCATTTCATCCCAGTAAACATCATGATTATAGGTGAAATCTATGTCACCACCATAATCTTTATCTAATTGTTCTAATGGCATATATTTAGTGAAGGGCTCATCAAACACTAATTTTTCTCTAGTCATTGGATCAATGAAAGGGTGAATCAATTTCAAGAAAGTCCAAGCTAGCAATGGAATATTTGTCAAATATGCTTTACCCAATCTTTCCGGATAATGATTTTGTAAGATGTGCAACACCTCTTTTCCAATAGCTAATGGAGGAATCTTAGATGCATTTTTGTTTGCCACTTTACTTGATTTGAAATCAATTAGTAAAGCCAAAGAATCTTGTCCTGGTGGCATATAATCTATTGTTCTTTCTAATAAAAAAAACATTAATTCAACTTGAGTATGAGAAGTAGCTGTGTTTTGTCTACCGGGTTTTAAATATAAACAAGGTCTTGAATGTAAATCATAACCAAAAATGACTTCTTTACCAGTCTCATTTTCAAATTTCACGGAGTCACTGTTTACAGGGTTTTCCATTTCAAATTTATTGATTCCAAATTCTCTTCTCCAGGACATTGTACTCTCGATTCTTGTAATTGCATCTTTGACGATCCATTTAGTGGCTCTTAAATATCTAAGAAAGCATTCTCGAGTTAACCAAGATCTTTCTAGTTCTGTAACTGGAGATTTTGTCATTTTACCATTTGGTGCATTCTTGACAAATTCATAATCGTTTATGTCTTCGAGTTCAAGAAAATGATTCAATACTTCATAATATTTTAATCTTTCTTCTTTACTTAATTCCTTTTCCACAGGTCTTTCACACTGTTTACAAGGTTCGTCGAATGGAATATCTCTTTTAATATAATTTTTAGGTGGTAACAGAGCTTCATCCACTACTGCTTTCTTTCTGCCAAATCCAAACATTTGAAAAATTGAATTGAGAACAACAAACTTCACTAAATTTATATATATATATATCAAAGTTTTCCAAAAAGCAACAACAGCACTTCTGTTATTTTTATTATTGTTTAACTATTGTTATTACCAGATTTGTAATAAAATATGTGAATTTCTTCGAAAATTCACTTTTAAATGCCAGATTTTTTTATATTTTCTTTGTATTTCTTAAGTATATTTCTTCGATTTTTCTTTTTCTTTCTTTTTTTTTTTTTTTTTTTTTTTTTTTTTTTTTTTTTTTTTTTTTTTTTTTTTTTTTTTTTTTTTTTTTTTTTTTTTTTTTTTTTTTTTTTTTTTTTTTTTTTTTTTTTTTTTTTTTTAGGGGTTTTTTTTCTTTTTAAAGTTTCTAAATATCCGGAAAAAGCTTTTGAAATTTTTCAGAAAAATATTTCCTAAAAAGGAAATAATAATTAATTTATTTTGAAATGAGTTACAAGCAATAGGAAATATTTATTTGAAGATAAAATTTTATTAGTTTATTCTATTTTATAATATTCTATCTTACATTGATTTGAGTATATTCATAACATTTTTTTTGAAAGAGATCACATTTAATCATAAGAGATGTGATACATCAGCACCCCTAATTAAATGTAAAGTGTCGCCGTTTTGAATTTCTTTAAAAACCCTTGAACTAGGCTTAAGAAATACAGTCAAGTCACCATTGAATTCAAATATTTGAGCATTATTATCATCACTACCATCAGTTTTGAACAAATTTAACCTATATCGAAAATCTGTAGTTTTGCCATTTTCATTTCTCACTTTGAAAAGAGACGCAACAGTGTCAATTGCCTTACCAACTGGCCAATTTTTAGATATAAAAACCGCTTTTTTCTCAAACTGTTTACCATTTATTTTGTCATTATTGTCATTCATTGAAGTTTTATCATTCGGAATCAAATATATCCACACATATATTCTGTCCGCCACTTGAATCTTAGTATCTCCTTTCAAATCTTTATCATTCCGTATTCTCGACAAATTTACTATCTTGGATGTTTTTTTATTTTGTAATTTCTTTGGCGTAGAATCTGCCTTTTTTGGAGTCGACAACGAGCCAAAGGATTTCATCAAAATATTCGAAGCCACAAAGCTTTTCAAATTGCTCAATGTGTCCGTCTTACCGTTTTTCAATTTCAAAAGCGGATCATTCTTGATATATTTTTCACGTCTTTGCTTGTCAAGCTCGTATGATTTTGGCTGTTTAGCTTCTTGAAATAGTAAATCAACTTCTGATACACGGTTCTTTTTACCGCCATCAGCTCTTTTTGTAGTATTGCCTATTAGATTGTCACTTGAGTGTTCCTCACTATTGCATTCATGATTGAACCGATGATCTGAACAAAATTGATATCCACAGTTGACACATTCAAATGGTAAAAAATCAACATTTCGACAATAATGGCAATGTTTGCCAATGTCGAGCATCCCTTCCGAAGTCATTTTTATAATATTTAATTGGTTTTTGTTCTTAATTTCAAACAGATTCCAAAATAGTATCATTGATATCATATCTATCAACAGTATTCGCCATTCTTATATATATATTCAAAAAGTAATTATTAATTGCAAAGAAAATAAATTTCAAAAAAAAAATCATTAATAATGAAGGATGCGAGATTCGAACTCGCGCGGGAGTTTTCCCAACAGATCTTAAGTCTGTCGCCTTAGACCGCTCGGCCAACCCTCCAATTATTGATATTTTTACTTTAACTAACAATGCAATTCCCAGGTTATAGTCTCCACGTGATAATCACATGATTAAATACTTAAAATTGTTTGTTTATTAATCCAGTGAAGGTTATTGTTGAACCAAATATTCTCGAATTGACAGTAAATCTACATATTCTAATAAATATTGTTTACTTAGTTTGAGAAAGATAATGGATTAAGTATTATTTTTCTTGCTGACACATGACTGGCTAATGGTATTATCTTAATATAAAATCTTCAGTCATATTTACTATCGAAACTTGCATCTATCTATTTTGGATCATACAAATCAACTTCTTTTTATGAAAAACGTTTCCAATGGTTTTATCTTGAGATGCGTTTGAACACTTCTAAGTTTTGTTAATGTTACCTTTTATGCAGTACAATAATTTAATATTTGGTTGAAAGACAGTAATTCGTCACATGTTACTAGCTTGATATCTGTATTAAATTCAATGATTCATGTATCAGACACTAGGTGATGGTATTTGAAGATTGAATGCACAATGCTCTGTCATTAGATAGTTTGTTGCCATATCATGGTTGCCGAAACAGCTTTAGTCAGTAAAGTTTTCCATTATGGAAAGTGTCTTAGAAGGTCATTGAGCTAATACTATTCGGTGAAACATTATCATATGATTAGTACATAAAAATAATTAAATACTAGAGGAATATTAGGTTAGACGCTATTGTTTCAAGAAATACATAACAAAAGTACGTTTATAATAGAAGTGCTTCTCTAATTTTTGAAATATAGAAAGAAAAAAAGAATAAAAAAATGAGATACAAAGAAACACATAAAGGACATTAATATAAACAATATTTCCTCTCCCAATAAAGCAATTCTATTCTTAGAGTTAAATCAGAAGCATCTGATCCCACAAAAACAATAAATATTCAAACACCTTAACTCACGATAAACAAAATTTTGACGAATGCAAGATAGAACTGACAATCTGAAGCAAAGAAAAATATCTATAGTGCAACGATTAAAAAGAAGAGTCGCTTTCTCAAAACAAACAATAAGTACTCGTAATTTGATAATGAAATTATAAACACAATATCAAATGATAATGATCAAACATATCAAAATAGAGACAATTATCAAAAAAAAAAAAAAAATCACATATTCCATACTTGTAGAGTTACTGATATTGTAAAAAATAATGTGTCAGCAATCATCCTTCCATTCTGGGATAAGCTAAATACTGAGATTTATTCGAAACATCAGCCATCAAATATGCATTTGCGTTCAGCGAGATTCTTTATTATAATACCAGAATTGACTTCAAAGCAAAGGGCAAGTATCTGTGGTAATTCCTTCACACTTTTTTATCTACATTTATGCACATTAAGTTTTATTTTGCAATAACTAGCAAAAGATTCCAAATAATGTTCTAATAGTGTCAACAAAATTTCTCTCTAAAATGTTAATCACCACACCCAATATATCTAATCTTCTTTTACCTATCAAAAATCACTGTAGAAAATTTCATACTTATACCCTTTTTAACCCCCCCTCCATACTATTTGATATTTTTTTTACTGTGATTTTTCATGCTGTCATGTTGAAAATT
Organism: Saccharomycopsis javanensis; assembly: GCA_031125485.1. Lineage (NCBI taxonomy): Eukaryota > Fungi > Ascomycota > Saccharomycetes > Ascoideales > Saccharomycopsidaceae > Saccharomycopsis > Saccharomycopsis javanensis. The sequence goes on from JASTUL010000028.1 coordinate 185,119, forward strand.
AAAGGGATTCAAAGGGGTAAGGGGTTAAAAGCAATCTTCATCTCAATCATAATAATAAAGTTTTTGCTGCGGTTAATACAGATCTACTCAGATTTGATGTATTCTTTATCAGTTTTTGAAAGTCAACTTCGCCAATTCTTATCAGGAGCAATATGACTCTTCGTCTGAAATTGTGCCAAAGCTTTTCTTCATGAAAAGTGTATAAATACAGTAGTTTCTTGTTCTTTTTCGAACCAAATATTTTTTTAAGCTCAATTAATTGAATCATATGCAATCATATCAAATCTTTATTGGTTGAATTACATTTTATTAGTTGAATCATTTAATATTTTATATTTTTCAGTTTGACTTTTAATATTCAAGAACTCCCTCTGAGTTAGTTTAGTATAGATAATAATTTGCGTAATGACAAAGAAAACAGGATTGAAGGATCATGATAACGAAAAATTTGAATTGAACAAGAAACTTATTTCTCAGAGTCAAGAAATCGAGAGGCTTGCAAATCAAGTCGATAAGTTGATCTTGGTTGTTCAACAACAAAATTTCCATTCTTTGACAAACAAACCTTTAGATGAGTCATTGTCATTTTTTGAGGAAGAAAACAGCATGAACATCACATCATTAGCTCCTCTGCAAAGAGAAACTGAGTGTCTGGATGTGCCTTTTGAAATGATTGTTCGTCCACTAAGTGATTCTGTTTTGCATAAAAAGATGGATAAAGTTTATTACGAATATTGCAAAAATCCTGCATTTGAACCACTTGAAGATTGTAAAGAATTGATCTTCACTGCTGCTTTAAAATGTTTGTTCTTTTCAATCTACAGTATGAACAAAAAAATATTTTTTCCGAAAGGTAAATCCAGAACTATTCGTCAACTTTTTCATCACATTACTTCAAATTGCTGGTTTTCGTTCAAAAAAGAAATTAGAAATGTAATGATTGAAAATATTGGAACCATATTTTAAATGACAATTAGAAATTGTCCTCTTAATTTATATTATTAGTACGCTCTAATGAATGCTTTATTATTAATTAACCTGATGGTTTTGAATGCGCATGTAGCAATCCAATAACAATAAAGGAAAACATATTCTATGATATTACCTTGTGCTGAAATATATAAGGTAATTTAGCATTACGATAAAATATATTTTTATACCAAAATATCAATTGTGTATTTTTTTAAATACAAACTCTAACTTATACTCTCCGAAAAGCAAATACTTATTATATTTTTCAATGATTAATTGTACTTGACTATTTTAGTATAATTTTTAAACAATCGTGCCAATTTTTTCTCAACCAGTTCAAAGTTTCCAATGGCCATTCTAAAGACGGTTATTGAATCTCTACATATTTCCTGTTTATCTTTAAATCAATTATCTTATTCATGTATAGTTGATATTTGTTTACCACAATATGATCAAAATTAAAATACGGTCCAATCATGTGTTGCACGTGACATTTCAATCAATCATCACCTATATTGCAGATTTATTTAATATTTTCAATCTGATTGTTTCACAATCAGGTGAAGCTGTTGGATGTTTGATCTTGATATGATGTATATACCAACAGGTAAAAAAATATTGATTTCAAGAATTTCAATCAAAAGGATATTTAATTTCAAGAGTTTCAAGTAATAAGAAATCTTTGATTATTAATTTATTCTTTCTTTAGATGAAATAAGATAGAACAACCAAATATGGTTAGAGTGAAAAGCAGATACATAGCGTTTCGGATCTTATATCCTGATAGCAACAATGAGACTTTAGTTAAATACAAACCAACAGATAGTGATGTTACTGGAAAATTAATTCTTCAGAGAATTAAAGAGCAGGTAAATATCAATTTTGGTGATGCTGCAATGGGGAGAATAAGCGGGTCTTTAAATCTCCGATACTTCTCTAACAAAACCTCGTTGGGAATTCTTAAAATGAACTTTGAAGAATACAAAATGGTTTGTTTTTCAATAATGATGATCAATAAGCTAAAGGAAGATAATCACAAAAATGAGGAAGGCATAATTATTCAAATAATAAGATCTAGCGGTACTATAACTAAGTTGCAGGACTTTCTTATAAATGAAGACAAAAGAATCATCAGTGATTACTTAGCAAAAAGTATTTAGCGTTTTCTTTTTTTATGTTACAAATGCATTTTTAATTAGATGATATATTTATATGGATTAATGTATACATACTGATATATTTGTATTTTGTTTTGTGTTGTTTTTGGTGTGTCACTTGTATTTATACATTTGCGTTGATGGATATATAAAATCCAAAAACAAATCCAAAATGGAAACATACATTGATTAAAGGCAGTTTATAATACATCAGTATTCTAGAAAAGTTTGGTATTCTACAAAAGTTTCGAAATAATAAAGGTATACGTATATATATCTATATATAGCAAAAGATAAGTCGTTACATTCATTTATGTTTATTATACACATTTTGCTCTACTTTATTCAAGAAATCAATCTTCATTAAATAGCCATCCTTATTGTGTTTCTTCAATTCATCATTCAATTGGTTCTTGTCGACATAATTAGCCCAGTCTAATCGCGATTTTTCTAACGTGTTTATCTTCACCAACCCCTTTCCCTTAAGAATGTTATCCACAATACTGGCCTTTTTCTTTCTTCTTCTGATCAAAATTTTCGGTTTATTGGTATTATCCGATTCTGAAACTGGCTTATTTACCTTTTTGATTAGTATTGGTTTCTTATTATCTTGATTTGTTTCTTTGTCTTTGAGTTTCAATGAATTCAAGTACGCTTTGGCTTCAGCTGAATGTCTCAGCACAACTTTTTCCTCAACAATAGTCTCTCCTGCATATTCATAACTTCGTTTAATCACAATAGTATTGTTTTCATCTTCATTTTCATTATCTTGTATGCTAACTGTAGCTTCGTTAATAGTTATGATTGTGTCATTATTTTTATGAGAATCTGGTGAATTCATCTGCTGCCAGATCAGATCAATATCGATAGTAGGTTTCTCACTTATTACTTTATGAAGTTGTGTTACTTCCACCTCCTTCATTCTTTGAGCTCGAGTCTTGATTAAGCCTCCACTTCCACTTTCAATGACAGAATATCTCTTCATCAACGCTTTTTCGTCCTCCTCTTCCTCATCCGAGCTCTCAGTGTCTTCTTCAACACTTTTCTGTCCTGATTTTGTCCTTGTGACTGACATACTCTCTTCTTCTGGCACGTAATCTTCATCCTCACTGTCATCATCATCATTATCCTTGGATGCTTTATTCAACTTGTTACTTTTTTCTAGTATGTTTCCTTCCTTATATAAATTTTCGTCTGTTTTCTTTATCATCCTGTTATCTCTGTCTTATATCTAAATCAGTAGACCTGTATATTTTTAATTTTTTCAGCCATATGAATGTATATTTATATACATACATAGCTTCAAGTATGCTTGATTGTGCTTCTTCTTGATAGGATGCTTTGTAATTTTTGGAACTGCCTCACAACGCACATAACCTTAAGTAATATTGCTACAACTCTTTTGATCCTTAACAATATCAACAAATTAACGTATTGAGGAACCATTCAAAGTTTTTATTTATTTCCTTTAAATTACCTTTTAAAGCCTTTGAAATATGAAGAGCCCGTCTGTTTAGGTCTGTATATCACATGAGGTAAATAAAATATGAGCTTGAATCATTGTTTTTTCTTTTTTTTTTTTTTTTTTTTTTTTTGAATTTTCGGTTTATCAGTCTTCAGAGAAGCATTCTTCATAAGTATATGTACCAAAGATTGATGTTGCATTTATAGATTAAATTGGAAATAAACTAACTAAATAGGGAATTAATAATAAAGTCCATAGATAGATTATAGAACTTGTGATTCTTGACGGCCTACGGGATAGAATAAGAGATCATTTGATGACAGCATAAATATTTATATATTTGTAAGTTTGCGACAATTATATATATATATAGACTTAATTCAATAATTCGTTTAACCTTTGTTGGATCTTTTTCTCATAAGGTGTGGTAGAAATTAGTGGTGTTAAACTGGTAATTTTTTCAATAGCTAATTTTTTCAAAGCTGGATCGGAATTTGCTAGTTCTAAGGCTGTTTGAACAACATAATTACCATACAAATCCTTTAGAACGACTTCCAAATTACTGAAAGTCAAGATCTCTCTAACCAATTGATTTCTCAAGACCTTGTTATTGTTGATATAGTTTAAACACTTCTCTACCACATTTGAGGAAAACTTTTGGATTGATAATTCAGACAAATGGTTCTTGATTTTCTCTCCGACAATTTCCGCAAAATTGGGATTCAATTTTTTATAATTTTTAGGTATCAAATATTGGATGACATAATTACCGAACGGATCTTGTGACAAAACCAAACAATTATCTAATATAATCAAACTTAATTCCATGAATTGTTTCTCTGTACAATTATCCAATGTCTTCTGCAAAACACAACATCCATGTCTGTGTGTTGCTACTGTCACTATGTTTGTACAGATAGAATCAATTATAAACTGCAGGTCAAATACTGTTAAGCATTTCTGGATAACATGGTTACCATTCAAGTCTTTGATTAACGTAATCACGTTGTTTGTTAAGCCATTGACAATAATCTTAATCTCATCGGGAGTACTTATCAATTCTATCATCTTTTGTAAAACTCTAGTACCATGCTGATTAACGGCGATTTCAGATAAATTAGGACCACAAATTGTTAACAAACTCAATCTTTGAGTCACTTTGAAAAATTTCCATACTTTTTGAATAAAGTAGTTACCAAATGAATTAATGACCAATTTGTAAAACTTTGGCTTAACTTGATTATAAATAGCATTGATGTCTTTTTCGTTAACTTTATCATTGTCCAACTTTCTTTGTAAAAATCTGCAACCATTTTGATCAATGGATAATTCATAAATTATAGGCTCTAACATGACAAATGTATAATCCTTATATTTGCTGTAAAGTTCTTTCTCGTTGAATCGTTTCTTTTTATTGTTCACCTCGTTTTTGATCATATCAAATTGATGGTTGTTACTATTATTATTATTATTATTGTTATTACTATTATTATGATTGTTTGATTTACTAAAGTTGCTGTTGGAATTATACGGTGTATATGTATCGTTGTTCACAATGATATTATTTGTGGAACCATTTCGACTATGGCGAACATTGTTATTTGCATAAAAATTCTCATTATTATTGAGAATCAACATGCTGTTAGCGATTGGAGGGAAATTGTTGATATTTGTACTATTAGTATTACTATTATTAGGTATTACCGGATTATAAACGGAGGACGGTTCATCTACTTGGAAAAGCGTCAGCTGTTTTCTATGAAGTGGAATTCCAATATTTCCGCTCAAACTTTGACTATGATGATGCTGATGTTTGTTCAAATTTTCTTCAATGAAAGAACTAGTGGAGATCAGCGAAATTTGATGAGAATGTTGTCTTAAATGAGAATGCTTCCGCAAAGTGGAAGAACCAATATCAGCCAAACTTAATGAATTAGCAGGTGAAGTTGAAAACAGTGACACACCATTAGGCAATAAAATATCATTATTAGTATTGTTTCCATTTAAGGATAGACTCAAATTTTCAAAAGAATTTACGGTGGTATCATATAAGCTGTCTTGCAGAATGGTATTTCTTAGAGAGCCTGCCGAGGAGGATGTATTTGAACCGTTATCAAACAATCTTAAAGACTCGTTGGAAGGCATAAATGATAATGAGTTTTGAGTTCTGCTATCATTAAGATTCTTTCCAAATTGATAATTAGCTGTGTTATTATTATTGTTAGGATTAGGCATCGAAAAGCTGAGATTTTCTTGAAATAAAGGTTCGTTTGGATCAAACATGGTTGCAATATTATATTTTTTTATTTGTTTAATTTCGTTTTTTTTTTTTTTTGAATTTGTTTTGAACGTTCTATTAAAATCAAAAAAAAGCTATGGTACACTATAATACAATCTATTTGAGGACACTAATATTGGCTTTCTATTCTGGTTGACTATTTCTTTGGGATGACTTTTCTATGATAATTTTTAAATATTGATTTATTAACTCGTTAAATATCTGAGTTTAGCAGCTTTTATATGTATAACTAGGATGTTCTAAGGGTAATAAGATTGATCGACTTCGTGGTAACAAACAGAAATCAGAAGCTAGAAATACAATGTGGGAAGTCGATACTGATAACAACTACTGGATCTTAACAAATGAGCGAAAGATACGTCGACCAAACCTTGTGTGTATTATTTTTCATAGATGTCTGTTCCACAACTCGTTTTCTGTTGGTATCTTCTTTCCTCTTTTCTTCTTTTTCCAAAACAAAACACAACTCGTTTCTATAGCAACCGGATAAGCATCAATATTCAGGTATTCCAACAACAGTTCTTACGGGTCCTGTTCTATTCTTATTCAGTCTCAATTTTATCAATATCGCTCTTCAATATCTATATGCAATACTATAAGTATCAGCTTATCTGCTTTGCTTATCTTCTAATAATCTTACCAGCTATTATGGGCTATTGCTATCCGAAATAAGCTATTTGCTAAATATTGATTTAATTCGCTAAAATAGATCTATAATAAAATCAAAGGTTCCTCTATTTCCTGTACAAATATATCTACTTAATAAACAGTATTCTTCTCTTAATAAATATTAATACAAATTATACTTTTGTCCTCTTTTTATGGTTATCGTCTTAAACTTCCTATGGAGAGACACCAAAAAAATTTTTAAACACAAAAATCAATTGGGGGAAAATTTTTTTGGCGGAAAAAAAAATAAAAAAAAAAAAAAAAACTCACGTGAACACCAAAATTATCTGCGATGATATTCACGTGACAATAACTAAATGCACTAACATACTCACGTGACAATGCAATTATACACACCAATACAATCACATGATATAAAGAAATGTCACGTGCCAGAAAATTCTAATTTTTTTTTTGTTATACATGATATTTCCTTTTCAGGTAATAACTACAATATTCAATATTTAAAAAGATTATATAGTTTCAAAGATAAATTAAAATTAAATAAAAAAAATAAGAATTAATAACAGTATATAATTTTTTCTCTGTCTTTTTGTTTTTTTTTTAATTTTTTTGTTTTGTGTTAAGACTAATATTAATAATGATAAAAAAAAAATAATCGGTTCACATACAACAACGTAACATAGCAAAAAATCCGGTTTTTTCCTCTGTTTCATCATTTTGATGTTGTGTATTACTGTATGGTTTCTCTATTCTATTTTGTTGTTGCAGCTGTTGTTGTTGCTGTTGAGATTTTCCTTGATCATTGTAAATTTGGCCGTTATTTGTATAGTACTGTTGTTGTTGATGCAGTTGTTGTTGCTGTTGCAGTTGTTGTTGTTGTTGCAGTTGTTGTTGTAACTGCTGTTGCTGCTGTTGTTGTTGTTGTAATTGCTGCTGTTGTTGGTGGAGTTGTTGTTGCTGCTGCTGGATATGTTGTTGCAGTTGTTGTTGCAGTTGCTGGTGATGTTGCAGTTGTAACTGTTGATGACGGCTCTTTCTTTGACGACGCTTTTCATCTGGTGGATTTGGGTTACCATAACCATGTAAGTTTGGCTTCTTATTAATGGCATAATCCCAGCCTTTACCATCGTTTAATGCCATCCAATCATATTTACCATCTGCGGTTTCTCCCATATTGGTTAATACACTCAATAATAAATTTCTATAACCATCATAATCTGGATCTTCTTTGAAACCCAAACTTCTGACCCTTTCCAAGTATTGAGCAAATTGTTTTGGTAAACCAGCACATAATTCATCAACTGGAGTTGTTCTTTTCTTTTCACCAATTTTTTCATATTTTTGTCTATTATTTGGTGCTTTTAAACCTTGCCAAGGTAATTGACCTCTCAAGAAATAAAAGAAAACATGACCCAAAGCTTCTAAATCATCTCTTCTACTTTGTTCTCTTCCTAAATGGGTATTCACAGACATATATCTAGCGGTACCACTCAAAGATTTCTTTTCTCTATATGGGATATGTTGTTTGGTTCGTTGATCGACATAGAATTTAGCCATACCAAAATCGACTAAATGAACATCATTTTCATCAGGCTCGCCTGGTCTACCAATTAAGAAATTATCTGGTTTAATATCTCTGTAAATCAAGTCGTGCTCATGAATAGTCTGAATTAAACTAATCATTTGAACCGCGACTTGAACAGTGGTTTTAATACTGAATTTCCTACCACACCATTCAAATAAATCTTCTAAAGATGGTCCAAGTAAATCAATGACTAATACGTTATGTAAACCTTCAATGCCATAATAATATGCTTTTGGAACACCTTTACTACCAGCCAAAAATTTATATGTCTTATATTCATCTTTTAGTTGGGGAGTATCCGTTTTTCTAGACTCGAATTTAATAGCAACCTGTGTGTTATTGATAACGTTCACACCTTCAAAGATAACTCCAAAAGATCCCTCACCTATTCTATTTCCAATTTTATAATGTAAACCTACAACGTTACCGTTGGTGTTACCGCTAGAAGAAGAAGATTGTCCGTTATTGGCTTCTTTTTGATGAAACGAAAGTCTATTACTCATATTCAAAATTTTATCTCTTTATTCGTTGTGTTTTCCCCCCTTGTAGTTTATCTTAAACATACAAAAATTTTTCCTTGGATTCTTTATATTCTTCTTCTTCAAAAACAAAAAAAAATCAAGTCAAATTAAACTAAATTAAATCAAATCAAATCAAACCAATATTGCTCTTTGTTTTTCTGATATTAAATTCGATGAAATCAACACAAAATACAAAAATAATAACAATAATAAAAAAGAAAGTCAAAACTAACTAAATAAAATTCAAAAATAATTAAAAAACAAGATTGGAATATATCAAAAAATAAAAATAAAATAAAATAAAAAAAAAAAAAAAAAAAAAAAAAAAAAAAAAAAAAAAAAAAAAAAAAAAAAAAAAAAAAAAAAAAAATAGGATGCTGAAAATACTGCTATAAAATTCGTTAATTCTCAAGAAATTT
>JASTUL010000029.1:0-184410 GCA_031125485.1 Saccharomycopsis javanensis
TTTTTTTTTTTTTTTTTTTTTTTTTTTTTTTTTTTTTTAAAAAAAAAAAAAAAAAAAAAAAAAAAAAAAAAAAAAAAAAAAAAAAAAAAAAAAAAAAAAAAAAATAAAAGAATAAAAGAATAAAAAACTAATAAATGACAAATAAAGAGGAAGAAAAGAGAAGTAAACACAAAAGACCTAAATAAAGTTAGATAACCATTTAATACCTTCACCATATCCTTGTCTCATGACAACGGAAACCATAAAAAGTTCGAGAGGTCTTACACCCTCATTGAGATTAGTAGTGTCTCTACCAGTAGTGTTGTATAATCCCAAAGCTTGTCTTAATTCATTTTCATGAACAGCACGAGGAGAATCAATTTTGTTACCTAAAACCAAAAATGGAACCTTCTTCAATTCCTCAATTGCCAATAAATGATCTAATTCGACTTTGCTTTCTGCAAATCTTTCAGGGTCTGCAGCGTCGACCAAATAAACAATTCCGTCAACTTCAGGGAAATAATCTTTCCATAATCTTCTAGCTAATTCGTGACCACCGAGATCAAATGTAGTAAACTTAACATTACCAATAGATAACTCTTCAGACGTAGGATGTAAAGTTGGTTGCAATGTGGCTAATCTGTCATTTTTTAACATGTGTAATAAGGTGGTCTTCCCAGCATTATCTAAACCTAAAAATAATAATTTGGCATTTTTGTTATACAAGCCTAAGTAAGACAAAACATTTTGGAACCAATCAAAAACCCACATTTTTGTATTTCTCTTTTCTTAACTATAATTATATGTAAAATCCTATTGAAAAAATAAAACCTTCAGTATCGATGTATATTTGTTAATAAATTAAATCAAACAATTAAAAGTAATTATCCCTTGATTCAAATCTTATCATTAATTTGCTTTGGTTTTTATATCCTATTATACTTCTCGTCGTCTTTTTTTTTCTCTTCCTTTTTTTATGGTGGTGCTGTTTTTTTTTTTTTTTTTTTTTTTAAGCGTTTAACTAACAAAAAGTCTTTCTTATATATATTTTTAATCCATAAGCACCGGTTGTGAGCTCAGTAACATAAACTTAATCAAATTTCAACATGAAGATCAAAAGGAAATTCTCTTGGATTCCCCTTCAGGATATATAGTCATATTATGTCTAAAATTATAGAGCCCTCACATTTCATTTCATTCTTTAACTTTTTAATATTATGTGAAATTGCAAAAAAAAAGTTTACATATATGACGATGTTAGTCAGTTTAAATAGAGCATCTTAATTAGCATGATGAGCATTTGATACCGCATTATGGATGTTAAATATTGCACGTTCAAATATGTGTTAATATATACCATGGCAAGGTATCTACAATCCATAGATAAAAAAATTAATATTTCTCAATTAATTAGTTATAAATAACAATAAAAATGCCTCGTTGAAATGAAACAAATGAAATAACAAAATCTTGAATAATATGAAGAAGTCGGAAAAAAACTGTATAACGAGGTAAACATAATAAGGAAAAAAAGCAGAAAAATAAAGAAGATATAGAAAAAGATAAACCAAATTTTGCACTCTAATTGAAAAAAAAAAAAGATTCTCTATCCATTTTATTTTTTTTTTTTTTTTGTTGTTGTTGTTGTCTTTATTAATATTATTACTTCTCTCCTGCTTTTTCTTTTCTTTAAGTCCCTTAACAATTTTAAAAAAAATAAAATAAAACAAAAATACCAAACAAGGAGCATACATATGACAGAATGGAAAATAGAAATAGAATATGATTGTACAATCTCTTTAGAATCTGAGAGACAAAAAGAGGAAAACAGAGAAAAAAAATTCTCTTTTGTTAAAGTATCTATTCTAAATCTTCTCGAACCAAAGATTTTGCCCAACGTCTGGCAATAATCGAAACCCTCAAAAATCTTCTGGATGCATATTTTCTAAAAAATTCTGTATGAACAATTGGTGAAATTAAATATTCTATAATCATGTTACAAACTTCTTCAAGATCTGATTCTGTGTAACCACCAGAATAGTAAATTAAATTATTATTCCAGTCCCCGCTATTTGAGATTTTTCTCGCTAAATTCATGGCAGCAGCTGAACATAAGCTCGGCAACATACCAATGAATCTATGATCTGTTATAGTAATTTCCAAAAGATATTTACCCATTGTTCGATTTTCTATATCATAATCATCAGCTTTTGATATTCTTCTAAGGAAATTCATAGGATTGGCATATGCAACATTGAATTCTAGAACACGGATAATTTCTTTTTCAGCAACAATAATTTCTTCTTCACTGCAACCGCCATCTGTGACGGCAGAGCAACTTCTAACAGAAAGTGAGTGAACTTCCTCATATTTAGATGCAATGAAGAGAGAACTCACTGCCAACAATTGTAATTTTTGTAAATCGACTTGTTCTATAGATAAAAATCGATCCATTAAATTAATAGACAAAAACAAAGTCTCCGGATTTAACCTGAATCTTAAATGAATTTCTATTATCCAATCAACCAAAATGGATCTCATTCTAGGTTGTAAATTCGGTTGCCACGTGAGATACTCTGAATCTGGTAAAGCTTTGGACTCCAAATTATGAAGGTAATCAAAGATATCTTCCACATATTCACTGGCCATCAAAGGATCATTCCAATCATCTACATCTAGATCATCATGTTCAACGTTAATTCTTTGGCGCTTGTGAAGTCTATCTGATGTTTCCGCTGTCTCTGCAGTTCTTTTATTGGAAGTTACAACAACTGCCTCGTTAAATCTTTCGGAGATTGTAGTATCACCAGGCATCTCGTCTCTTCTTATTTGAACTCTTCTATCATTAGCAGTGGTAGATTTAGTTCTAGATGTAGTTGATTGTTGCAGCTGCTGATGAAGACTTGATTTAGAGTTAGTTATAGTATTACTATTATCATCTTTATCCAGGTGTTCTATTTTGTGGTTCTTGCTTGATGTAGCTACCGCTGTTGAGTTTGAAGATGTATCATTAGATAGTTGAACCGCAGCAGCTTTAATAACTGTATTTCTCTTTGTAGATGTTTTATTATCAGCGGTGGAGTTAATAGAAGCATTTGAGATAGATGCCAGCTTGATAGGTTGTAAAGGAGGACGAGATTCTGGGATACTAGTTTCTGAATTATTATTATTTGTTGTTGGAATGAGAGGTTTATCGGATATGACGCCATTTTTATTGCTATTGTTGTTTATATTTATTAACGCGCCTCTTTTGGATCTTTTGTTATTACTGACATTGCTGGATTCATTTTTAACCAGAATATCTTTATTTCTTGAAGAAATAGAAGCAATTGCATTTTCATCAACAGCAGTATTCGCGAGTGAGTTTCTCTAATTGAAAGAGATATGTTAGTAATGAATAAAGACAAGTAACAAAAAAAATAGAAATTGAAACTTAAGTAAAATAGTATACATACTGGCATTCTTTTGATTTTTATGAGCTATAGTTATTGGCAATATAATGGACAACTGGGACTGTTTGGCAAGATAAGAAAGAGTGAAATGAAAGAATCTCGTGACAATTGGGTAGATTCAAGCTTTTTCTTTTACTTTTCTTGGTTATTTATAGCTAATCCAGGGTGTTATGGAATATACTCAAAATAATTAATAATTTATAACGATAGAAATTATTTTGTGACTTCTCTTTTTCAAAAACAAAACAAAAAAAAAATTACTATTTTTGCTTCAATAATAATAATAAGAAGAAAAAATATACACGCTAAATAAACCCAAGCAGAATAAAGCTAGTAAGGAAATGAGATCAGATAACTGTTAGTAAATATTAAATTGATCCTAACAACAACAAGGACACTCGAGAAATTTGGGAAGAAAAGTCCAAAGAACAAATAGTTCACTTTTAAACACTATAGAGAAGAACACTGTATTAATATCCACTAAAGAAGCTGAAATGAACAATTATATTCTAACCCGTTGTACAAGTAGTAATAAGTAACAAAACTTATAATTTTCAATTATTATTTATCTTTGTATGTTTCTAATAACCAATTTATTTCCATATAATAGCAGTTAAATAAGAAAAAAAGTATTAAAAAAAAATTTTTGTTGTCGGCAGAACGAACGCGTTGCTTCATAGTGCATTTGATATTTCCTAATATGGAAATATATAAATAATTAATCGAAAGAAACTGTAAATATACCAGTCCAAAAGCAGAAACCATAAAAATCATTAGTAAAAAATGAACCAAATTCTCTAGATTCATTGGTTTTTACAAGAAAAAACGTGTATTTCAGGGAAAACTATATGTTATATAGTTGAATAAATATATCCCTGTCGCTAGTTCACATATTAATATGCAAATCTACAGACTATTTCAAAATCTTTGTAATCGAAAAAGACAGTTTGCACTAACGTAGAACTTTTCCAAGGAGAATTGGTTTGAAAAAGACAATATTCTATCCAGAAAAAATAAAAATAAAAGAGGAAAAAAAAAAAAAAAAAGGTGATATTTTAAAACAAAGAATTCTTTACAGTAACATTAGCATAGTTAACCGTTCAATTCAACATTGCTCATGGTTTTTCTTTTCTTTCTCAGAAAAGAATTGGCTGAGCTCTATTCTTACATAAATTGGCTTCATTCTTTCTTAATGACAAAGAGCCTGTAATACTTATATTTTTACAAAAAGTCATGCAGTTCATTAGTTCATTCTTTTTGATATTTCTCTTCTTTTGTTTGTTTTTTTTTTTCAATTTATTTTTCTACTTTGCCAAAAATTTTATTATCTTTTCTTAAATCCAAGAGCTACACGCCTATCCTTCATCAACTTCTTCTTACTGTTGCCCCCTTTCTTAGCGATACTTATCTTGATCGGTGCTTTGTCTAATGTTTCTCGTTCACGCTTACTACTTCCAGAGTTTGTCTTTATATCAGTTGCCTGAGTACTCTTAGACTCGTTTTTCTTTTCCGCCAATCGTTTCGAATCATCCTCGATTTTCCTCTGTAACATCATCATATGCACTTGCTCATCATTCTTTTCATTACTCTCTTTCTCCATCTTCTGGTTATCCTGTTTCCTTTTATTTTCTGGAATATAAATCGTGGTGTGTTGCATATTCAAAGCATCGTCGCCATCAGTCACGCCTTGATAATTACTTGCCAACTTATCTAAATCAATTCCTTCAATAGTAATCTTTCCTTGCTGCGCCATCTTAATAATAAATATCAGAAGCGAACTATACCTTGTAGCATTCAAATGAATGTGGTCTTTATCATTAAGTATGTATTCCTGGTAATACTTGTTAGCATTAACCTTTTTATGACCATGAGCAGCTTTTAACAATTTTAAAAAATCTTGTTCAAATAGCACACTATACTCATTCACTTTTTTCTCAATCGACTGTTTTGTATTACCTAAGTTTTGCATTCGCCCAACATGTGATGCTGATAATATATGATTTTTGAATCCATTGGCATCTCTGCATTGCTTTTCACATATTTGGCAATAAAATTTCACTTTCTGAAGTCCTTTTGATTTTATTTGTTTCGCAATATACTTAGGAGTTCCAAACTCTGCCTTCCCCATTATTTTAAAATGCACCTGGACTTTTAGCAGAACAATACAAGTTTTTTGAAGATTTTTTAATAGATATTTCGTCAGATATTTCTAGAATTGATTAATATGTCATTCTTAATTAATGGTTTGTTTAACTCCATTTTGGTTTCCTTTTTTTTTTCAACATGCATGAGCGCACTACAAGTTTATGTCACAGAAAAGAATTATTCAAGAAATGGTTAATTCCTCAAGACATCTAAGCAGAAAACAGAGCTTTCATGAAGTTAATTTGAGACTTCTCAGTCATTTCCAATTTTTATATATCCAGAATATTGGTGTGTCTGTTAATAATTTATAAAGCAATATGATTAAAGAACTGGAAGATGATGATTATATAGGATCAAGAGAAGTCACACCTGGAGTTCAAACCACCACATCAATTATTAAAAAAAAAAGACATAGCATTGGCACTAAAGATCATAAACAATTAAACAATAATTCTCTGGAAGATGAAGATGAAGACGACGAAAAAATTGTTAAGAAAAAGCGCATAGTAATTGACGAGCCAGACGATGATGATGATGACGATGATGAATTTGGCACGAGTAATAATAAAAATTCTAAAAAAAAGAAACCAGTAATTGATGAAAAGCTAATGGGTGCAAATGGTGGATATGCTTGGGAAGACGAAATTAAACGTTCTTGGGATATAGTTAAAGAAGATAATAACAACCAATTAAGTTCTATTGTGAGTGGATTAGTGGAGGCTAATAAGTTGAAGAAAATTTATAAAGATGTTACACCTTTCCAAAGAGGTATTATTAGATCGTTAATTCTTGTAGTTGACTGTTCACAGGCTATGGCAGAAAAGGATCTAAGACCAAACAGATATAGTTTGACTTTTCAATACGTGGCAGAATTTGTTTCAGAGTTCTTTGATCAAAATCCTATCTCGCAACTAGGCATAGTGGCAATGAGAAACGGTATAGCCACGGTGATAAGCGATTTAAGTGGAAATCCTATAGATCACATCAATAATCTTAAATCCTTTAAAATTAATAACAATGAAGCTAAAGGAGATCCGTCTTTACAAAATGCGTTAGAAATGTCAAGAGGACTTTTACTACACACTTCACAACATTCAACAAAAGAAATATTAATAATATTTGGTACTTTATTCACCAGTGATCCTGGAGATATATTTAAAACAATTAATCATTTGGTAACTGAGAAAATACGAGTAAGGATTGTTGGTCTTAATGCGGAGGTGAGTATTTGCTCCAAGATTGTAGAAAAAACAAATTTTGGACAAATTAAACAAAATTATGGTATTGTTTTAAATGAGCAGCATTTTAAAGATTTAATGAATGATTGTGTAACTCCATTACCTGCTATTAAAAAGATTACGAAAACTATCAAAGATTCCAGCGCATTATCTAACGATGCAGTTAAAGAAGATTCATCTATTTCTACGAAAAAGACATTCAATTTAATTAAAATGGGATTCCCAAAAAGAATTTCGGAAGATACACCTACTTTTTGTTCGTGTCATTCTAACTTGAATTATGGTGGTTATATTTGCCCATTTTGTAAAGCTAAAATTTGTTCACTACCAACGATCTGTCCTACTTGCAATTTAATGTTGATCAGTTCTACTCATTTAGCTAGATCATATCATCATTTATTTCCATTAAAAATATACGATGAAGTTCCGTTGGACATAGATGAGAAAAATGTCGCGTATTTCAGTGAAGATCGTTGCTACTCTTGTCATAACGAATTTCCTGTTCTTGATAGAACAGTCATAGATCCTAATATAGTTAAAGGCAGTTCCAGGTATCGCTGCAAAGATTGTAGTAAAATTTATTGTATAGACTGCAATGTCTTCATTCACGAAACTTTACATAATTGTCCAGGCTGTGAGTCAAATATTAGATAGATTATATGTATTCAATAAGAGAGATATTCATATTTCTTAAATTCGCTTGTAATAATTAATTACTCTGCTAATTATAATCTAAGAATATTTGTATCATTTCTATTACTACTCAAAGATAACCAGAAGCTAGTTTTTGTTGAATAGCTTGTATTTCTTTTAAGCTTGTAGCATTAAGTAATTGTTGTTTAAGTTTATTTTTATCGTCATCAGATAACATTTTAACAACATTCTGTGTTTGCTTGTTTATATTCACGTCGATACTAGGAGATTCTGTATTTCCATCACTACGTCTTATCGACATATTATCAGCTTGAATTTCACTAATTTCATTCGCTTTCAAAAAAACATCAATATTCCTTATTTTTTCACTAGCCTCCTGCTTCTCTTTCTGTCTTATTCTTTGACAATCTAAAACCTCTAAATTCGGAAATAAACTTATAAGAAACAATCTATAAAGTTTATGTTTCGAGATAGGATTTGCATCAACAGTTAAAAATTTCAAATTTTTCAAATTTCTTAAATTATATAGTTCCTTGAATGAATTAATATCGTTCTGATAAAGAGAAAGATTTTCAAGGTTTGGAAGTTTGATAACATCAATTTTTGAAATGTAATTGTTTGCCAATATAAGGGTTTTAAGAAAACATAATTTTGGAAGATTGTCCAAATACTTTAATCTATTGGATGATAGATCCATACATTCATATTTATCTGCTGTCAATTCAATGTTCTCAATAAATTTTATAGAAAAATTCTTCAACGATAACGTAAATTCCCCTATAGCATTCAAATGTGACACCTTGGGCTGTGATAAAAGCTCTGCCGTAATTTGCATTGTTCGCTTTCGTATTTAAAATGAATATTTTATACCTTTTTGGAAAATAAATGAATATAAAATAACAACAAGAGAGAAATAAAAAGGAAATGAATGCCAATGATTGACTAATAGAATTGTCACAGATCATATAAAGATAGATTAAAATTAACCATTAAACAGTGTATCACCAACATTATGTAAACACTAATGAGCTGAATTCTCTAACTTATGTGCATTGCAAGATTCAAGTCGGTCAGCAATAAATTAACCTTTGAATTCACGTGCAATATTACAGGGCACACTCACATGATAAACAAATTAAATAGTTTTAAGATATTTTAAAAACTTAAAATTCTTGAACATTTTTTTATTTTCGACAGTTACCAAAACTCGTACAGATAAATTGAAAAAACGCATACTTTTCATGAGTAAAAGTAGATAACAGAGAAAAATAAAAGAAATACTAACATCCTAACAAATGCAGGGCTTCCAACCAATATTTTTTTTTATGTAAAATCATCAAAAGCCTTTGAAGAATATAGCATCGCGTGTGATAGCTTAAGAATATTCATTAAAAAAAAAAAAAAAAAAAAAAAAAAAAATTAAAAAAAAAGCAGTTTTTAAAGATGGATGAAATATTTCAACCATCTATTTATACTTTAAGTTGTTGAATTCATCAAGCGTCGAAAAACCTACAGGCATACCAATAATAGCTTTTATTTTTGGAAGACGAATATTATCAATAATTAATTAAAGATGTCTAAGATCACTTCTTCTCAAGTCAGAGAATCTGTTCAAAAGATTTTGACCTACTCCAACGAAACCAAGAAGAGAAACTTTTTGGAAACCGTTGAATTACAAGTTGGTTTGAAGAACTATGACCCACAAAGAGACAAGCGTTTCTCTGGTACTTTAAGATTACCTCAAGTTCCAAGACCAAACATGACCATCTGTATTTTTGGTGATGCTTTTGATGTCGACAGAGCTAAGTCTTTAGGTATTGATGCTATGTCCGTTGAAGATTTAAAGAAATTAAACAAGAACAAAAAGTTGATCAAAAAATTGGCTAAAAAGTACAATGCTTTCATTGCTTCCGAAGTTTTGATTAAACAAGTTCCAAGATTATTGGGTCCACAATTATCTAAGGCTGGTAAGTTCCCAACTCCAGTTTCCCACAACGATGACTTGTTTGCTAAGGTTTCTGATGTCAGAGCTACCATCAAGTTCCAATTGAAGAAGGTCTTATGTTTGGCTGT
Source organism: Saccharomycopsis javanensis (assembly GCA_031125485.1). Classification (NCBI taxonomy): domain Eukaryota; kingdom Fungi; phylum Ascomycota; class Saccharomycetes; order Ascoideales; family Saccharomycopsidaceae; genus Saccharomycopsis; species Saccharomycopsis javanensis. The sequence continues at coordinate 9,542 of JASTUL010000029.1, forward strand.
TGCCGTTGGTAACGTTGAAATGGAAGAAGATGCTTTAGTCAACCAAATTATGATGGCTTCTAACTTCTTGGTTTCTTTGTTGAAGAAGAACTGGCAAAACGTTGGTTCTTTGCACATTAAATCTTCTATGGGTCCAGTTTTCAGAATTTACTAAGTGGTTAGCTGCTTAATATTTTACATAAAAGTTTAAATATTTGTAGTAATGAATGAATAGAATCATATGAAAAGAATTTTTTGCAAAAAAAGGAAAAGTGCTAAACGTAAGATTTTTTTTAATGAGTATTGTAACAAAACTATAGCAAATATATATATATATATATATATTGGTTACTAAGTGCTAATTAATTGTTGATAAAATGATTCCAAATTCACTCCTAACAATTTTTTTTTTTTCACAAGACAAACAAAAAACATTAGTCTTTCAGAGAAGTTCAAATTATTGTAAAAGAAAGACAATGTTTCTTTTGTAATGTTATCTTTAATTAATTTCGTATTTTGTGCTTTTCCAATTTTATTATCTACTTCGATATTTTTTAATTCAATTTCTTTAGGTTTCAAAGTTTTGGGCGTTCGCTTTTTTAAATGTAAATAGGGCTCTGGTGGATTCTTATCTGTACTAGGTTCTAGCTGTAAGGTGTCTTCTAGAACATCATCAACGTTTTTTCCAATATTGGAAGGTTTTGATTGCATTGCTTCTTTGCTACCTACTTCAAAATTTTCATCATTATCTGTATTATCATCTCTATACATTTCTTCTTGAATATTGGATTCTGGAGCTCCTAGTGACTCAACACCCGCTTCATCAACCACCGGTTCCAATTTATTGTTTGATTCTAAATCATCAGCTTCTGCTTCATTGATCTCTGTTTCATCATTTATCTCTACATTTGTTTCTCCTGATATCTCATCATCGGTTGCAACACTATCAGTATTACTTGAATTTGCAATCACAAGTTCTTGAATGATTTCTTGTTCTTTATTATTCTCATAGTGTGTCAAATTCTTATCATAGGTCGAAGATAGTTGACCTTTCTTCCAAATTTCTTTATCAGTTGAGTTCTTGTCTAATTCGATTTTATTATATAACTTTCTTAAGATTTCAGAGACCAAATCAATATTTTTCATTACTTCAGTTTTTAAGTTCTTTTTAGCACTTTCTACAACATTTTCTCCTTTCACACTATCAATAAATTCTATAATATCATATTGTACTTTCAAATTGTCTTTACTTTCAAAATTATTAATTGAACTAGAAACAGGACTTACAAGCTTTTTAGTTGTTTTGATTACATCGTTTACAATATCATCAAAGTTATTCAAAGCCAAATTTACTTTCTTGCTTAGTTTTTTCATAGTTGACTGAAAGTTAGTCAAATTTTCATTTTCAGAAACAGAGTAATTTTCATTTATATCAATTTTAGAATACCATTTATTAGAACTTTTTTTTCCTAAGATGGAATTTTTGAATTGTTTGAAAAATTGCCAAACTTTTGCAAACATGAAGTTATTGTTAAGATCATTTGGAGTATAGAATAAAGGAATAAAATATTGTAGTTTTAATTGTGTTTTGTTTTTTTTTGTCAAGAAAAACGGTATAAATTTCAATTTCATCCACTGGAAATAAACATTATCTGAATATAAAGGGGAAATTGGTACATTTTGGTTACAGTCAAAGTTTTCAAATTCTAATAGGTCAATATATTTTTCCTTTTTAAGATTTTGAGATTTCGAGCTGCCAATTTCCGAACCAAATAAACCATTCAAGTAAGCATACGTAAATTTGTTTAAATGGCATTGAAATATTCCACCAACAAGTGAAAATGGTTTAAAAATTTGAATTTTCCTAGCATGATATTTTTCATTTCTTGCAAATTTGAAACACTTTATATCACTTTCCATTAAAGAATGATATATTTCCTGATAATTGAAGTTTTCTTCTGTAATATTATCTGTTATTACGTTATTGGTGTCTACTATAGTTCCAAAATCAAATAATCTTTTCACTTGATAATTTTTTACAGAATTTAAATCTTTTATTAATTGGGTATTGAAAATCTGATGGAATAGATTAGAACTGCCGGGCTTTGTACTAATTTGGTTGGGATGATTGAATTTGAAACATATTGTTGAATTCCAATTCATGTTTGTTTCTTTATCATGTAAATGGTTATTTATATTGAATAAGTTTTTTCCATTGGAACACATGCTTACTATAATATTAGCATTATAAAGCGACGAACTCTGAGATTTCTTACTATTATCCATACTTGAGTAGCCTTCACTGTGTCCTTGACTGCTACTTATCATAGACAATTCATTTTTCTTATAGAATCGTAAACCACTATATGGCATATAGTTTGATCCACTTGGATCACAAAATCTGTCATTTATTAAGATATTTGCGAGAACATTCCTAAAAAGAACTACAAGTACTAGATAAAACCGAAGTTCCTTAGCGCTCAACATTTCAATGTAAAATTCTTATCAGATTAACCAGAATATAGAATGCTTTTATGATATATATTTGTATATTTAGGTTATTTTTACGACAAGCATAGAAGAGTTTTATCATCAACATTTTTTCATCTAAATTATCAGTGATATTTACTGATGTTTAAATCTTTACTAAAAAAATCACAACGAAAAGAACAAGAAAAAAATTGCAAACACATTTCAAATAAGCGCGAAGACATTGAAATGACAAAAGTTATAACAAAAACAAACAAACAAAAAAAAAAAGATAGTAATTAAACTAGAAAGAAATCAAGAAAGATTATGAATAAAAAGAATATGAATGTAAAAAGGAGAGGTAAGACAATAATGACTATTTCAACTTTTATTAGTACCATTTCTTCTTAAAAAACAAAAAAAGAAAATGATAAACATAAGACAACAACAACAAATTCTAATTTCTGGTTTTAAAATGTTGTGGAGGAATTTCTAAAAGTATTGCTTGATGACCTTAATAAGGTATGAATCTGATATCTTCATATGATCGTCATTAATTGAATCAAATTTGACTTTATTTTGATTAAACAAAGATTTTAAGCCAATTAAATTACTTCTAAAATTATTAGTTAATTGGAAAGGAATACTGAAAGAGCCGTCAGGCTCTTTGTCATCAGTGAACCAATCCCAAAACCAAGCAGTTTCTTTTGGCAAAACCACGGTATCTTGGTCAAACTTCACCATTAAAAAAGTTTTCCTAATAGACGACGCGAGTCTATTTTTGTATGTGATATTAGGGTGAACTTCATTATTCACAAATGACAAGAAATTTGAATGTTTCAAATATTTATCATAATCATTCAGATATGGAGAGATTCTAAAGTACTGAGCAAAGACCAATTTCTTTTGAACCGAATCAGACCAAATGGTTTTCAATATTAATTTGTTTCTATTTTCACAAATGTAATCATTTGGCGCACATCTAGGTAATTCCAGAATCCCATTATGAGGAGAACCAAAAGTGATCAAAGAATGGACTGAATTAGGAGGATCAAAGATATCGCAAGTCTCTATTAAGGAACGAGCAAATAATCCACCTTGCGAGAATCCCATTATATTGACGCCTAAACCTTTGTCTATAGCATCTAATATTTCAATATCTATAGATATTCTGTCACACATATTCTTAATTTCGTCATGCATATCAGCAATGATGGATTTTTCCATATCATTTGATTCACCAAGACTAATTGAATAAATATATGTCTCTGGGTTCACGGATCTTACTAGTTCAAAAACCTTTTGCATTGAACTTGAGTTGTATGAGTCACCAAAGCCATGCCATACTATCAAAGGACGAGCACTTGAATAATGGATGCCGTTTGTGTTGCTACTATTTGATAATATGCTATTCAATGTGGTGGTGATTCTAGCGTCTTGATCAGGAATTATTAAAAGCTCTTCATTTGTGGAAGATGGCAGTTCCGGCTTGCATTTTGCCACATCAAAAAGATATTTGTATGTATCTTGCTCATTTTGCTGTGTTCCAATTTCTTCACTTTGAAACAATTTCTTATAATGGCCATATCCTATATCAAAGGATGCCAAATAAGGAAGAAATCGGTTGAATATTCTCATGATAATATCAATGCGATACCCTGCAATTCTAGCTAATAATAGTGATAGTAATTTAAAAAAAATAAAAAATAAAAAAACCGTTGAATAATCAAAGGGTTGCTGTATCAGAACTTATACAAAAACAGAACGAAGCTGTTGCACTCTACGTTATTTAGCGTGAATATTTACCGAGCTATGTTGTTTTAACGTATGTAGGCTAGGTATGAGCTAGGTACTTTCTATCGTTAAGAATGCTCATTCTAGTGTATTCAATGATTGATTATCTGTTATAGGGATGGTTCCATGTATCCCTTTATTTTCCCTTATAAATTTTTTCTTTTTTTTGCCAGTTATTTAAAAAGTAAATCAGTGCACATAATCGGTCTAACTTTGACATTGAATCAAAAAAAAAAAAAAAAAAAAGTGTCACATGAAGACTTTCTCCAAAACACTAAAAGAGACACAATAATTAAAATACTGTTTTAAGCTAAATAAGAGACGCGTCAGAAATTATAATTAGGTATCTTATTGACAATTTTCACGAAAAAAAGTACAATCCTTCTTCTAAAAAAATTAGGAAATAAAAATCAATTTCAGGTTTTATTGAATAGTCTGAGATATCATTAATATCCAATAGATATAAATAAGTAGTAACTAATAATAATAATATATATATATATATATTGAGTTTAAAACGCGCAGTACATTTTGAACATTTTCGTTTTCTGTCAGGAAAATACTTATGATAGCCATCTCAGGTGCGGTTAGACTTTTGTCTGGACTTTTTTTTTGGTTATTGTTCGAGCCATACTTACTTGATAATATATGAACAAAAGGAAGCATATGGACAATTTGTCAAATATTTTCCGACACTTTGCCGCGTGCGGTTTTTTTCCTTTTTTTTTAGTCCGCTTTTCTTCTTTTTCTCTTAGTTTGGAGGATACCAAATCTACCCTTCCCCCCAGGAAATAATATATATATGAACAACGTCTACGATAATAATATATAAGAGTCTTGAGTAATATCAAAAGTGCAACCCCATTACGGACAAACAAATATCTTGAATCATAGAAAGTATAAGTAGCCGCGACTTCATTGATATTTTGTTTTTTGTTGCCCAGTAAAATAACAATTGCCCGTAATCAACAATATCCGTTGTGCAGAAAAGTGACCAGAATATATAAAAATAAAGGCTGCAAATATAAAGCAGCTTATCAATTAAGAGTAATAACAATAAGAAGAATAAAAGGCTCAAAAGATGTCACAAGAAAAAACGAATGGCTCCGAGAGTGCAAAGTTAGCTTTAGATTATTCATCGTTGGATATAAATACCATAAATCTTGATCAGTCTATAGCAGTGTTGACAAATACGATATTAGATTTGTTTGATTACGTGGAATACAGAAACTCTATGATAGAGAAACAAAAAAAACAGCTAGATCGATATGAGGAAAATCAACAGCATAATTCTTTGCAACCGCTGGACAATTCTAATGATGACCTTTCAGATTTGGCAAAACTTAAAAGCAACGAAAGCATAGAGAATTCAGGAATAGATAATAAGGCCTATGATGTTCTTGTGAACAATTACAAAGATATCACTTTCAAGAAAGTAAAGCTCCAACAGGGCTATCAATTTGAAGATCATTTGCAAGATGGAAGTAATCATGGAGACGATGGTATCGGCAGTGGTCATAATGAAGATTATATTGAGAATAATGATAGCAACAGTGATAGTAATAGTAATGATAGTAATAATGACACTAATGATAATAGTAATAGTAATAATAATGATAATAGTAATAGTAATTATAATGATAATAGTAATAGTAATAATAATGATAATAGTAATAGTAATAATAATGATAATAGTAACAGTAATAACGAAACAGAAAAAGACAATGAATCAAATAATGGTGAGGAACTCAAAGTGAAATTTAAAATTGGCGACAACATTGAACAAGAGATTACTAAGGATAAAAATGATGATGAGAGATACACACATGAGAAAATCAATTCTTTATTTAAAAGATTCAATTTGAAAAAGAAGCCACCAATTTCTGTTCATGGCTACATTAAACGATTGGTGAAATATTTGAAGGTTTCAACAACTGTAGTAGTTGCAGCATCATTTTACATTTATAATTTGATTTATTTTCCGCACGAAAACCATCCGTGGAAGAGAAATGACTCAGAGATAAAAGAAGAAGAAAGACAAGAAGATGAAACTGATTTCCATCATTTAAAGTTATATTTAGATTTAGACGAGCTAAACGTTCACAGAATATTATTGACTGCTTTTAGAATTTCAGGCAAACTTATTGAAGATATGAATTACAATTCTAAATATTTTTGTCAGATCGTTGGAATCGATAAAAAATGGTTATTGAAATTAGAAACTATAATGTTATTCTTATTAAATTTCGATTTGAAAGTGGATGCAAATTGTTTGAATCATTATTTTCGAAAGTTGAAAACATTGAATGATAGGTCTATAGTGAACAAATCCTAATCTAAAAAAAATTTTAAAAAAAAATGAAAAATTCAAGAAATTGTCTCATATAATATAGTGTCGTCTTATTGCTTATATTTAATTTCATACTTCTTTGTTTCTTTCTTATAATATGTTCTTTTATTGTTTTAATATATATATATATATATATATATATATAATTGCGAGTTTCTATTTTTTGTTGCAAAATAATTCAATCTTGTTTTTTTCAATCAAATTTTTTTATTTCTTTTTCACATATGCTTTCCATTCTCTTCATGAAATAACCTAGTTTTATGAATAATTTTTTTATTTTACAAACAATCATTTTTATTCTCGATATATTTGTATTCAGATTAAAGATTGTCAAGTGATCATTCATGAAAGATTCTCCATAATTCTTTTTTTTTTTTTTTTTGAAATTAGTTGACTAAACAATAATAACTGTGACAGACATTCAAAAAGTAAATACACTCTCTATATACATAGTTAACTCTCCAATGAAATCTAGTTGACTGTGAAAATTAATCGAATATAGCTTACTAAGTTTTTTTAAATATATTTTTTTGTAATTTTTTGTTAAAAAAATAGATTAATACTCCAAACTTTCGTTTTCTTTTTAAAGACTTTAAATTATTATTATTATCATTGCTGTTATCACAAAATTCATGTTCATTAGTAAATGCCATTCTACTAAACAAAAACAAACAAACTCGACTGAGAACAATTGAATATTTCATAAATAATTTAATCAGTTTTCAAGTTTATCCTTTGTTGTTTGATTGAATTTTGTATGTACGGATTCAACGCGATTGTTCTCCTGCATAGATCTCCTTCTAAAAATGAAACCTAGAATTGTACGTTAATAATGTTTCTCACCGTTTATACGTACAGCCAAAAGACAGCAAAAATAAAAAATAAAAGAAAGACGACCATCTAAAAGAATTTACCATACAGTACAAAAAAAAAAAAAAAAAAAAAGGACAAAAACAGGGAGGCAAAAGTTGAAGAAAAGTACAGAGTGGAACTAATTGAAAGCAATATTGAATCACTCCAAGCTTATAACTAGTTAATAGATATATAAAAATATAAGTTTTGTGTTTCACAATAAGATTTTAAAAAAGAAAACTTTGCGATAATTATTAATCAAACTAGAATTATTATTATCTTATCATTTTCGGTACATCTATCGGTTGCATTATCAGTAGAGTGTTTGTTTTGTGTGTGTTTTCGTTATTAGTATCATTTTCAGGAATATAGAATAGATAATCGAGGAAAATATCAAAGTCATATCTTCTATCTCTCCTTTTTAAAACCGATAGTCTTTCTTTTTAAATCAAATTTCTCAGATTTTCCACCAAAAGCAAAACGAAAACTAGCCGTTCATCAGTGATATCTTGCTATTTTCAGTTTACCAGTGATATTTTGCTATTTACAGGTTACCAGTGATATCTTGCTATTTTCAGTTTATCAGTGATATTTCACAGTTTTTCAAGATCATCTTGATACACATTTATGTACCTAGTTCAAGTTAAGAATGCAGAACCAAAGACAAAGACCTTCGCTAACTATAAATTCTAAAAAAGCAGCGAATGTTGCTGCTCCTCCGGCGATCACTCCAGGTGGTGGCAGAAATCCATATCAGACGCCGCATGCATCAACCTCAAGTTTTGGTTTATACCAACTTGGTGCTTCTTCTCTTCTTCAAACTCCCACTACTACGAGCTCTTCTATTGCAAATACGAATAATAATAATAACATAGCAGCAAATAATAATGGTAATAATTCTTCTACATTTGCTAATATCCATCAAAACCCTATAACTCCAGTAACCCCTTTTCCAAGAAATAATAGCCATGGTTCAACATCTTCTCCATCATATTTCCAATTGCATCCACCTAATACCCCAGCTGCATTCCAGAGAAACGATTCCAAAGTTAGCATAATTAGTACTATTGAAGACGATGATTTTGACGAAGCTGATGACAGTAGAAATAGTAATTTTGATGATTCTCAGGTTAGCAGAAACAGTGCTAAGAACACGCTTTACGGTAAAATTGGTCAATCAATCAGTAATGGAAATGAAGGAGATATTGACTCTGAACATGATTTGTCTTTGTATTCCCAATCTAGCTTAGCTGAAGTTAATACGTTGAATGGTGATGGCAACACACAGATAGAAATAATCAAATTCAGTAAAAGTTTTGACATTCTTTTATACAATAATTACCAAACTTATATTTCAAATCCTCAAATTACTCCATTTAGTGGAAGATATCCTCCATCAGGAGTTGTTTCAGTGGTAGCGAAAGAATCATTAAGAATAGCATTGGAAAAAAACATAATAATTGAATTAAACTCATTGAACAATTCCAAATTCACTTCAATGAATATTTCATCTTTTGATTATTCCGCTTTGATGGGCCAAGTAAGACATCGTTTAATTGAATTGTGCTCAAATGGAATTGATCCAATATCGGGATGCAATAACAATGGCAGTAGTATCAATCTCAGAAACTCGTCGGTTGCATCTTTGAATTCATTACAAAGTGGTTCGATCATTAATACCAACAACAATGTGGAGGAGTCTCTTTCAAAATTATCTTTGAATAAGAACTTAATTATTAGCACAAGCAGTAATAATACTCAACCCACTCAATTTAGATCTCCTATCTTTTCTCCAGTATTACAGAATTTTTCTCCAATTACAACAGTTTTCAACAATAGATTTTCTTTGGCCCAAGATAGTAGCGCGAATAATAATAACATTCAACCACCACTGTTTACCAATGATGATACTTTTTTTGCAAACAACGGTACTACCACCAATAGCAATAATGGTAAGAATTTTAATAATGTGTTATTGTCATCGTTGGGAGGAGCACCACAAAATATTACTGCTTCAAATAGAACCCATGCAGATTTTGTAGCGGACCCATTGACTCCAATTACTCCAGTTGGAGTTTATCCACCTTACTTAAGTAACAAATTCATTGGAAACAGATCCCCAGAGGTTCATAATAATCAGAATTCGCCATCGGTTTCAAATAGTCCAAGTAATGTTAAGTCTTCACCTCAGGCCAATCCTATTTCTTCTAATGTGATACAAGTAAATGAATCTAATATTTCATCTACGAATAGCGACAGATCCATAATGACGAGCATAGAAAGCAATCCAAGCGTGTCTACAATTTCTGAAGCTTCGTTATCATCGCCATTTAGAGAATCTTTTGAACTTCATTCCCTTGGAAACAATAACATGATAAAAGTGAAACCGAACTGTATACTGAATGGTAGCGGTAACAACAATGGTACCAACTTTATGAAGAATTCTACTACTCCTGGCAAATCATCAAAATTAAAACTTTCTACAACATCTAACGAAGCTTTAGTGTCATCGTCCAACAATACTTCCATGTTGGGCAAACCGCCAACATTAATGATAAAAACTGAAAACAAAGACAATATTATTGGGAATGATAATGCGAATATTGACGGACTTTTGTCGCCAGCAGGGATTAATTTGAGAACTGGGACTAAAGATAATATGTTTAACGATAACCTGAGAAAAATAAAATTGAATCTGAGTTTGAGAAGATCAAGTAATAATTAGAAAAGAAATTAATTTCGAATTTTAATATTATTGTAAACTTATTTATAAATATGTACATTTATACTGAACAATATAATATAAAAATATAGACTTACTTAATTGGTAAATGGCAAAGAATACATACCATACTCAATATTCAGTTTTGACGGTTATGCTACACGCATAGTGTTAATAAGAATACGAATCTTGTTCGCTATATTCTCTTCATATATATGAAGAAAAAAGAAAGAAAAGAAAAATTGAAAAAAAAAAACACAAAAAAAACACATAGAAAAACAAGAAGAAACAGCGAACTGCAAAAGCAAATTTTCTTAAAAGAAAAAAAAACTTTCACAAGCAAGGTAAAATGAACAATTGATTATTGCCTAAACACTAGTTGAAACCGAAATAACATTATACGAATTTGTAAAAATAAACATATTAAATACTACTAGTCAAAGATTGACAAGAGTGTAGTTATTAACTAAACTAGCTATAATTTCAAATAATAATAAATATAAAATCAAAAATAAATGTCGATAGCGTTGAGAGAAGGGTTTGTGAATGTTCCTCTAGAAAATGTTTTGGAAGATTTGGTCACTAGATTTGTTATCAATTGCCCAAGTGAAGATCTTGCGTCAATAGAAAGAGTATTTTTCCAGATAGAGGAAGCTCACTGGTTTTATCTAGATTTTATTAGAAATATAAATCCATCGTTACCTTCAATGTCAATGAAGACTTTTTCCAAGCAAATGATAGATACATGTCCTGTGATTTGGAAATGGGGGAATTCAGGAGAAGCATTAGCTAGATTCGGTAAGTATAAAAGTACGATTCCAGTTAGGGGTGTTGCATTATTCAATGAATCTGTTAAAAAAGTTTTATTGATTCAGGGTATTGAGTCTGAATCATGGAGTTTTCCTAGAGGTAAAATCAATAAAGATGAGGAAGATTGGGAATGCGCTGTAAGAGAATGTAAAGAAGAAACAGGATTTGATGCTACTGCATACATAAATGAAAATGATGTTGTTGAAAGAACAATTAGAGGTAAAAATTATAAAATTTATTTGATTAAAAACGTTCCTGAAGATTTTGAATTTAAGCCAGAAGTTAGAAATGAGATTAGAAATATTGAATGGAGAAGTTGGAAGAAGATTTGTAAAAAATTGGATAGAAGATTTTCTGAAAATTCTGATAGAAAGAGTAAAGGCAAAAAAATGCGTTTTTTTCTAGTTGAATCAATGTATCAACCTATTAATAATTGGGTTCAGAAGCAGATTGGTGTGTTGGATGAAGAGCAAATGAAAGAGTATGCAGAATCTCAATTGAAAATATTATTGGGAATTGGCGAAAGTAAAAAACATGGTGATGATGCGAAATTACAAATAGACAGGGGTAGAGAACTTTTAGATTTGTTACATAAAAATGAACATAGCGATAGTGCTATTAAAAAAGATATTCCCGATTTATTTCAACAATTATTTGGTTATAAACAACCACATCAGCAACATCAGTTATCCAATATTACACAAGCTCCAATACTACAAAACTCTAATAATCCTCAACAGCAGGTGGATATACACTCTCAAATGATTTCTCCTTTCAATAATTTTGTTCCACCGTTCCCACTTCCGTTTTACAATCAAAAGCAAATTATTGGCCATCCCTTGCCTCAATTCTATCAACCAACGCCTCAACACGTTTCAGGATTTCCACCTCATTTAGTATCAAATCTAGGCGTAGCTAATCTTGGACATAATTCAAATCAAGCCATGCTTTCAAAAAATCCAGTTAAAGATGTGAATAATTTAACTGTTTCGCATAATCAAGAAAATATTAACAAAAAGGAAAGTGATGATGATGAAGCTGATCAAAAGCAATATTACTATCAATTACAGAGTCATGGTGGATCTATTCCTGATCCTGAAAAATTTTCCAAGCCATCCTTTGATTTTACACAAATTGCAAAGAAAAAGAACCAAGATGATTCTTCAAAGAAAGAGTTACTATCTATTTTAACCAGACCCAAAAACGATAAAACAAACAAGGAAAAATCTCTAGAGTTGAACTCACAAGCCGTTCTGGGAACTTCATATGACAACATGTTGCTGTCTTCTAATGAAGGATTACTTTCATCAAACGATGAAAACCCATTATTAAAATTATTAAAGCAACGCAAATCTTTTTCTAAACCAGAAACGAATGATATATCTTCTAACGTGCATTCAGCAAATAAATCTCCAATATTAGATTTCTTTAATAGAAAACAACCTGTTGTGCCTTCTACTCAAGATGAAGGTTCCATGTTCTCAAAGGAAAGAGAAAAAATCCATTCCAATTTTTTATCAAATGCCATCGAGGATTATTCATCAGCGGGTTCAGGTGATACTTTTAGATCATCTAATTCTTTCTCTCCATACAATAAAGATAAGCAAGTCAAAGTGGATAATAACAACAACAGCAACGGTAATCACGAGCTATTAAGCATTTTACAAGGGGGATCAGCTTTCACAAACAACAAGAACAAGAATAACACATTACCAACAAAAGTATCACAAAATGGAATTCAGTCCAATAATGAATTATTAGATATTCTTCATGGTGGTTCCAATATTAACCTGCCATCAATGTCTTCTCAATCGCCAGTAAACGTTTCAGCGCCATTATATCACTCAAATTCTAGCAACACATTATTTCAGCAAAAGCAGCAACTGCAACAACAATCTCGGAATGTAACCGAGACAAGTGATTCTCAAAAGGCATCTAGTACTTTAATGAATATCTTGCATCAAAATAATGAGCATAATGTTGCAAGTACATCAGTTCCAGCCAGTGCTGCGTTGGGGCCATCATCTGTTAGTGGAGGTGACAGTATTCTCAAGATATTAAAGAGACCGAAACCTCAGAAGATCACTTCTTCACAACCAAAAAATGTTTCCAATGTTAGTTCAGGTGCAACATCATATAATTCGAAGAATAATCCAAATTCTTCTAGGTCAAAGAATAACTCAAGATCTGGTTCTAATAAAAAGGGAAATACGAACCAACAACAACCACCCGAACTAAATATGCATGATCTTAATTTTCAAGTTTTGAAGCGTCCTAAAGATGCAGGTAATTCAAAATTGGATGATGATTCTGGAAAGAATTTATTAAATATTCTACATGGCAATAGGTTACGCTCGAACAGTAATTTTGACACCAATAATAATATTGAATCTGACAATAGCCATGAGATTAGTAAACAAATATTTAATTCTGTTTTTGACTCACCAGTCAAATCTACATATTCTGAGTCACAACCAACAAAAGATGATTACAGTAATAGTGAAAGCAATTATTTATTAGATTTGTTGAAGAAAAATCAATCACCAAATGGTGACATTATCCAGAAGCAAAGCCTGTTCATGAACTCTTTTCCCACTGCACATGGTTCTAATGGTATTTCAAATGTATTTCATGATACACCAAAGAACACTTTCAGTGATGAGAATAATACTTCTTTCTCAAGTGCTAAGGATGATTCTGGGTCACAAGACCTTTTAAACATGCTTCATAGAAAAACAGATACGAAAAGCAATTCTAAGAATAATGATATTATGTCTTATCTTCTTAAATAGATTTTTTTTTCCTTTTTTTTTTATTTTTTTATTTTTTTTTCTAATTGAGTAGCCGCAAATATATATGGTTTACACTCTATCAATAAAGAAACAATGTTCAAGAGATTAATGTAAATTAAAAATATATACTTCTTTATATTTCCTTTCTATACTTTTACATAAAATCTATCAATAATAGGCCACATTATACAACAACAATAGAGAAGGGTGTTTAAGTTGCCATTTTGTTAGTATCTCCAATATATTATCTTCAAATATTTCATTTCTGGCATCGCATGCCTTCTTTTTTTCGGATAACATATTGACTAGCTTCAAAATGCCTTGGCCACCGATTGCAGCATTTTGTGTATCGTCCTTGATATCCACATTTATCACATGTACAATTCTGTTTAAGATACCTCCTCTTGAATACAAGTCGTCTATCACTGCATCAAAACAACGTTCTTCGCAACAAAAAATGAAATCAAATACTTTAAAATTGAGCTGAAACTTTTCTGGAGCATCTTTGACATTCCTATTTCTATCAAGCATTTCTAAGACTCCGTTATTTTTGTAAAGTTTTGCGTCCTGTGCTTCCAATTCTTTATAAATTTTGTCGTAAGATGTACCAAATGGATATGTATTTGGTTGGTTTGCAGATGGACCCGGAAGCCTTACAGCAGAACCGGTACCATATGAGCTCACTTTGTAACCCGCATCTTTGAGCACCTTATGAGCTTCCATTGATCTAAGTAAAATAATAACAAGTTAGTATATCCATTAATATCATTGACGAATGTAATGAACAACCATTTTAACAATATTTAAATGATCAAGACAATGAAAATTTCACATACCTATTCTGATTAGAGGCACATACAGTGCACAAGCTTAAATCCAGAACGTAAGGCATATTCAACCTTTTTTTTTATATTACAAAAATTAGTTAAGAACTGTAAAGTCTATTTAGGTTTGGTTAAACCTTTTGTTTTAGCTAATGCTTCTGATCTATATATGATGAATTTAGAAAAGTATTGGGAAATATCTGGATTTCAAAGAATAATAAATATTAAATTTGGTGCGCATAACATAGATTAGATTTCTGTATTATTTTGATTATTTTTTTTTGTTACTATTTCAAGCAATTTTTCGTTGATTCTAATAGTGTTTGCTGAACTAAAAATGAAATGAATTGTCAAATCTAGAGATAGATTAATATTTAATCATAAGTTTAGAATAAAGTAAACAAAAAGGAAATTTCATTTTAGGAATAATTGTATTGGATTGTTTCAAAGAACTGTTGAAATAATAATATATAATGTCTGATATTGATTTGGAAGAAGATTTGTTAGCCCTTGCTGGTGCAGGTGGCAGTGAAGAAGAAGAAGAAATTGTACCAAAGAGACATAAAGGAAGTTCCAAAAAGAGCGCATCTAATAACCAAGAATTATCCGAGAAAAATCCCTATCCTTTAGAGGGAAAGTATATCGATGAAGATGATAAAGAAAGAATTGAATCGATGGACGAAATAGAGAGAGAACAAATATTGTATTCCAGAACGCAGGAAATGATAGATTATAACGAAAGACTCTATTTGGCCCAGAGAGCTGCCAAAGAAAAACGTAATAATAACTTACAACAAGAACGCTCAACAAGATCATCAACGGCAACATCAAGTAGAGGAAATACAAAATCTCGAAAATTATCAGAATTGAAGAAGCAAAGAGATAAAAAAGCAAGAAGAGATACCGGGGATGCATATTCCGATGAGGAAGATGAGGAAGATGAAGAAGAGGAAGAAGAGGAAGAAGATTATGTTGTTCCAGAAGCTGATGAGTACGGATATGATGACCTAGAAGACAATGATGATGATTATGACCCGGAAAATGTAGAATGGGCACCATCCAAAAGATATGAAGAACCTGTTCGTGAGACAACATTGGCAGACCTAAATAAAATTCGTTTGGGGAGACTGCAAGCTGCTAAGTTTTTATACTATCCTGAGTTCAAAGATGTTGTTAAAGATTGCTTTGCAAGATTCAATGTAGGTATTAACAAGATCACTGGTCGTCCAACTTATCGTATGGTGAAAGTTCTTTCCATTGAAAGAGGAAGAAAACCATATAAGTTAGAGAAGTCTAACGTAGACTTGTATGCTGTATGTGCAGTGAAGGATGCAGATGTTAAAAAGGTTAGTATGAGCTTCTTTAGTGATTCACCATTGACTGTGGAAGAATTTGAAAAGTACAAGTCAGACAATACTTTACCATCTGTTAAAAAGATAGAGAAAAAATATTCTGAATTGAAAGGCATGGCGACTAGAATCTTATCAAATGATGAAATTAAAAAAATTGCTTTAGTGAAACAAGTGTTGAATAGAGATTATACTGGTGCAAATGCTGTAATCAGAAGAGTGGAATTAACTGGAAGATTAGAAATTGCGAAACAACATAATGATACAGCTGAAATTGCAAGAATTGAAAGTGCATTATCTAAATATCAATCTGCTAGACAACGTGAATCAGAGAAACTTAGCAGACATGACAAGTTGAACGCGTTAGATCGTGTTAATGAACGTAATAGAAAGAGAAATATTGATGCCATCAGAAAAGCGGAAATCATAGCTTCTGAGAAGAGAAGAAAGGACATGATTGCTACAGCTGAAGGTGGCTCAACATCGAATCCATTTAGTAGATTGAAGACTAATGTTAGATTGTATTACCAAAGTATTCAAAAAGAGGCTGCAGAAAAGCATAAGCAAGAACAAGAAGACGAACAAAATAAAAAGATTGATGAGAAGACTAAGCACAAACTTTTTGACAAAGCAAACTACCGACAAGTGGGGGGCATTGATAAAGTTATTTATGACAATGTAAACGTAAAATTTGATTTTTCGGATTTAGATAAGACAGTGGTTATATAAGGAAAAGCTGAATTTAATAAATGCAAATTACAATATTGATTATTGAACAAATAATAGAATATTGATTGTAGGTATAAAAAAATTTAAATGTTCTATTAGTGTATAAAAATTTATAAGTACAAACTTGCGCAGAAAACAATATCTCTTTGAATCTTTTCTTGCGATTCTGACATCTTTGCATGCAATTCAGAATCACCAATAATGGAAGCAGCATTCTTAACTTGTCTGCAGACCTCGTCAAGTCTAGTTATAACTCTAACAATGGTACCTTCGGATTCAGGACTTATTTTCATAATTTCACCAAAACTCATTCCACTAGACCATTCATAAACAACATTGACAAGAGCAAATCTGTGTCTTTGCAAAAAGTTTGCTTCTTCTGAGGTCAACAGAACTTGATGTTTTTCGAATGAAGTCAACACCTTTTCAATAATTTCTTTAATTCTCTGTTGTCCAAGTTCTAGCTTAGGAGTTAATGGAAGAGGATCATCTTCATTATTATTGCTGTTTCCATCGTAAACAAAGCAGGACATCAAAGCTACAACTTCTTCTGGACTAAAATCACCTAAGAAATTGTCCATGATTAATTCGGTGATAATTAATTCCCATCCACTACTTATTTCGCATGCAACTCTACCTTTTAATTGAACATTTAAGTTGGTATCTACGTAAGCCAAATCTTTCAAAACTTCTAATCTCGCATTATATTCGGGCAATAATTCCAAGCTTTCATCAGATATAGTCTTTTGGATATTACTTAATTGCTTCTTCAAATTCTCTTTCTTATTTAAAATTTTATAGTTTTGCAAGAAGTCTTTATGCATTAATAAATGAAGATATTCAGCAGTTTCAGCAATTTGCTTGGTGATTAGTAACTTTCTTTGAACCAATTCATGAATTGTAATGTTTTTTAAACCATCCCACGAGACTTCATCCCATTTGTCTTGATATTGTAATAATTTCGACACTTTTTCACCAAATTCTTCTTGATCACCACCATTGCTGGTTGCAGAACTTGAAGTAATAAGATCTATTTTTTCAAACGGTACCACCAGCTTCTTTAAAGAAGGACCGAATTCCATTTTTGGCAAAGGAGATTTGGACATAAATCCTGGAATCATAGACAAGAATGGAACTGTATAATCCTTTTCATTGAATGCCTCTTTCTCTTTTCCTAGGTCAAATGTTAGTACAGAGACATTTTTGTTGGAAACGGTTACAATAAAACCAGGTCTTAGCTTGTCTTGACTGTCTCTGTATACAATGAGTCTACCTATGGATAATTTCTTTTTCATTGCAGGATTATCAACAATTTGTTGAATTATGCTTGTGGTAAGCAGTCTATATTCAGAAACCTTAGAATAAAAGTCTTCAAGAAGTTCAAAGTCAAAACCGTCAGATTCAGGAAAGTTAATACTATCAATATTTTGTTGTATCAGTTTAGCATTTTCTACAAAGGTATGCATAACAGATTGTGTACTACTTTCTCCAAAAGATCTCTTCATCATTTCTTCTACCCGTAAGGCTTCCACTCGTAGTAAATTAAGAATCATATTATAAGTCAATCTGAATTGGGATGACAATTTTGTTGGTGTTCCCAAAGTTACTTCTTTAAATGCAAGCTGTTCCAAGGGTGAGTTATACGACATGACAATGACCGTACCTGTCTTATCTAAACCTCTTCTACCAGCTCTACCAGACATTTGAGTAAATTCACCTGGAAGTAAGTTTCTAAACTTAACACCATCATGCTTTCTCAACTCCGAAAAAACAACAGTTCTAGTAGGCAAGTTCAAACCCATGGCAAAAGTTTCAGTAGCAAATAAAACTTTAATTAATGATTTAGCAAATAAAATTTCTATGATTTCTTTTATGATTGGCAATAAACCTCCATGATGAACAGCAATACCTCTTTTGACCATTTCGTTAATTTTTAAGATTTGAGGAAGATCACGATCTTCTTTTTTAAGTCTAGAAACTGCACTTTGAAAAAATCTATGGATTTCAGACTTTTCTTTGGCAGTGGTGTAGTCAACAGATGATAATGTATCTACGTATTCTTCACATCTTTTTTTACTAAATACAAATACAACTGCAGGAAGTAGATCTTTCTTCTTAAGGAATTGAACTAATTCTAGCCACGATCTCTTATTAGGGCCATCTCTATTCATAAACCTTTGTCTGGTATTACCATTATTCATGTTGGAACCACCACGACTGCCGCGAATGGTGCCGCGCATGCCACCACGCATACCACCACGACCACCCCGGGCCAGTTGATTTGCCGCTGGTGTTGTCTTTTTACCTTCTAATTTAATAACGTGTTTCTTAAACTCTGATTCCAGAAAATTTCTGCCACCATCTATAACTTTGAAAAGATCTTGTTTAGCCCAAATGAATATTTCTAGTGGCGTAGGTCTTTTTGGTGTACTGATGACATAAATATCTTTCTGTTTTGTTCTACCTATCCAGTCAGCAAACTCAAAAGTATTTGGAACAGTTGCGGAAAGTAGAATAAACTTAATATGCGGTGGTAACATAATTATGACTTCTTCCCAAACGACACCTCTTTCAGCATCATTAATGTAATGAACTTCATCAAAAATTACAAATTCCACATCCCTAATAAGATCAGCACCTTTATAAAGCATTGATCTTAAAATTTCGGTAGTCATGATTAAACAATCTGCGCTTGGATTAATCTGGACATCACCTGTTAACAAACCTATTTCAATATCTTGAAAATCATCTTTGAAATCTCTGAACTTTTGATTCGAAAGAGCTTTGATTGGTGAAGTGTAAATAGCTTTTGTCATATTTCTGTGAGCCATTGCAATTGCATATTCAGCAACAACAGTTTTACCTGCAGATGTATGAGCAGCAATGAATACAGAATCATTTTGTTCTAGATGGTAAACAGCTTCTTTTTGGAAAGTGTCCAATTCGAATGGCCATCTTCTTGCCATATTTGGAACTAAATCTTCGAAATTATCTATTGAATGATTTAAATCAACCATATGCGCCCATTCAATTCTTTTCTTTACAGATTTGTTAATATTACTCTTTGTAATTATGATATTATCAGGTAAAAGATCATCGACCTCATTTTGTGTGCCAGATTTCGTTTGCAATGATTCTTCTTTTATAGCCAATTTATTTACTGCATCTTCAATGTTAGACTCTGTTTCTTGCCTTTTCTTTGCGATTGCTTCAGTCTGTTGTTGATCTGCCAACTCACTTTCAAACAGAACTAAATTTTTCATTCCAGTAATCGTATCTATTTCAATACCTCTTGATAAACTTTCAGGTTTATAATATAGACCGTCCTTATCCTTTGGTAAAAGTTTAAGTATATTCGAAGATTTCTTATTAACTGAAAGATTTGATGAAGGGTTATCTTCCAAATTCATACCACCAGGCATGAAAGGTAAGAAGGAATTATTACCATCTATTGATTTCGACCCAAACGCTCTATTTAAAGACAAAGAATTGGTAGCATCACCAGAAGAGACGGCAACAGGATCAAGCCTTTCCGAATAGCTAACAATTTCACCTTCTATACCTACACGCTTGAATTTTATCATTATGCTATCGATCGGTTCAGGGATAGTCAATAGACTTGAATATGTTGATTGATTTGCAAGATCCGATTTGTTTTGGATCAAATTTAATATATCCCATGATAAGTTTTTGCTGGGTTTCAAGAATTGATCCAGTAGCAATTCATTAATATCATCATCAATATCATTTATTTCGTTAATTTTGGACTGTGAATCATTTGTGGATTCAATTATGGACAATATATCCACAATTTCATTGGACATTCTGCAAGGTTTATGTTATTCAAAATTACAATGCTTCAAAAAATACAAATAAACCAGAGAACACTTCAATAGACTCAGTTGCAAAATTGAAAACAAAATTAGATTAGATTGAAACGATCAATGGAATTTGTACTAATGATTGTTGAAGAACGACATATATATGTTAATCGTTTATCTATTAACTCCTTTATCTATTACTATATCTATCTTATAAAGGTTTTTCAGTCTTTCTTTTTTTTTCTGAAAGTATACGGTAAATAAAAAAAACAAAGGTGCAAAGCAAAAAACAAAATATTATATATCACGTGCAGAAATTAAGGGCAGACTCATGTGATACGTACTTTTTTATTTTGCCAAAATTTCATAAAATGTTAATAATGCATAAGTTTAGAAAAATCTTTAAGATTGAGAACATTGTAATAGTAACAAAATATTAATTGTTTTCTTTATTTTATTCTTCATATAAGATAAAGTAAAAAAAAAGGTTATGGTGTTATAATTTAAAGCAATATGGATTAAAAGCTGTAATAATGTAAATTTGAAGGCTTTGGAATGTGGGTTTCATAATGTAAGGTTGTAGAAAAAAGACAACTTTTTGGCTGCACAAGAGAAGAAGAAGAGAAAAAAAGATACAACAAAAAAAAAAAAAAAAAAAAAAAAAAGCTACTCTTTCTAGATGAAAATTGAAATTCTTTTACATTTATACAAACTTTCAGTGCTTTCTTTTAGAAGTTTTGAAAGAATCATAGTACTGAGCAGCAATTTACCTGTCGAAGAAGTCTATTTAAATTATATTGGATACTTATTAAGAAAAAATGTCTGACGTTGAACAAGTTGAACAAGTCGAAGAAGTCGTTATTGAAGAAACCGCTGGT
The DNA here is from genome assembly GCA_031125485.1 of Saccharomycopsis javanensis. Lineage (NCBI taxonomy): Eukaryota > Fungi > Ascomycota > Saccharomycetes > Ascoideales > Saccharomycopsidaceae > Saccharomycopsis > Saccharomycopsis javanensis. Next base: position 30,911 of record JASTUL010000029.1, read on the forward strand.
TCCATCACTATTGAAGATGCTTTAAAAGCTGTTTTGAGAACTTCTTTAGTCCACGATGGTTTAGCCAGAGGTTTAAGAGAATCTACCAAGGCCTTAGCCCAAGGTAAGGCTCAAATGGCTGTCTTATGTGACTCTGTTACCGAAGGTGCTATCATCAAGCTTGTTGAAGCTTTATGTAATGAACCAGAACAAAAGATTCCATTAATCAAAGTTTCTGATGCCAAACAATTAGGTGAATGGGCTGGTTTATGTCAATTAGATCAAGAAGGTAATGCCAGAAAAGTTGTTGGTGCTTCCGTTGTTGTTGTTAAGAAATGGGGTGCTGAAACTGAAGAAAGAAACGTCTTATTGGACTACTTCTCTCAACAATAAGTTTGATTCTCGTTTATTATAGTAGTTTATTTAGTTTAATAAATTTTATTTAATGATCGCTTATATCAAAAAAGAATGTGTAGTGAAGCCTTGGAACTGGATATTAAATTCAGCGTATCTCATTTGTTGGAAAAGTTTTGTAACAGCATGTTAAATTCAGTATATCTATTCATTTCTCTTTTCACTTGCATGTGCATCTCAGATTATTGCTGACATTGAATCAACCGAATAAAAGATCTTCACAGAAAATTTAAAAAATAGATGTGTATATATATTAGAAGAAAAAAAAAGATATATATATGTATATAGATAGGTTAATGCTTTTATATTTTAATATTTTTTTTGTACGTTGACTTGAAGTTGAGCAATTACAACAATTAGTCCTTATTTTTAATTCGTTTTTTTTTTTATGATAAGCAAAAGCGGAAAACTGTAAATTCCGTGAGAACAATTATGGAATAATAATATTGATGAAAAAAAACCAAATAAGAATATCTTATATTTTGAATCTAACTTTTAATATCCAATCAGAAAAGGGAAATACAAATGTTGATTTCCATTCAAATGTGGAATACAATGTACACCTTTCTCTTTTTTTCGTTTTTTTTGATTTTGCCTGAAAACCATTTGCTAGATCTGAATCACTCATGTACTTTTACCAGTAGGAAAAATTTGATCAAACATCGAAAAGCTATGTGTTATTGAATAGCCTTCATTGTGCTCTTATGTTCTTAATTTTGTAATTATATTCTGTGGTTGAAAACCACATTAATGGATATTCTGTATTATTCAAATAGTAGTAGATCAAGTTAATTAATGCTCTTTTTTAATTCTTGTGGCACTTTTTCATAGTTGATATGATGGAAATATTTTATTGTAAATAGTTTCTTCCACATATAAGGAGGTAAAAGAACAACATTCCCAAATCAATTATTTTCTCCACCATAATCTTGTGATTCTAGTATTCATCATCTTTTTCTGTAATTGGAAAACACCATACATTAAGGCTTCAGCAGTTGGAGGACAACCTGGAACATAGACATCAACTGGCACAATTCTGTCACAACCTCTAACAACGGAATAAGAATAATGATAATAACCACCACCGTTAGCACAAGAACCCATAGAAATGACCCATCTTGGTTCAGCCATTTGATCGTAAACTTGTCTTAAAGCTGGAGCCATTTTATTTGTTAATGTACCTGCAACAATCATAATATCAGATTGTCTTGGAGAAGCTCTGAAAATAATACCCAATCTATCTTGATCGTATCTTGGAGTAGAGACATGCATCATTTCAACGGCACAACAAGCTAAGCCGAAGGTTACAGGCCAGAAAGAAGACTTTCTAGCCCAGTTTGCAATACCATCTAAGGATGTTAATACGTAATCCAATGCATTATTTGGCTTGAGTTCTGAGACTAATGGTTCATTAGTTGGCAAGTTGCTAGGAGTCAATTGAGAGGCACGCGAGGATGAATTATGACGGTATTGTATCATAGCTGCACTTGCAGCAGATCTTTGGAAACCAACAGCTCTCAATGGAACTCTTTGAAGTGAATTCTTGATGATAAAACTCATAATGGGAAGGCGGAAGATGACGTACTGTAGTGCTCAATAATATTGTGGGAACCTTTTATACAAATAACCAAATAAATGTATAAATCAATAATAATAATAAATGAATCAATAGCTATCTATAATTGCAAATATAAATACGTATCTGTTTATATATTATATATTCCAGAAAAATATCAATTGATTAAGGTTATATATTATCTAATGTATTCAACGATTAGCATTTAATATCCTTTACAATTACTTATTGGTATCACCTATACTGCTAATCTACGCTAGTTTCCATTTTTTTTCTTCTGTATATATCTATGAGAGGACAAAAATTTTTTCTTTTTTTTTCTTTTTTTTTTTTTTTTTTATGTATTTTGCAGTTTTACATTTTACAAATATTTTATTGGCTGTTCGAAACCTGCTTGTTGAAGTCATAGAAGCCCTGAAAAAACGGCTATGGTTATGTGCGATGTATCTCCATTTAACAGTCCTCATACATATTTTAATTAGCTAATAGTAACATCCTTTGACATACTATTCCCTATGAACAGATACTCTTTACTAATAGATACTAGTAAGCACTGTCAAATTAAGAAACCATTGCCAGTTATAGATTAAGAAACCATTGTCAGCTATACATTTTGGAGCCGTTGTTAACTATACATTTTGGAACCGTTGTTAACTATACATTTTGGAACCGTTGTTAACTATACATTTTGGAATCATTATTAACTATATATTGAGGAATCTGACTGAAGCAGTTTTTAATGGCGTTATTGATTGATTCTTTTTTAGCTTTACCAAATGCCATGGCTTTGTGTGGTATATCAACGACCATGGATACACCTTCACCATGGATTTTTGTTCCATCGTTAAAAGTGAGAACGAGCGAGGTGGTTGCCGAAACAGTGTAGTACAGCTGCTTCTTTTGAGCTATTAGTTTGATATTTGTAGTATCATTATCATTGTCGATTTTTGAATTATCATTGCCGATTTTTGAATTGTATTCGTTTTGGTTTTGGGTATTTGTCCTTTTTTGCATGCCCTGTTTGTCGTGATTCGCTTCCACTGAATAACCTTCAATTGGAATATCGTGACTATAATCTCTTATTATACTCTCGATTTCTTGCTCATGTTTGACAAGATTATCTAATCTTTCAAAATAGTGATCCGTGTATGTTTTCGCAGATGTAGCGGTTTTATACTTGACTTCGTAATGCACAATTTCTACTGGTTTGGCTAATTCAGTTTGCCACCCATGGAACCCGAATATGCAATTTATTAATTCGAATAATCTTCCTGTCTTCATGTATTTGAAATCCAAATTTACCTGTGATTCTTCTGCATCCATACACTTCACACGTGCAGGCAAGAGTTCTACGAATTTCACCATTTTATTATACATCGAACGAGTTACTGGTTTTGTTGTAGTCAACAGAACCATATCTTGCTCAAGATCCCCGAAATTTGAGGGTTTGGGAAAATAAACAACAGTTGATTGTTTTTTCTTTTTTTTAAGCATTAGATTGTCTATTGTGTTTTTCTGATTCCTTTTGTTGTTGTCTTTTGTCATTGGCAACAACAGATTTGCCGTATTGGGTGACACTTCTTTTTTCACATTGATTTTACGCTCAATTTTGATTGCGCTGTTAGTATTCATGTTAATCGTTTTTCTTTAGCAAGTTTAGAATCTTTGGTTGAATTCATTAACCCAGCATTACATTGATTAAAATTAAAACTATATTCAATATAACATGTCATTATTCTTCATTGGAGATAACCGTTTGCTTTAATGAATCTAAAACAGTTGGTAAACAAATCAATGTCTTATTTGTTATTTGATATGTGCGCACGCGCAAAGCTAATCCATTTTTAAGAAATAATGCTTGAACAAAAATTTCTAAACTGCACGATGAGATGCACATCTTTTGAACATGGAAAAATAAGAAATCTGGGAAAATAGGTATTACCAAAGTGAAAAATTTTATCTTCAAAAAATATATATTCTATTCACAATATTCAAATTATTTTAAAATATTAGTATTTGAATCACTAGACTTATTTTTTTAAACATTTAACGAGTTTAGAAATTAGATTACTGTCGCGTTTACTGTTAATATTAAGTAGGTGTACATCATAGTAATTCGTGAATCACATTGTGTTTTTTGATTTATCAAGAAGCCAGGCATAATAATAATAATAACAGAAAAACTAGGCTTTACATAATATTAATTAAATGATGTCACCGATTTCCGAGAAACATAGTCTTGAATCGCTTAGTACAGATGAAGAATCTTGCAAAAAGATTAAACTTTGCAACGAAAAATCTGCAAATGATGGAAATGAAAAGTTTATATTTGTAACAGTTGGCGTCATTGGAGTTGGAAAATCAACAATTTGTTCAACCCTTTCTGATCTTTTTGGCTGGAAGCATATTCAAAGTGACAATATTAAAGAAGGTCCAAATGCTTTTGAAAAAGCCATTGTGAGTTGCATAGCAAGTAATCCAGATACAAGAGTATTTATTGCAGATCGAAACAATCATATGAAGAGAGAACGTACCAATTTATTGAAATTCTTACATGGTGAGAATAATGCTGAAAATATTAAGGTCATCGCATTGAATTTTCTTCCAAAAGGAATTGATAAGAGTGAAGGCTCACAAAGTGTTATTAAACAGGTCACTACAAAAAGAGTTTTAAACAGAGAATTGCATCAGTGCATAAACAAGGATGAACCAGAAAAAGTCAACGAAATTATGCAAGGTTTCATTGATAGATTCGAAGATATTGACGTTATAGCAGCTCCAGATCTGGAGTTTGATTCTATCATTAATTTGTCAAAGGTTTTACAAGATGGTGTTGAAAACAGTGTTGATATTATTAAACAAATTATAGAATTTATTGGTGTAAACTACCATAGTTTTCCTCAATTTCAGAATATAAAGAAATCTACTAATGAGCAGATAGTTAAAGCTTTAGAAATTTCAATGAAAAAAAGTCCTACTAAAATGAAGGTTTTCCATGAAAATGGAATGGTCACTGTACATCCACGCATACCCAAATTTGAAAGACCCGTTAGCGAGGAAGATGTTGGCATAACCAAATTTATTGTTGATGCTGAAGGACAGGGCTTCTGCGGAATATTGAAACAAAGATACATTGATTTCCTTGTTAATGAGATAGACACGAATGGTGAGGTTATTCATCTTTTAGATACTGGTGTAGAAAAACCAAAGAAAGAAAAGAAAGAAATAAAAGAAGATACAAGTAAAGACCAAGAACCAAAAGACGAAACGAAAGAGGAAGAAAAAAAGGAAGAAACGAAAGAGGAAGAAACGAAAGAGGAAGAAAAAAAGGATGAGGCCATCGAAAAGGTGGACAAATTTCCTCTAACAGATACCGAACGTCTAAGACTTGTCAGTATTTTAGGTAATGAGCAACAATTTATTGAATTTAGTGAGAATGTTCTTAAAAACAGCAAAGTATTCACCACGGAGAAAAAGTTTAATGATAAAATTGAAAGAACAGAGATTCATCAATTTTTAAGAAATGTTTTCCAAAATAAGTTAGAGTCGATAACCAACCCAGATAGTAGTATCAAGATTTGTGTTTCTAACAGCAAAACAAGAAGACCAAATAACAAAGGAAAGAGTGAGAAGCAAAAACAAGACGACCTATTATTTGGCAAAAAAAAAGAATTTTTACATTTTGTCATGTATAAGCAAAACAAGGATACTATGGAGGCTGCAAATTTGATTGCAAAGTTTACTCGTCTTAACCCGAAAACTATCAGATATGCAGGTACCAAGGATCGTAGAGGAATTACCGTACAAAGAATGTGTGTGTCTAGAACTGATGCTTATCGATTAAATAATTTGAATAAGAGCTTAAGAGGCGTGAAATTAGGTGAATTTAAGTACAAAGATACCGGCCTTAATTTAGGAGATCTTAAAGGTAATGAATTTGTGATCACCATTAGAGATGTTCAGTTAGATAAGAATGAAATCATTGAAGGAACTGATGATTTCGAAAAATTGAAACATGTTGTGGAAAGAAATTTCAATGCGTTAAAACAGAACGGGTTTATCAATTATTATGGTATGCAAAGATTTGGTACATTTTCAATTTCTACACATGAGATTGGAAAGCAAATTCTTTTAGGAGACTATGAAACTGCATGTGAATTGATTTTATCAAACCAGGAACATGTATTACCTGATCTGATAGAAGCTAGACAAGTATGGGAAACTACAAGAAACCCACAACTAACCATGAAAAAGATGCCAAAAAAATGTATGGCAGAAACGTGTATTTTGAGGGGACTCAATGAGGATTATTTGAATGCGTCTAAGAATAGAATGAATGGACAAAAACATAATGGTGCTCAATTTAATTATTTTCAAGCATTGATGAAGATTCCGCGAAACTTGAGATTGATGTATGGACATGCATATCAGAGTTATGTTTGGAATTGCGTGGTTAGCAGAAGATTTGACTTATTTGGTATGAATGTCGTTGAAGGGGATTTAATCATTATTGATGAAAACACAAAGATTGAAGAAGATGAAGATGAAGAAATGTTAGAAGGTGGAGAAGATTTGAGGAAAGATGTGTTTGTGAGAGCCAGAGCTATAACTAAAGAAGAAGCTGAACAAAAGAGATTCAGTATTTTTGATGTAGTTCTACCATCTCCAGGGTTTGATGTATTATACCCTGAAAATGAAGAGATTAGACAAGTTTATGTTGAGATTATGGGTAAAGATGGATTGAATCCATTTAAAATGGCGCGTAATGTTAGAGATTTTTCATTTGCAGGATCCTATAGAAACATTGTGAGCAAGCCAGAAGGTTTGCTGTACAATATTCGTCAATATGAAGATAGCATTGCAAAATTAGTCAATGATGATTTAGAAATTTTGGAAGAATATAAGAGACAACACGATGGAGACTTGACTGATTATAAATTTGATGAAAGTAAACGGGTTTATCAAGGAGAGGAGAGTAGCGGTAGTAGAACTGGTGTAATTTTGAAAATGAGACTTGGTACATCTTCGTATGCTACGATGGCTCTTAGAGAAATGATGAAGATTGATACTACAAGAAGAAGCGAGAGCTTTAATGTGAAGCTTGATAAGAGCTCATGAGTGATTAAACTGTGTGATTAGAAAAAGAATTTTTTTTTTTCAACTTGATTAAATAGGTGATTTTTCAATAAATGTCTATCGAAAGAAAACAACTGTATTTCAAGTTTTGCTGATAGAATGGTAAATCAGTAATTATATTATCACAATATATTCAACTTACGATTTTTCTTTTCTTTTTAACTTGTTCGTGTTTTTTTTTTTCTTTCAATATATAAATGTATATATTATGATAGGAGGTTGGATACACTATCTGTTTTTGGCAATCCATCCAGTATCTCAAAAAAGTTTATAGTCCATTTTTCTGTGACATAGTGCAAAAAAACAAAAACACAGCGCATAATTTCTTCCTATTAAGAGGATTATTTTCCAAGATTTGAACTCGAGATATTAGTTTCAAACATTTGCAATGGTTTGTTATGCGTATGATATGACGGGGTTTCATACTACATACAGCAATTAGAATTTATATATTTGATTTTTTCTATGTTTAGTCTTTTGAGTGTCTCTTTTTATTTTAGTTTTTGAGTATCTCTTTTTATTTTAGTCTTTTGAGTATCTCTTTTCTTTTATTTTAGTCTTTTGAGTATCTCTTCTTCTGATCTTAGTCTTTTCAACGTTTTCTTCTTGCTAATGTTTTTGATTTCTATTGTCATTAATTCTCATTAATTCTTTCAAATATTACTCAAAAAAATATTTTCTTTTACTTCTTTTGACTAATCAATTTAATTGAAAGCACCACCCTTGTATAATTGCCAGCCAACAGCAACAAAAGGAATAGCAAAACCTAAGCCTAAGAAACCAAAGTGGACAACACCATATGGGATTTTTCTGTTGTGGACCTTGAAAGGTAAGTTAGAGTATGGACCTTCAGCGAAATGACCTGATTGTTTCAAAGCAGTGGAGGAGAAGGTTCTTTTAGCGACAACGCTTCTAGTGGTAGAACTGAGGGTTTTGGCAAACATTTTCAATCGGATATAGGGAGGTTCAAAATTGATTTTAAACTTGTATAGTGTTATTAAATTAAAAAGCAAAAGCAGATAATAATATAATATAATGTAATATAATATAATGTAATATAATACAATATAATATAATGTGATACAAAGATATAGTGTAGCGAAAAAAATAATTTTGTAGCCAATTAACAATGATAGAATGAAAAGAAAAAAAATTTTTTCTAAAAGAAGAAAATAACAAGAAGAGAAAAAAAAAATAAGCAAATTTGGAGAAAATGTCCTTATAGTAGAATAATAATAATCTTCCAATGTAGGAATGAGATGGAAAATATGTTTTTATGCGAGTAGACATAGACAAAAAGAAAAAAGAATATGTAAGAGTCACATGGGACTATACATGAATTTATGAGAAAAACTGCAAAAATTGGTTATCTGTGTTTATAATATTAAAAACCAGTGGAATACATACATGTGACGACATATAGATACATGGAAACACATATAAAAACGGTATTTAACATTATATAGCATTAACATACACAGGACTACATACTACCACAGGCCCATGCATTTATGTGTATAAGCACATTATAATACATATGACTACGTCAGGTTACATAATTCATGTGATAGCCGTATGGAACCACTGTTTATCTTTGTTTTGTTTTCATCCAACGCTCATTGGTCAATATTTTCATCTTTGGAATTTAGGAAATTATGCTGTGCTTATGAGCCCTTGTTCATGCCCTTTTTAATTGCCCTTGTTCTTTTTTTTTCTTTTCTGGTTTATGCGTCTAAATGGCATTTTTGGATTATAGGGTTTTCATTGGACAAATGGAAAAAATTTTCCTGGTCCTGATGAATAGAAAAAAATCATCATTTCTTAACAACATTGTATCATATTGTATATCGTATCGTATATTGTATTATACTATTGTATATTATACCTTTGCATTATACTATTATATCGTTACATTGTATCATTATATATCTTAGTAGTTGACATTAAGTGATTCTATATAATATACTTGACCTCTTTTTTTTTCAGAAACCCTAAAAAAGAATAAAACAACAATACTACATCATAAATAAAAATGGCTATTGCTCCAATTACAGGTACTTTAAAGAAGCGTGCTGCTACTGATATCGCCATCGGTTTCACCATCGGTGCTATTGGTGGTTCTTACTGGTGGTGGGGATTCCACAAAAACAGAGTTGCTTTAAGAGAAAAATATTACCAACAATTGGCTGCCGAAAAAGCTGCAGAAGATGCTTAAATCTTTTGACCAATTATCAAAATTTCTCGAAGAAAAAAAAACAACAACCTAAACTGCAACGCCTTGCGAAATGTTTGAAATATCATTTATGTGTTTTTATCCAATTCTAAAAAGAAAATGCAGGTAATCGCCTGTTAAACTGAGTTTGGAAACTAGATGACATTTGGAAGATTTTTGACTGAAAGCAAAAGAAAAGAAATAGGGTCTCCCAATAGAGGTTTTTTCCCCCATGAAATGGATATTTGACTAGTTTTGTGTTTTTCTTATCAAAATTCAATCCTGGGTTATATTGCTTTCTTTATCTTCATCATTTTCCAATTGATTCCCGGGCTAATCTATCCATTGCATATTCCTTGCTAGTATGTCATCATTTATCATCAAAGAAAGAAAAATAAAAAAGAAAAGAAAATAACAATTAAACCAAGAGAATGTGCTTAAGATTAATTATCTTAGAAAAGACTAAAACAAAATATATTTTTATTATATATCTTTAAAAAGAATCAAACTTTCTATTTGAAAAAGAAAAAAAAATTGAAGAATACTTGTAGAGCATGAGATGTCAAAATATGTATAAAGAACTGAATGCCAGTATACTCATAACAATTGTCTCAAGATGGGAGAACCATCATTTTTCATGATTTAATATGTATTTGAAAATTGTAATTTCATTGAACCGTGCCTACATTTCAATTTTTCTTTGGCTTGGCTTTTGCGTGTATCTCAGTTAAATTCTCATTCATCTGATAACCGTTTTTCCCAGATAATTATAGTAAAAATATAACAATTTACAAAATGTTTGTCACAAATTGTGCCTTGATAATATGTTTTATCATAATTCATGGTTAATCTCTTTGCATTATCAGACTTATTATACTGGCGATGTATTTACAATAAATGCAATAAATCTACTATAAGTATTTGAGAATTTAGCATTTGTTATAAAAACTTATGTTTTTAAAAAAAAAAAAATATCACATATCATTTTCTGTCTTTAAAAGTAACCTAGTAATCTATTTCCACTAAAATATTTAAAATGTTTCAACATATACTGTGTAAAATACTAACTTTCAAAATACAACACGCTTACACATAATTAACAATACTATAAATAAACATAACCCAGTAAAGAATCAATATATAACCCAATATAAACAATACCAATACATAAAAAACATACGAAAAAATAATATGAATGCAAGCAAAAAATCAATAAATAAACGAAGAAAACCAAATGAAGAAAAAAACAATCTTATGTACATGTTGAATGGTTTAAGAAAAAAAGGAAATAGACAAGAAAAATACCTAAGGAACATAAGGAGGTGGAACATCACTTAGATTAACTAATACATTAGGAGTAAAGAAATCCATACCTCCAGGTGATCCTGTTACCAGAGGACCACCTGTTGGTGATTTGAAATCGATATCACTATTTGTTACCTTTTTATGATATGAAGGAGAAGCCAACATTCTTAATTCTTCTTTAGTTATGCTTGTTCCAGATTTTTTATTCGTATTCACAATTAATGGCTTATTAGCTGTGATTCCCATGTATTGCAGTTTATTTAACTTAGAATTCTTTTGCAAGCTTGGTGATTTTAAAATTAACTCATTAAGAGATGGTACAGATTTTATAGTTGAATTTGAGACGTGTTCCTTTTTGTCATCCGAATTATTACTTTGAATACTATTATTGCTATTATTAGTATGATCAACATTATTTTTCTTAGCAGTAATCTTCTCCATAATATTTCTCTTTAATGAACTTTCTATGGCTTTTTTAATTTTGGACGTTCTTTGCTGCTCTTGAACATAAAGAGATCTTAAATATTCAACACTTGCAGAAGATGAACTCAATGCTCGTTTGTCTCTCAATTTATGCTCTTGATTACTATCATTAATGCTTATGCCATCAATTTCATCATCTGAAATTATTTTTTCTTCTTCAATATCATCGATAGTATGATCATCTGTATCATTAACATGATTAATAACATAGTTGGTTTTGTTATTGCTGTGAACTATCTCGGAGTCAAGATCACTGGAGTTCACAAGGGTAGATTCAGAAGTCTCACTGACATTATCTTCGACATAATTCTTTTTATTTTGAATAGGAATATGAATCGAAGTTCTTTCATGGCTCTGGAGGTTATTATGATTATCAGCCAGAGAGGCTTGTTTGACTTGTTCTGAACTCTCCGCTGGTACTTTAGTATTAATAGAAGTTGTCTTCTTCTTTGAACCTAGACATATAACTCTTCTCTTTGGTCTTTTGACACCAGTAGTTTTATTTTTGACCGAATTATTGTAACTCATAGTTTGATATTTGCTAACATCCTCAAGATTTTTCTCGATTTTATCAAAGTCTATTTCTTCATTTGCAATATTAGTATTGGCGCTTTGAACTGAATCTTCATTAAAGCATTCCGATTTGGAAATAGTTGGAGATGTTCCAATGAAAAGTTCTATTGGTAATGTATTTGAGTATTGATTATTATTGAAGAAAAAGAAATTATTTCTTTGAGTGCCTAAAATGTTTTCATTGAAAAATCTTTCTATGGTTGACCGTTGAATAAATCCTTTAACTTTTGGAGCTGACAATGACAATGATTGGCGGGATGCACATAGGGTAGATAATCTCAATAAATTACCAGCAGCAAAATCAGGGCCATCAGGATTGATATCCACAAACAGAACCACATTTCTGGTAGGTTCCAATTTGCTATTACTAGTATTGTTATTGTTACTATTGTTGTTGTTACTGTGTGCAATAAGTTGAGAACGAAGATTATTGGTCCATTTCAAAGAGATCTTGTACAATACATTAGGCAAAATTTCTCTAAACAATTCTCTGATTTGTTTTTCTATTTGAATCTGTAAGAAATTTCTTATAGCTGGAATCGAATCAAAAGTGGACGATACATGAATATTCTCTAGCGGATCATTTTTGAATACCAAAGTTAATCCCTTCGTCTTATTGAAAACTACAATGACAATACAAGACAAACTGATTTCGGATAGTCTGACATCGATAGGGATTTTGAAACTCTGATTAACCATGGATAAATCCGGCATTGTGAAATCATAATTATACTTATTTATAGAATTAGTGGTAAAAATATTCATTGGATTGGCTTGAATTTTAGTACCTAAATTGATATATGAATCTCCTGCATATTTGACCTTGAAAATCCCTCTAAACTTGTCATTGTCAAGTTCTCCAATTTCTAAGATCTCCACTACCGGCGCGTTATTTCCAAAATGTAAGTCTTTAATTTCAATTTCAGAAGCTAAAATACTTGGTCTTTTACCTGAATTCAAAGCGTTATTTAAAAGGCCTTTACTCCATGAGAGCAATGATTCCTGCTCAAGCGAGTTCCAGTTGATATTAATAGACATTTCTTTTCGGATACTATCTTTCTTTCCAGAATAGTTCTAAGATCAGTCAAAAATATGGAACACATTCAATGCGTAAAAGAGAGAGAAAGAGAGACTTGAATGTCAAATAGAATCAAAATAAATCACTAATAATGTTGGAAACAAAGCTAAATGGGAAGAGGGTAATATTAAAGAATTTTTTTTCTTTCTTTTTTCTTTTTTTTTTTTTTTTGAATGAGAGAACCTCTCTGTTAAATTATTCTCCTTAGAGTTCATTGATAAAGAAAAAAAAACTGTTCTTCGTCCGACTAATAAATACGCGTTTCCTATTTTGATGTAATCTAAGCGCGCCAGCCAATATAAAAAGGATTGTTTTAAATAATGCGTTAAGAGCGAGTGAACATGATAAAAATACAGTGCCCACAACCAAATCTTTTATATCAGGGCACATAATGTTTTTTAAAATTTTTTTTTTTAAAAAAAAAGAATATATATATATCAAGTCATCTCATATCTCTGACAACTTGCATGCCAGTGACATTTTACATCAACTTGTATTAACAATACATTAGCCAAACGAAAAACCTACATAACTGAAAAACAAAAAAAAATATAAAAACCGGAATGAAAATGTATCTTTAGAATAAAAAAATGCTTTTGAGAATGCCATGATATAATTCAAAGGAGTTTTTCTGTCTTTTTGATCAGCATTTTATCTGAACGCAGTTTACTTTATATAATTGTAAGCCAGTATATATTTTATGTACTCATAAGGACATGTTTACCCCTTGCAATTACAATCTGGCCTTGATTCTATGTAATTGCAACCCAACCTTGATTCTATGTAATTGCAACCCGACCTTGATTCTATGTAATTGCAACCCGACCTTGATTCTATGTAATTATAATCGGATCTTCATTTCTATCGCATCGGTTCACTCTCAGCTAATCATTATTATAAAACATAGCGCAAAATCATTTCAAAATTATTTCTCATCAATAGCCTTTTTCCATTCATCTACTGTATAAGTCTTTTGCGTAAAGGCATGAATATTTGCTATGATTTCCTTGAGATTACCGTTCACAATTCTGTGTCTCGCGAGTTTGTTTTTTTTCAAAAATATGTCCGACACAATTACAACATTGAATGATTGGCCACAGCCTCCACTTTCATCGACCACTGATACCTCTGTCGCTTGTAATCTATCAATGATTATCTGTTTTAACTCTTCTGCACTTATTGTGGACATTGATTCTACTCTGTTTATGTTTTATTCTTTATTTTATTTTCTCTTACTTAGATATTCTTTTTTCCAAGAATAATGGAGAAAAAATATTATTCCAGTTCTTCAACTTTTAATGGATGTTAGATGTTGATTCTATTATTCAAAGTAATATATATATATATATAATACTCAATGAAAGCTGATACTCTTGGTGAATTATTAATGATTTCGAAGAAGCAAAAATAAGAAAAAAAAACCACAAAGAAAAAACAACGGCCCGATAAGAAGATAGTGCGCATATGTACTTTTGGTGGAGTAAATTGTCTTGTTTGGGTTTATCTATTCCATCATTTATTATCAATATATATATATATATATATATATATATATATATATATATGTGCTATTTACTAAGTCTCTAGTTCAAGATTGTATCTATTTTTGAATCAAATCGCTTTCCATTCTCATCAGCTGTCGACAAACTTTCTTTAGCGTTTTCATAATTTCTATTCGTATCATTATTGTAATTATTGCTTGCACTACTATTGTCTATATTGTCATTTCTGTTACTGGATTCATTTGTTATAAAAGTATTGTTATTGCTATCATTAATTAATGCGCTGCTTGCACTAGTTAATCTCATAAGGGAACCCGAATTGCTTCTCTTTCTTATCTGCATCAAGGCTTCAGAGGCCATCTTATATTCGCCTGTCTTATTCTCCTTAGAACTCACACTTGGATTATTACTACTTCCTATAATTCCATCAAATTTTGGACTTTTAATAATCGAGGAAAATGTCAGTGGTGACAAAGTGAAAAAATCAGAGTTGTTAGTACTGTTTTTGGTACTTTCCAATGAGGTATTAATTTTGATACCAGTATTTCCCGTAGCAAACAAATTAGGAGATCCAGAGAATTGAAACGTATTTCCACTCCCATTTCCAAGAATACCATTAGGTGATGTTGTAATCCCTATATTACTATTATGATTACTTTTTTGTAAAAACTCTGCCGACCCATTGAATATTTTCTGTTTTTCTATTTGATTAGGAGGAATATCAATCAGCGGCTGCGGAAGCTGGAACTCATTTGACAAGTTAGTAGATGAAGTGTTATTGTTTTTTATCATCAAAGCTGTGTCAAGGTATTTGGTAGCCGGACTAATATTTGGGGAAAATTTTTTCCAGTTAATGGCAGGACTTGAATTTAGTGCAGAGATACTGTATGTGTGGTTAAGTAAGGAAGCGGCAGGAGTACCTGTTGTAGGAGCAGTGTAGGAAGACACTGATGAACCAGAAAAAGAGTACTTATTTTGACGATGGTGGTTACTATCAGCAATGTTATATGAATTGTCAATTCTTGATTTTTGATTTGGTATGTTCGAATTTACTTGAACCATTCGTACTTTCGGCTGTTGTTCTAAGTGATTTTGATCCATTGATGCTTTCAGCTTATCAAGAATGGAAAATATTGAACTTTTAAATTTGGCTTCATTATAATTTTGGTTATCATGAATGTTACTATTGTTTATGTCTTGCTCTCCAGATACGTCCACAATGTTAAAGAATAAATGGAAAGTATTAATATCAGATTGCTTAATACCCTTAGTTAACAAAAATTTATCGAAATCAGAATCATCATAAAGATTAATGCTCTCTGGGTTGGCAAAATAATTCAATTTAGCATCATAACTTGGCTTTCTATTTTTGATGGTACTATCATTACTGTTGTTGTTATTTTTATTGATCAATCTACTATATGTGTTCATATACTTGAATATTTTCATAATCTCAATATATCTGAAATCAATATCCAAATCTCTGTACTTCTCTAACTGTAAATCTAGTCTAGCAAAGGCTATATTGGAATCATTGTTATTCAAATATGACTGACTCAACTGAGCATTCAATTTTTTTTCCTTCAAGTGCATTATTCTTATAACTTCATGTAAATAATTAATATAATCAACACTAGCTTGTAAAATAGTCAATTTATACATTCCATCATTGATTTTGTCTTTATTAGAATCTGCCGGAGAACACAAGCCATTACGATCTGCATTATTTGTATTAATTATGGAATTTCTGCAAGCCGGAACAATTATTTTCAAGGCTTCAAATTCTCTATTTAACTTTATTCTTCTCTTTTTTTCAATTATTGAATGGGCTGCTTTGTTTTCTTTTTTCTTTTTTTCAATTTCTTCTACTGTTTTTTCAGACAGCTTCATTTTCTTTTTTGGTGTATTTGTTGTGGAGCTGTTCACAGAGGAAACTCTATTTAAAGTAGAAGCTTGACGTTTCTTTGAATTCAGGCATGGTCTATCTACATTTTTAGGCTTTTTTGAGGAACTTGGTGAATCTGGATTTATTTGAATGATGGTTGATTTGAAACTTGGTGGTGCTGGTAATTTCGACATGTTGGTTAACAATTCTGAAAAAAGAAAAATTACTTTTGTTTCTCTTTTTATTTTTTTTTGTTTATTCTTATAATATGATTGGTTGATCGGATAATCAATTTTGTTTTCTACTTTGCCTTTTTTGAATGTCGTAAATGGATAATTTATCTTTGTTTAACAAAAACAATAATGTGTTGAAATCAAAATTTTTTAATCTAACAGAAACTTATTATGGCTATTACGAAATATATTGTACTGACAACTATACCATATAGTTAATTGTATAGGACTAACAGTTGTAGTATAGGGACAAGTATCAATAGTCAAATATTTTAACTAGAAAGACAATTTGTAATATATATAAAACACGATTGTAGCTTGGAATTGATGAAATCAAACGACAAATATTAAAAAATGACAAATAATGATTGAAATGATGGTACGGAATATCCTAATAAATGAATTTTAAACCGGATAGATTAAATGTGGAAGTCGACACACATATGTCTAAAAACAGTAATATATTAAATTTAAACGTTGAGGAAGGGCAAAAAAGAAACAATTGGTTGTATCTTGGGAAAAAAAATCTCGCTGTAAGTTTATATTTAAATATAAACTTCGATGTGTATATTATAAATGCTTTTCGTATATATTATTAGATCCTCTTTATGTTCTTTAGTACTCTTCAAAAAATAATAGTTTGTACTTGAATGTTTATAATAATTTTTCTATATATTTTCGAATTGTATACACTTATTAGAGTTGAAAGATGTAAAAAAAAAAAACGATGAAGTAAAGTTTCATCGTTTCCATCAAGACACGAGGATATTACCGTATACCAATTTATTTTATTGAGAAAAATATCAAATTTACCTGTAATGCAATCTATTGTTGCTGTGTCAATATCTTTTTTTATGGCAAACAACGAACCCTTTACCAATTTCTTCTTCAGATGGTCACTTATAGATCCATGTGTCTTTTTTCCAATTAGTCTTTGTTTTTCTTTATACTTTTTTTTTCTTTATACTTTTTTTTTGTTGTTGTTGGATGAATTGAATCAGCCATTCATGTTGAAAATTGAAATCTTTGCCATTTGAGGACCACGTTGATTTCCTAAAAAGGTGATGGCGTGCATTGTAGTGGCACATAAAGGACATATAAATAAAATTACATATGCATCTGGCACGAATTGCCCGCGAAAAAAGAAAGAAGAATTGCATGGAAGTTATTAAGGGTATGTAAGATGAAAGGTTATTGTATAAAAAATAAATGTCCGATTAAAGTTTATTATATACAAGTAAATGTTTGATCAAAGCTGGAAAAATTATTCGAAAGAGATCTAAAAGAGGAGAATTAGATGACTCATCAAATGGCAATTAAAAACAGCTATAAGGTGATGATAAGAATTGGAAAGTATACGAGTTCAGAATTAAAAAGTGCTTGAGATGAGATTTAAAAACATCAAATTAAAAGATATGGATGATTTCTTGAGACTTTTTTCTTGATTTGTCAGTTGCTTTATCTCTCGTTATTGACTAAGAATATGTCTCTTGATTTATTTTACTGTGTTGACTAGCTGGTCAAATCAAACCAGCTCGACCCTTTATTGGTTGACCTGTAATTTATATTGTGGGCAGTAAATTTTTGTACAATTTGATCCATAAAATAGAACCGCACAAGATGACCAAGAATTAAATTACAACAAGCAAACATTTTATTCGAACGCAAAAGATGACTGGAATGCCAAAAGGAGCCATGCCGTATGAGGGTGAATTTGAGTATCTATGCTTATTTTTAAATTTTTTGAGCTGAGCAACTAGATAACAGCATCACTATTCGAGACCCTAAGTAAAAGGAAAAAAGAGAAAACAACTCATCTAAGCTAGATCATTTATATATAACCTAGTAGCCTTCAATTTAAAATAATATAAGTAAAAAAAAAATTAGAAATATAAAAAATTCAAAATTTTCCACCCGATTTTATTAGACCAACTGGATGGACCAATGTGATCACATATAGTAACATCATTTTCTGCAACGTTGTTTCTTTCAATGTATTTTTTTTTTTGAATATCCTCGTTTTTTTTTTTTTTTTTTTTTTGTATTATTCTACAACAATGCTTTGTGTTCTACCAGATATTTTTAAAAAAGTTGAAGATCTATTCAGCTATCCATCATTTTTACAGTTTGACCAGATTCATTGTATTGTATATTAACATCAAGTACGTTATTTTTAATATATATATATTACTACGAAGTACATATAGAGGAAACAAATATCATGTAGCCGAAAACACTGTAGCTTCAGAAATTTAATTGGCTGTTTAATGTATCTTTTGTCCAACCAAAAATTCATATAGAATATTAGAAAAAACAGTTTAGGATATTGGTAATGTCTTATTAAGTCCTGTTTCAACCAATAAGTGGGTTGAAGGTATCTAAATAAAAATCAAATTATTAATCACGTGATCAGCACGTGATTATTATTAGAGTTTACCAAGTAAACGGGCTTATAACCTTTTTCAAAATGGTAATTTTTCCGTTGTTTCAAAAACAAAAAAATTTTTTTCCTCAATGAAAATAATAGTGTGAATAACGTTATGTCATTATTTCAACCCAAAAAAAGAAACGACGTGATTAATAGGCCTTTTTTTTTTTCCTTTCAATTAGTCATCTGCAAGACTTTTTTTTCATTTTTCTTTTTTTTTTTTTCATTTAAATTTAGTCAAATTTTCACAATTATCTCTCATTTGAACTGAATTTTCAAATATCTTTTAATCTTATTTAATTTTACTTCTTTAAAGGTATTCACAAATTCATTGACTGTTGATTAAATTTCACTTAGTTATATGGGTAACAAAGATATATTTATTATAGTGATCTAATTTATTTATCCTCCACCCTTAAGAAAAAATTTTAACAGAAAATAAATACGAAAAATTTTAATTGATATTTGATTAAAAAAATACAATAACCACTAAAAAAATTTTTTTTATTTTGAGTTTTGTACTAAATCACAGACAAAGTAATATTTATATTGAAAAATTGAAAGGACAATGACTCCAAATATCAGCACCTCCACTACAGTTACCACGGAACCAAAGACTAATACTACTGCCACAATAGTGATTAAGCCAGTGCTGGAAACATCGGTAAATTATGCTGAGCTTTTGATTCAATTAGATAAGTACATTGTAAACCATCTTAATGAGATTTTTCAAAATGAGGTTTTCAATCCGTATTTTCTCATGAAGATTTCTTCTATTAAACAAAAATTTAAGTTTGATACAACTGCAAATCAATCAACTGTGACAAACTATGCTAAAGTATTACTCGATTTGCTTGAAGAGATTAACATTGAATATTTTGAAAAAATCCATAATTTAAAAGATTATTTGATATGTCAGAGACATTACATGAATTTAATTAATAGCAACAGTATTGATGATGCACCAGTATCGTTCAACAAGAAATTGATCGAAAATCACATAGATTTCCTTAAAAATTTTCATCAATCAATAAAAGATGAAGACTGTCTTTTACAGAAAATCCAAAGAGAGGTGATAATACCTGGCTTACTAAATGAGAATCATGACAATATCAATACCAATAAAGTTTTCAAAAAATTTATGAAACAAAAATTCGGTATCACAGATATTGAGTCAATCAACTTTATTCAAAATCCAGAACTTCTTGAAGAATTTGAGATTTTTTATCAACAGCAAATCCAAAATGGATTGTGTAACAATAAGAACAAGGTAATGAAGTTTTTCCAAAATTGAACTATATTTGACTTGACGATTTATAATCCTATTTAACTTTAATTTATATTCTGTATATCTTCTGTTTTTCTTTTATTTCATTATTATCAGTTACAATTAATCTATATCATATATGTCATTCTTTTTTTTTTTTTTTTAGTTACTCTATTTTATTTCATAGATGAATATTTACTCAATTATTTACTTTTGTGATATAATACATTAGATTCACACATTACAATGGTAATAGATGTTGAGCTCAATAGCGTTTTGAGCACTGATAGGATCATTGCAAATATTTCCTTCTTTTTTTTTTTTACTCTTTTTGGTTGATACATGCCCTATAAAAAAAACAGGGTTTTATTTTAGATTTACTTATGGCAAAGATCATTCTTCAAAACAAAAGATATCTTTTCATGAATTTCAGTAAATTAATTTTAAGCTATTTAAGAAGGGATCAACGAGCCGCCGAGGTAGTAACTAAGTTAGTATATAGTTAAATTGGATAAGATAAACAAACAAATAAAAATAAATAGATAAATACTAGATTAATGACACAAGTGTTGTTCCAGACAAATAATGTCGCAGTCTTTCCAACTCTTGCAAATTGTTTGATTAAGTTTGAAAAGGATACTTCACTCCTTACGACTTTTCTTAGGAATTTTGATAGATTGACAAAATACAGTAAATCAATAAACCGAAAGGAAATTATTAACTTAGATAAGATCAAGAAATTTCTATTGATATTTATAATCAAGTTACTTCCCATTCTAGAAAATTTTATAGTTTTATCAAAACTGCAAAGCACCAACGGAATTGGAACAGAAAATGCTCAAGTTAAAGTCATAATAAGTAGAATAATTCTGGAAATTATGTCTGTGAAATCTCTTTTGAATAACAGTGTCGCCTTGATTTCGTTAAATATTGCCAACTTCAGTAAATCGAAATTGTTCACATTGATAGACCTCGATAATAGTATAGCAACACTAGT
Organism: Saccharomycopsis javanensis; assembly: GCA_031125485.1. Classification (NCBI taxonomy): domain Eukaryota; kingdom Fungi; phylum Ascomycota; class Saccharomycetes; order Ascoideales; family Saccharomycopsidaceae; genus Saccharomycopsis; species Saccharomycopsis javanensis. The sequence goes on from JASTUL010000029.1 coordinate 51,979, forward strand.
ATCTATGAATAGCAAACCGCCACAGAATTCATCATCAATAGCATCCAATGAATGCTGTGCTATTTGCAAAGCGAGAATTGATCCTGTAAATGATAGATATGCTCACAATAGACAGTCGGTGCAGAACATGATCAAAACTGGTAAAAACAAATCAAATGGATTTTCGGATAATATACAGGGTGGTGGCGATTTTAACAGAAGAGAAGATGAGCTGCTTTTATTAAAGCTTTTCGACAACGAAAGATCAATACATGAAGGAATCTGCTACCATAAAGATTGTTATAATTGGTGGAGATGGAATACTGGCAATGTAAAAGTACGAAAGATCAGAAATGGTGTATCAGAGAATAATCGTAATAATACAGAAGATGAACCACTAATAATTCTTTGACCTTGGCATTTGTCTTTAACATTTTCCTTGAGCTGAAACGTTTTTTTTAACATTTTCTTTGAACTGAGACGCTTTTGCTAACACTTTGATCGCATAATATCCAATGAATGTTTTTGAGTAGCACACTTATGTTGATAGATTTGACAGCTAAATCAAAAAAGTATATGATTAATATATACTTGGAAATCTTGTAACATCCTTAAATGGTAACTCAATGTGGAGATTAGTTAAACGAACAGAAAAAGTTCACTCAAAGAAAGCATGTAATCGTTGCATTTCTAGAGAAGAACCATATTTTGTATATTAGAAAGAACTAGAGGATTTCAAGATTTTTAGTCGGAAACAACTAAAAATATAAAAGTGATTATGTTTTCTGATTATTATATAATATCATATAATTAATATACAGTAAAAGTAAGGCAAATCTTATCTTGGATGTCAACATCAAGATATAAGTGTTTTTTCGGATGATGCGTAGTGCATATAGCTTCAATATTCTTGTATATCTTAACTTTCCAGTTCTCTATATTGTTTAATGAACTTTTGGCCCATAATTTTGGATAAAACAAAAGCGACAAAGCTGTCAGCAATTAGAAAAAAGTCACACCAAATAACTATACTGATAGTCCTATGATCAAGAAAATATTATATGGTTACAATCAACCTTAATTATTGACTCATATTCTCTCTTTGAATCTAGAATATGTGGAACCAAAAATTCTGCCAGCTATGTATGGTATATTTCATTTTGTTTGGTTAGGGATACAAGGATTGACTATAGAGAGTGTAAGAAAAGTCAAATATTAAAGGAAGTCATACCCATTAATAAAATAAATTTTAATATTATGTTATAATTTTTTCCGATTTTCATTTCCTAAACCAAAACAATACGAATTCAAGAATAATAAATAATTGCAACACTATTAGCAATAATCTGTTTTTCGTTTTCTACGTGTATTTGGTATTCATATGGTGAGAAATATTGATTACAAAATTAGTTAGGAAAAAGAAAAAATATACAATTACAATTGTATTGTAAAAAAAAAAAAGATAAAAGAAAATGATTTGAAAACATGTACACACACAGCCAATGTATGTGTTGCGAATATATTGGAACTAAGATTTTTCAAATCAATTATCAGATTATTTATACGGTGGAATTATTAGTCTTTTCAGCTTCTTCAGTTAAATAGTTGAATAACATCCAAATGCAAACAGAAATAACTGCACCAATAAACGGTCCAACCCAATATATCCAATGATAGGTAGGGAAACTTCTAGCTGCGATACATGGACCGAAACTTCTTGCAGGATTAACGCCAGCTCCTGTATAGTAGATGCAAACCAAATGAGCAATCAATAAACTCAAACCTATTTTTTCGGGGTTGACTGGATTGGAAGGATTGTTAACTGCGGTAAATAATACTGTGGTACATAAAACAGCAGTTCCAAAGGACTCTAACATAAGACCTCTACCTTTAGAACATCCACCACCAAGTTCATTGGCGAATAACACTGGACCAGGAGTCATTGCAGAAGCCGCACCAGCAGCAGCCATACCAGCAATAATTTGAGCGACAAACATCATTGCTCCGCGTATAGGATCCAAGGTTCTAGATAGAACCAAAGTAAGAGTAACTGCTGGGTTCAAATTACCACCGGAGATACTACCGAATATGTTAATGGACACAGTAACTGAGAAGCCAAAACCGCAAGCAATGATCCAGATTTTTGAGACGTTGACTGGCTGAACGTTAACAGTGTCCGATTTTAGGACATAGCTTAAGTAGTCATGGTTGGCCATATCAGCAATGACAAATGCAAACCACAAAAAGATAAAGGTGCCAATTAATTCTCCTAATGCTGCTCTTATATGACCCCTCCAGAGATTTTCATAGGGTGCTGGTTCTACGGGAAAGTCGTCAGTAGGTTTGATTTGTGGTTCAGCAGTTGGTTCTACTGGATGAGCAGTTGCTATTTTAGTAGAAGGTAATGATGTAGAAGAATGGGATGATCCAGACATGTGAAATAGAAACTAGTATATGATATAAAAATAATATATATTAAAAAACGATAAAAGATTAATCTAATAATCTACCAGAATATTGAGCTAACTACTGTATAAAAAACTGAGAAATTCAAAATAAGAAATCTTACATAAGCTTAAGTAATAGAAGAACATAAAAAAATACAAAAGAGTAGAAGAATAAAAGTTAATGACATGTATAAGAATTTTACCAATTACTATGGTTAAACAGAAGTGGGTGAGGTCCTAGTATTTATAGGATGAAGGATTGAATACAGATATACATATTTTTTAAATAGTAGGACATTTGGTGGAAAAGGATATAAACAAATGAATGTTAAAATTCAGCATTGCTAAAAATATATGAGTACGATTGCAAGGTTTATTATAAGAATGAAACACTATCAACATAGATAATTGAAATTGTGTTATACATAAAAGGTAATCAGCCATTATATTATTAAAAAGAAAAGCGTTTGAGAGCTATGCAGTAGAGGTTAATTTGCTGTTACAATCACAAAATTAAGTTATGTTAATTCCAAGATTTCATTACGATTCAGTATTTTATTTTGTGAACAATAAAGCAAGCTTCATTTTCTTTTTTTTTCAATTTTCATAAAACTTTCATTTCTTTCACCAAATTTCCTGATTACTCCAATTTTGCTTAAAAGACATTCTAACCAGGAAAATCTGATATCGAAGAATGAAAGAAGAATATAACATTTGAATTCTTTGAAATTGGTATGATTGCGCAAAACAAAACACTGTCAAAGTCGATTGGCTAGCCAAACATATACAAGCGGACTACGGAGAGAATGGATCTTTTTACTTATTTCGGCATCCATTTTATGTGTATGTTTTTGAGACAAAACTATTTATCTTTTTTCCGTAATGTATATATGCGCACATAAGTAAATAAATGCGAGAAATTTCTTTCTTTTTCCTAGTTTGCATGAAACCTCGTTCTATTCTAGAAGGTATATTTTAATAGTTGAACTATATTTTTCAGCGAACTAATCAGCCAAAGAGTTTTTTTTAATTAATACAGGAGTATAAGCAAGATTCATATGAAATAATCTAATTTTTGCCAAAATAATTTTAGTTAATTTTATTTTAAATTATTAATATTTGTTAAAAATAAGCAAATTACATGCAATATAACCAAAATATTTTATTATAACCAAGATAACAAAGAATAAAAGAATACGGAATTAAGTCCATGAATGTCTAACTGACAAATTCCATAAATCCAATTTGATAATATTGGAAGTAGCTTTAATAAGATTATTTGACATCTTTATAATATTTTTGTTTATTGTGTAGCCAAGAAAATTTCCTTTTTGTGAATTAGAGTATTTTCATATCTTGTTGCATATCATTAGATGCATTAGTCTAGTATATATGCTTGTATTTGTGTTTGAAAGAGTGGCTAGCCTGTTTCACTTGCATATGTGTCGGCTATCTATTTATTTTGCTTGCATATCATCTTATTATCTCTCCACACAATCTCAGCAAACTTGTTCTTTTCAAGTACTCTAGATTAACTATTTAGCAAACGAGTCTCAATCGTACAAAGCAGATTAATGTTGATTGTTTATAAGGCAGATAAGTTTCGATTGCACAAAGAAAAACCTAGAAAGTAAAGAAGAGAAACTTAGAAAGTAAAGAAGAGAAACTTAGAAAGTAAAGAAGAGAAACTTAGAAAGTAAAGAAGAGAAACTTAAAAAGTAAAGTCGAGAAGCTTAGAAAGTAAAGAAGAGAAACTTAGACAGTAAAGAAGAGAAGTTTAGAAAGTAAAGATAAAATTTGGTTGATTATTTTGATAGTTGGAATCTATTATCTACTTTAATAGATCTACAAACTCTATTATCTAGTTTATTCAGGTCGTTAAACAAGAGACATCGTTAACTTTTGATTCATTTCTGGACTGAACAAGTTCTTCGTGTTAGTCACTTTTTTTTGTTACAATTGAATACGTTTAACGGTTTAGTTCAAATTCCAAAAAATCACGTGTATCACGTGATATAAGACTGATACTCTAGTGGTTTCTTTGCTTTTAAAATCAAACCATTGAGAAGAATGAAAAAACTACTTTTAATTCAGAAAATAGTAAGCTTTTGGTAAAACTGGTTTATCAGCACTGTTCAATCAGTAGCAGAACTGGAAATAAGTTGTTTCATCATGTAAAAGTAGTTTTTTTTCTATAATTCAAATGATAGAGGCTCCTTACTTATAAAAGATTAATTTATCATCATATATAACTACTGTTATATATTTACAAACCAAGAAAATAGTCTTTATTTCTTCCAGTCCGTTGTACTTTATAGATTTTTCATTGACCATATAGGCTTGCTTCTTCACTTAATTTTTGATAAATCAGATGGTGATGCATGTTTTTTCCATGGATCATAGGGTTAATAATAATAATTATTAGTCACCGGGAAAAGAAAAGGAAAATATCATCATATCAAAATGAATGTAAAGAAAAACAAAAATCCAAAAAGAAACTTAATCAAGAAAAAAAGACAATAATATGGACGTAATTCATGATGATAAACTGAATCCCGAACTTTCTTTTTTTAAAAGAAATATTAACTACATGCCCTGAACAAATATTAACCACTATTAATATGTGTCAGAATAGTAAATTGTCATAATAATTATACTATCTTCGTATAATGCTAATGAAGCTTCAAAAAGAGAAAGCTGTGTGAACAACTAAAGAAAATATTTAAGAGGAGGATATGATCCTCCTTTTATATCTTTTTTTTTTGGTCATCTTTGTGATGAAGACAAAAATTTTTTTTTTTCGATTTTTTCAATTTTTTTAAATTTTATTTTTTTATATCTACATTCTTTGGGTTACCCTCTTGAATGTGCTTTTTTTAGAAAGGTTATGAATACCAACATTTTTCAAAATTTTGTGGAGCGGTCTTTTATTCATTAGATTACATGCATTGTAATGTAAAGTTATGCATTCAGATTTATATTTGGTTGCGAGCATTGCATTATTATATTGGTTATGAACACAGACACATATTTGAGTCTCGTATTGTTACCCTCCATTCATATGTAATTTTGAGCCCTTTCATTTTTTTTTTTTCTTTCTTTTCCTTCTTTTTCCTCTTAATAAAGACACGAAATATACGACTGACTACCTTAAAAAAAAAGACCTTAATTTTTTTTTCTTAGTTTCATTCAGTTAAATCGGTCCTTACATTTTAATTTTCGCGTCTCTGACTTAAACAACTGAATTACTCAATCTGTAGATAGGATATCCATAAATAGAAGCAATCATATTTAAAGTTACAAAACTCTTAGAATTGAAAAAAAGAAAATCAATCCAAAATATAAAACAGAACAAGTGAAACCAGCTAAAGATTAAAGAAAAATTAGTGAGCAAGAAAAACCCGAAGATTAAGGGAAAACCAGAACAAACTCAGAGACATTCCATTTCTTAGTACCAATTATATATAGAATTATTCTAATAATGATAATATGAACAATATCCAGGAACAAACACAACCTACACAACCAAATAATGATGACAAGAACGATAACATAGTATTGCAACTTCAAAATGATAACTTGAGTTCAGATATCCTTATACGATTAATCGGTACTCGTGGAATTCAAAAAACGATAGATTTACCTAAGAAAGCATCTAAGTGCCAGTGGATTTTTGGAAGAAACTCTAATGCGGACATTCCCTTTGGTGTTAAGATCCCAAGATTGAGTGGCTCACATTTCAAAATTTGGTATAAGAATCCCAAAGATGTGTTAATTCAAGACTTATCAACTAATGGAACTTATCTTAATGGTAAGAGATTGCAAAAAAATACAAATTACCTCTTGCAACTGGGTGATGAGGTTTCAGTGGGTATTGGTGTTCCTCAAGATACTCTTCTGTTCATAGTAGTTTATCCACGTCAAAAATCGCCTTCATCATCTAATATTACCCATGAAGCTACCACTAAAAGGATACCTTTAAATGATACAGCTAAAAGAGATACAAATGATGGTGAACTCCGTATAATTCCAGACATTCATCAGAAATACATTATTAAAAATGAAGTGGTTGGCCAAGGCGCTTTTGCTCTGGTCAAGAAGGCTATAGAAAGAGACACTGGTGATACTTATGCAGTGAAAATTATCTCCAAGAGAAAATTAGGTGCCGGAAACAGACAAAGTGTGCTTAGAGAGATAGACATATTACTGAGATTAAATCATCCTTATATAACCAAATTGGAGGACCATTACGAAGATGATACTTATTTTTATTTAGTTATGGAGTTTGTTCCTGGCGGTGATCTCATGGATTATGTAGCTGCACAAGGAAATATTCAAGAAGATGCAGCAAGAGAAATTCTACGTCAAACCTTAAAAGCTATAAATTACATTCATGAGCTTGATATTCTGCATCGTGATTTGAAACCAGATAATATATTGATTGCTCAAGATGATCCGATCGTTGTAAAACTCAGTGATTTTGGACTCGCAAAAATTACTCCTTTGAATAATAATAAATTTCTTGAGAATGAAGAAGAAATAAAACCTGGTACACTTTTGAAAACTTTTTGCGGCACCTTAGCCTACCTTGCTCCTGAAATAATCACTGGAAAATTGAGTTCCAAAATCAAAAAAAATAGAAGATCATATTCTTCATTGGTAGATATGTGGTCTCTTGGATGCCTTTGTTATGTAATTTTAACTGGTCATTTGCCGTTCAGCGGTAAGACGCAAGATCAGCTTTTCAAAAGAATTAAACAAGGAGCATATCACGATGCTCCTTTGAGAGAATATAAGGTTTCAGAAAATGCGAAAGATTTTATTAACTGTTTACTCCAAACAGATCCTAGTTTGAGATTAAGTGCCGCTGATGCTTTGAGCCATCCTTGGATTTTGGAAGGTGAGGATGGACTCAATAACCAGCTGAATTCTCAAGGTGTAAAATTATCACAGATTGAGGTTGAAGATAGTAGTGAAGAAGAACAAGAGGATGGAAATTATGCCGATCAGAAAAGTATTTTCTATAATGACAATAATGAGAACAATAAAGATGATCAAAAGGGTGTGCAGAAACAATCTCAAATAATATTTAATAATGAAATAAATTTGTGGAACAATATGAATCAACAGAACCGAAATTCATCAGATAAGGATGCTATTATGCATGCAAGCTCAGAGGAACCATTATATGATCAACCAAAAACTAAATCTCAAAAGATGGAAATTGCCGATGGAGTAGCAGCAGTAAGGGCTGACGCTACAGAATCCTTCAAGAAATTTCAATCACAACTTGCTCAGAAATTTTCACTTCCTGATTTGAATGCAGACGTTTTAATGAATAGTATGACAAGTCCTCAGCAGCTAGACGACGTTCCTCCTGGCACTTTGATGACTTTTGTTCCTTTAAGGCATAGTATACTAAAGGAGAAAATCATTTATATTCCACAAACTAATAAGCCATTCATGTTTGGTAGAAATAATAGCACTAACTATATTATCAAAGATGCAAGAGTTTCGAAATTGCATTGTACTATAATTAGAAAAAGACATCCTATAGTAGGTAATAGTTTTTTCGAGAGTCCAGCTCAAGGTTTAGATGATATTTGGTTGGTAGATTATAGCTCTAATGGTTGCCATATCAATGGCAAGAAAATTGGAAAAGGCAAAAAGGCACTTTTAAGAAATAATGATCAGATTTTGTTGTTTTTAGATTTTAAAAAGAAGGAATTTTTGGGCTTTAAAGTTATAATTAACGATAAAACTGGTCTTTTCGTAGATAGAAATGAAAAATCACAGATCGTGTTGAGCTCTTCTAAGGAAGATATCAAAATTGAACAAAAGTTACCAAGGATTGTTTTTAATAAAACAGCTATTGAAAAACAAGATGATATGGATCAGATTGTTGGTTCCAAAAAGAGAAAGGCTATATTGGAAGAAACTGAAAATTATCAAGTTAAGAAAAGGGCTTCTTTGAAATTGAGCTAAAATACTTTTAGATTAGTATTACAGTATATTATAGAATAAATTGTGATTTTTGTTCCCAAAACTTTTATTTATTTTATAGATGGTTGGTTTTAATATTAAAATTTGTAATTATTGTAAACCAAATCTTTCATGTTGAAATTCTATGAACAAGGTTGGCAGATTTTTATGGTTACGTGCACTGATTTTCAAAATTCTTTTTCTTTTTTTTTTTTTTTTCATTTTGTTCATCTTTTTTTGACTGTCGTCTTGTCTTTCTTTGATGTTGTACAAGACTATCATATTAAATTAATATTAAAATAAATGGTTGGCATATTGAATTAAAGACTTTCGTTTAAAACCTCAGAGATAGCTAGAGCCATTTGAAGCTTGTAAAACTAATATAAATTATTCAAAACAATGTCTGAAACTGAAAAGCAAGTTGAAAAACCGAGTGCTTTAGACACAACTCCATCTGATTTGTTAAACAGTTTGAATGAAGCAGCTAAACAAGAACCAAAGAAAGAAGAATCAAAGAAAGAAGAATCAAAGAAGGAAGAACCAAAGATAGAAGATGAAAAAACTGAAGAACCAGATACCAATTTGATCAAATCCTCATATGAAGTGAAGGTCAGATTAGCCAATATGCAAGCTGATCCAAATTCTCCATTGCATTCTGTGAAATCTTTTGAAGAATTAGGATTGTCTCCGGAATTATTGAAAGGTCTTTACTCTATGAATTTCTCTAAGCCTTCCAAGATTCAAGAAAATGCTTTGCCATTATTAATTAGAAACCCACCACAAAATCTTATCGGTCAGTCTCAATCCGGTACGGGTAAGACTGCTGCATTTAGTTTGAATATGTTAACTAGATGTGATCCATCTATTAATAAAACTCAATGCATTTGTTTATCTCCTGCTAGAGAATTAGCAAAGCAAACTTTAGAAGTCATTCAAACTATGGGTAAATATACTCAGGTTACATCTCAATTGATTGTTCCAGGTTCTTACGAAAAGAATCAACAAATTACCGCAAATATTGTTGTTGGTACTCCAGGTACTATTGGTGACTTATTGAGACATAAATTAATTAATACTTCTGAATTGAAAGTGTTTGTATTAGATGAAGCAGATAATATGTTGGATGCCCAAGGTTTGGGTGACCAGTCGGTTAAAATTAAAAAGTTATTACCTAAAAATATTCAAATTGTGTTATTCTCAGCTACATTTCCAGAAAAAGTTAAAAAATTTGCTATAAAATTTGTTCCGAATGCCAACGTTTTAGAATTGAAACAAGAAGAACTTAACGTTGATGCTATTAAACAGCTTTGGATGGATTGTGATAGCGAAGCTCAAAAGACTGAGATCTTAGGTGAGCTTTATAATATTCTCACCGTTGGTTCATCTATTATTTTCACTGCCACAAAAAATGCTGCTAATCAATTATATCAAAAATTGAAATCAGATGGTCATGAAGTGTCATTATTACATTCTGACTTACCTCCAGATATGAGAGATAAATTGATGGATCAATTTAAGGAAGGTAAATCAAAAGTTTTAATTACTACGAATGTGTTGGCCAGAGGTATTGATATACCATCTGTTTCTATGGTTGTCAACTATGATTTGCCAACTACCAGAGATGGCAAAGCGGATCCATCTACATATTTGCATAGAATTGGTAGAACAGGTAGATTTGGTAGAGTTGGTGTTTCCATCAGTTTTGTTCATGATAAGAAATCTTTTAAGATATTACAGGATATTATTGACTACTTTGGAGAGATAAAGATCACTAAAGTTCCAACAGATGATATTGACGAAATTGAAACTATCTTTAATAAGGTGGTAAAAGGTACTGATACTCAAAAATAATTTATTATTTCATAGGCTTTTTTATTTAAGTTATTTTTTTTCTTTTTTTTTATATAAAGTTATATTACGTTTGTTTTAAAAGTTATATTAAATTGAGCTGCAAGTAGCTTTCATGATGCAAGTAATAATAAATGTTTAACTAGATCTATTTGATATAATAATATATACTCTATAATAATAATAGTAATGATGAAAGTAATGATAACAATAAATAATAAAAGGGAATGTTTGTAAAATTTTTTCTTTATTTTTTTTAACTGGCTGAAATGAATAGTGAATGAATGTAGATATATGACTGATGATGCTGATGAATAAATCAGAGTATTAAAATTATTTATAAGAAGTCTCCGCATCCATATAATTATCAGGTTGAACATCATAGTATTTACCGCTAAGACTCAATCCATTGGCAGCGCTGCTGACGCTGAACTCAAAATCTTCAGCAGTAATGATATCCCAGTACTTATAAAGCATCATAATGGCAAATGCATTAGACACAGTACCAAAGAATAAGCCATCAATGTAATGATTACAACCCTTGCAGATACTGTCGCTTAAGACATAAATTAGTACTTGGCCTAAAACAAAGAAACCGAATGCCATTATTAAGGCACCTAACGCCCAAAAGTTATCCAAAACGTAAGCACAAAGAATAATTTGAGAAATAACGTAAAAGAATAACCAGATAGCATTTAGGAGGTATAAAACAATGAATAGACCTAATGTACTATTATTTGAGATGTCATTATTAAATGTAACCACAGATAAGACAAAGGAAAGCGCAAAGAAAGCTAAAGATGAAAATTGTAAAGCAAAAATCGATTTTCTTTTACCGTCTTCCCATAGCTCAAACCCCAATAATCCGTTCCACATTAAAGACCAACAACAAGCAGAAGAAAAGCCATTTTGAACAGCAACCAAATACAAATAGGTATTAGAACCCGGAGGAGCCACACCACAATCGTTGACAACAGAAAAGCAAATCAAGACAAAGAGACAACTAAAAAAGAAAATCATTTCTTGTCTACCAATAGCTGTAAATTTACTTTTTATATTGAATAATATCAACATAATAAGAACTAACACGCCTATATTCACCAAGGAATTACCAACTTGAAAAATGACTGTATTCGCTACATCAATGCTTCTAGAGTAGCACTTTGGAATGATTCCTACTTGAAATATATTGTCATCAGAAGTGACTAACGAACACAACGGAATAGACGCCTGATTACAAATACTTGAAAAATCTCCGAATGCCATTTCCTTGTATTCTTATAAAACTTTCTTTTTTCAAATAATAATAATAATGATGATATTACTAATATTAATATTAATAAAAATAAGAACAATAATAAAGTATGATAAACTTCAAACGTCCTTAAACCTGATCAGAATCGAGGCAAAATCAGTTGATATAAAACCAAACGTCGGAAACCAAAATCTCGGGAAATTACGCAATAGTAAATACTAACGAATGAATCTAATATTATATATTCATATATTAAAAAGAAAAAACCGAAAAGCTATAAAATAATAAAAAATAGTTGCATTTATTTCAATAAGGATTGAATCAAAAAATGGTTTTAACATGGTAAATTATACATATATTTTTTCTTTTTTTTTTTTTTTTTTTTTCTGGTACTTAATTGTCTATTGCGGTTAACAAAAAAAAAAATAATAAAAATACCAAGATATTTTTAGAATACACATCACGGGATAGATCCACAAGGCTGATGATTTCATACAATAAAGATACATATAATTAATTGAATCGAATAAATGAGAATAAATAACTTGGAAAAGCGAAAATAGTTCAATGATTTTTGGATTATTCGTGATCAAAAGTATATAAATAATAACTATTTGAATGACTTCAAAATATTCTAAAACAGATAAATGAATCCAAAAGTTGAAAATTATTTGATTTATATGACATAGCAAGACAAAAAAAAAAAACCTGAGAGATAATTGTTATAAAAAAAATACAGTATAAAAATAAATAAATAAAAGAACACGAACAGAATATGTATAGCAGATTTTTTTTTTTTTATTTATTTTATTTTTTTGTTTGGTATTCTTTAATCCAAACATGAGATATCACTTTTATTGATTCTTTCATAAGAATCATTGAATTTGGATGATAGTGCATCAGATTCGTAGTCTTTATCATCATTATGAGAGAAAAAATCAACGTTATTCAAACTCTCTGTAAATGACACACAGCTACTGTGCCCTTTTATGTGCTTAATTGATGAATCAGAATCATCAGCAATATTACTACTACCATGTTCATAAAATTCATCAAAATCTTTGAATAATTCAGGTCCCAATTTATCAATAATATCCGTGACTTCTTGACTCAATTGCTCACGATACTGCTTAAGTTTAATTATAGATCTTGAACTGATTAATTGAATAAACAATGGTGGAAACGATTTACAAATATCCATTCCCGCTTCTCCAATTCTGTAAGCACAATACGTCGTAAGCACAAATAATAAATAGCAAAAAATAAATAAAAGTAATGGATTTTTGAAATAAAATATATTATATGATCTTATAATTTTAACTCCAATTATAGAATAACATGTGTAAAAAATTGGAGCTGTCACAAGTGCTGTAATAACTTTCCAAGAGGCAACAACATCTTTGGCTTTTACTTTAACTGTTGATTTGGCTAACGCTTCTTTTTGTTTTATAGCAGAATAATACCTGACAATAATGAAAACCGGTAAAAATAAAGTTATTCCAGGTAAACTTAATACCAAAAAGAACATTAATTTACCCAATCTTGCAACTAAAGTCTTGAACGCACGAATCTTATTACTGTTGATAGGTTGTATTTGAATTTGACGATCGTTTAGCCCCATTAAATAAATGAGATGATTGTATTCCTGTACGGATTTGAACAATTTTTGTATGTCTTCCCGGTTCAGAAAATGTTTATATCCAATCAACAACCTTCTATTCACTTCGTTCACCGTACCTAATGGCATTTCATAGTTATCACTTAGACCGGATTTGTACAATCTTCTAATAGCTTGTATAGTACGCAATGTTTCATGATCAGGGGCTTGTATAATGACAGATTGCAAAGACAGTTTGATCGTGTTTAATAATTTATCAACAGATTCGCGAGGATCTTTAATGTAATTTTCACCATCTTGTTTACGAACCACAACTGGCTTACCAAATTCAAGGATGGCTCTAGATCTAAATTTATTAGGGTGGAAATAATATAAACCAGTAGGAACTATACTAATCTCCGCATCTGGATCCATATCATCATGAGTTATTGCAGCTATTGATCCAAGAGCCATTATTGCAACCCCAGGTTTTAACGGCAACAATTCTGTACGATCATGAGATCCGCCTTCAGGGAAAATGGCAATCATACCTTTATTATACAAATGATTAAACACATTTTGGAAAGTCTTGTTCGTGTCAACTTTTGGACAATAATTAAAAATTACTCCTTCTTCATCTAATAAAGCTTCTAAAACTTTTGATTTTTGTATTGGTTTAGCCAAGATTAACTCTTCATCATTTATGATTTCCTTTATTTTGAAAGATCCCATACCGCTGTTCAAGCCTATTATTCCTGCTGGTTCAAAATCACTAGAAAATTTAGTATTTTTACCACAAATCTTAGTGCATAAATCATTATGAATATCCTCTTCTCTTATGTAAATTTTACCATTCTTGACTTGTTTTAAATTGTCTTGAGCTCTCGGAACAGGAATGGATCCTGTCAATTTTGCAAACCAACCAATAACAGCTTTCTTGTATGATGATTCTGCAATGATACCACTGATATTTCTGCCTAATCTTTGTTTAACAGGTACATATACCACACATCCATCGACGAATTGATTAGAATGTGGAGCACATACTAAAATAACTGGTCCCTTTTTTGGAATATTGTGAATTCCTGTGATCTCTACTTCGCGGAAAAATATATGTGTGATAATATACATAACAACAATGATTAAATCATAAAATAAATTCAATATAGTCAAACTATTGTCACTGACAGGTGCTTTAGCAGCAGTAATCTTAGGAATATGAGCATGATAGTTTGGACGTTTCTCGCCTTTTTCTTTTTCCACCAGCTCATCTGATGTCATTATCTTGATTCAAACAAACTTTTTTTTTGCTAAAAGCTATCACTAGTTATAGTTTAACGGATGCAGTTGACTACCAAAGATGAATTGATACCGATATTAACTCGGAAACAAAATAGAATACTGGTAATGATTTAACTACTAGAAATAATAAAATAAAAAGGTATGTAATAAGAAATTATCAATTTCAATTAATATTTTTAATTAAAAAAAACAATCAATAATTAAAAAGGTAATAATTTCGAATTCCTAAGAGATTATCTGATATCAATAACCATGATTCTTATCTGGTATTCATTTACCAAATCAAGGAAGTTAGCTGATCATATTAATATTTGCCTCAAAATGAATTAACAATAAGAAAAGAGAGCAAAAAAAAGAAAAAAAAAATGGCGCATATGTGCACTGTCCAGTAAAGAACCGGTGAGGAAACTCAGAGCAGCCCAGTAGTGAATGGTCAATAGTATATAACGACTCCAGCTGTAACTGTTGATATAAACAAATATTTGGATATAATTATTTTGAATTGGTCATACAATAATATTAATATAAAATAAAAAACTGTATATTATTAAGTTGGTCATCGAGAGAAGTAAGGATACGTGTCTTGGAATAAAAAAGGAAGTTATAGTTGAGAAGTAATGCTTATTTTTTTTAGCGGAAAACTCTTCAATATACAATATTAATTGATAGCAATAATAATAATAAACGGGAAGAATATATAATAATAGACGGAAAGAATATATAATAATAGACGGAAAGAATATATAATAATAGACGGAAAGAATATATAATACAAACAATATCTAATAAGAGTTACACATCATAATTATAGAATCAAAAAAAAAAAAAAATAATAATGAATAATAATATACTGCAAAACTTTTATTATGTCGAACTCAATACACCCTATGAAGAATTGAAACCTTCACCTAAACAAAACCTTATAGACTTATATAATCTTAATGATATCGCAAATTCAGTGGCTCGTATAAATCCTGATGGTTCAAAAGGTATAAAATTGAGAAAGTCATATAAATCACATATAACGGATTTGCCGGGAAAATACACGAATCTACCAGAGGGAGAAGACGTCAGTAAAATAGTGTTTAGAGAACAGCATCCACATGACAATACAGAACAGGCGAACCAGAAAGAAATTAAACAATTTGATATGAATTTTCTCCTAGATATTTTGAAGTTCGATAAATCTCCGGAATCTGGTATACCAGATTTTGATCCTGTTGATCTAGCAGTTAGTGATTCATCAAAAGGCAATTCCGCAATTTTGAATGGTGATGGAGACACTAAGAAAAGAAAGAAACGTGAAATCTCTGGAGATGATAAGCGTCGTAAAGTAGCTTGATTTATGAAACATTAAAACTTTTTAGTTCGAGGATTTTTTTTTCTCTGTTGATTCTGTTGACTCTGCTTACAATTACTAGAATATAAAACCTTATATATTAATGGATAATAATTTCTATATAGAAAAGTCAATTGAAGTAATAGTACCAAAAAGGAAAAATTATTCTTGCTTTCATTTTTTCATATTTTTCATTTTTATCATCTTTATAATTATAACTTAGGTTGATTATTTGAGGAATTTCTGTAAAACGAAGTCTTCTGTGACATCTTCATAGGAGTACTTGACATCTGCCAAAAATTTTTCGAGTTCAGCAGTACTATCTTTTGGAACATCAAGACCCACTAATACATTACCAACATCTTGACCAAGATTTCTGTAATGAAATAATGTCAAATTCCATCTATTCTTCAAATGAGCTAAGAATGTTGTTAAAGCACCAAGCTTTTCAGGGAATGAAAATGTAAGAAGTCTTTCATTTGGTAAATCCGCATTACCACCAACTAAATATCTACCATGCATCTTAGCTACTTCGTTTTCACTGATATCAACTGCTCCAAATCCTAAATTAGTCAATTTTTCAATGATTTCGTTAACCTCTTTGTTGCGGTCATTGACAGTGAAAGATGTGTAAATGTAAGCATTATTGAGTTTTTTACCTCCAAGATGTGCATTCTTTTCAGAGTATCTGTAAGAGAATTCGGTAACAGCCCTTGGATGAATAACACCTTGCAACTTTGAGAACGAGCCTGGAACATCTGGGATGGCAATTAGCATAAAAACTTCTTTGCCTTCACCAAGCACAGCTCTTTCAGCTACGAATCTTAATCTGTCAAAGTTCATATTGGCACCAGACAAAACTGAGACGTATGAATTATTACTATGATCAATTTCTGGATGACTTGCAACATATTTCTTAATGCCTGCTACGGTCATTGCACCACTTGGTTCTACAATAGATCTAGTATCCTCAAAAATATCCTTGATTGCAGCACTGATTTCATCAGTGTCAACGAGCACAATATCATCAACATATTTCTGACACAATCTAAAAGTTTCTTCACCGACAATCTTAACAGCAGTACCATCTGCAAAAGAACCAACGGAATCCAAAGTTATTCTCTTTCCTGCGTCTAAAGAAGTCTTCATAGAAGCAGCATCATAGGTTTCAACACCAATGACTTTCACATGTGGTGCTATTCTCTTAAGATAAGCTGCAACACCTGAAATCAAACCACCACCACCGATTGCGCAAAAAACTGCAGTAATTTTGTTTGAACTAATTTGACGAAGAATTTCCATAGCGATCGTTCCTTGACCTGCAATAACATATGGATGATCAAATGGCGGGATATTAACTAATCCCTCTTGAATTTCTAATCTTTTGCACTCTGCTTTTGCGGCATCAAAGTCATCACCAAATAGTACGACATTAGAACCTAATCTTCTGACATTTTTAAACTTAATCTCAGGAGTGGCCAACGGCATCACAATAGTCGCGTCAATTCCTAATTTCTTAGCACTGAATGCCACTCCTTGTGCATGATTACCAGCGGAACAAGCAACTATACCTCTTTTTTTCTGCTCATGTGATAAATTACCAACCATGTTAGCAGCACCTCTAAGTTTAAAAGAAAAGACTGGAGTCATATCTTCACGCTTCAAATAAATATTGGTATTTAATTTATTGCTCAACGAGACTGCCTCAGTCACAGGTGTTTCATCAATGAAATCGTAAACTTTCGAAGTAAGGATAAGTTTCACATAATCTGGAGTACCATCTGGAAATTTATCACTTTCTTTCAAATCTGCATATAATGAGTTACTTGTGCTAGCAGTGCTGTTGCTATTAAATCTGCTGAAGGTAGTGTTAAGTCTGGTACTATGCTTTGCCAATCTTGACCAGTTGCTCAACGCTGTTCTATATGTAAGCATCTTATTATTGATAGTTGTTTTTCTTTCTTCTTATATTCTTAGAATCAATACCAAAGAGTAATTATCCCCGCTTTCTTCAGCTATGACTTAAAATAGATACAGGTTCGTTACCTTAGATAATAGAATGATTAAAACAAAAGTGATTAACAGATTGGTATAATATTTCAATTTTTTTTTTTTTTACATAATTTTTTTTTTCAAGTTACTCATATCGCCCTAGATTTTCGATATTTCTTTTTTTCCACTTTTAATTGAGTCGCAACCGGCCTTTGGATAGAGTCTTAGCTTTATATCCGGCACTAAATGAATAAACGTTATGATTAAAAGATAGTCAAAACGAAAGAATCAATAAAGCATTTACAGTTCATTTGTTATATATAGGCAGTTTTTGTAACAGAATAACTGTAACGTAGTTCTGAAGAGCATCGGCTTATAGATACTAGATATGACAATATATTAAGCAAGTAAGTTAAGGTATGCAAATGGTCGAATGAAAATACAACAAAAATTCATTATAAAACTGAAGAAATCGAGAAAAGAAAAATTACAAAAGGAGTTTTTATGTCTATGATCTGTTTTTTTTTGCTCTAGAAAAAATAGAAATTATTATTCATCATTGATCAAGTTGGATATCAGATTCTTCACATTTGCAGTATTTTCAACTAAATTTTTTTGCTGCGGTAGATAAAAGGAAGTACTAGTACTTCCATTAATTGATCTGCCACCGTTTCCATTAATACTTATTGCAGGAAGTGTATGACCTTTA
Organism: Saccharomycopsis javanensis; assembly: GCA_031125485.1. Classification (NCBI taxonomy): domain Eukaryota; kingdom Fungi; phylum Ascomycota; class Saccharomycetes; order Ascoideales; family Saccharomycopsidaceae; genus Saccharomycopsis; species Saccharomycopsis javanensis. Next base: position 70,429 of record JASTUL010000029.1, read on the forward strand.
TGAGGATCAGATGAGATGTTGATGCCATTATTAGGGTTTTTCAACATGTGTAGACGGTTTAATGATGAATCATTATGATTAATTGGAAAATCAGTCAATGATGATGGTGGATACATTGGATGATGATGTATCACAGGTGAGTTTATATTATTATTTCCGTGTAAAGAATTGTTGTACATGGACTGTGTAAAAGGTGATGACGTACTTAGCATTGAAGGTCCATTATGGTGTGAACCAACTTGCTGCTTTCCCTGTTGAAAATAATTATTTATGGCAACCGTTGAATAGTCTTGTTGATGATAATTCAAATCTTGGGCTTGGTTGACATTTGGAACTGCATGTTTTGCAAAACTCGTACCATTATTTCTCAAGGGTGGTGGAAATGCAGAAGGGTGAGGTTGATGTGGAAGTCTGTGATAGTTCATCATATCGTTGCTATACATACTGTGAATACCATTTGGTGTATTATGGACTTGATAACCTTGAGCTAAATTATGCATCATAATATCTTTTGAATGAATATTATCAGAATTCTTTTGACCCAAGTTTAAAGTTCGATAAATCTCTGCCATAGAAATTTGAATATTCATAACCAAGTTCCCAAGCAAACTGTTATTTGCAGGTGCAAAACCTCCATTTGTTTGTAAAGGAGAACTTTTACCAATATCAATAAATTTAATCCAAGTTACAAACAATTTCTCAATACTTCTCAAATAGAAATAAAGAGCTAGATCATCTAAAGTTTCAATATCTAAAAGCTTTTCTGGCTTAAACAGATCCTCAGTGATTTTAATATCGTTGCTTGCACTATCATTACCATTTTTCTCACTAGCATTATTTTGTTGCTGAGCTATGATATTAATAATATATGGATCATCATTCAAATCAATACCCATTTCATTAATTAAATAAAATATAGATTGTGTGATTGGTGAATTGATAATATTCTCAATATCAGGATTGATCTTTTTCACTTTTTGTTTTTTTATAGAATTTTCAGCTTCACTGTCACCTTTTTTTTGTGTATTATTACTATTGATTATCGTAATACTTTTTCTAAAATTGCAAAATATCTTGATTAAAACCAAAAATGTTTCAACCAATAAATTGATAAAATTCTTGGGAAGTTTCAAAAAATATCTTAAGAATATCAAATTGTTGCACGAAATTGTGCTGGAGTTCATTGCAATAAATCTAGAAAGCATGTCATGATTAGCATCAACATCTGACCTTTCAAGTCCAGGTTCTGAAGAGTAAATCAAATATCCGATAAATAGAATTGGCAATGAAGTCAAACCTAAATTATTATTTACCACCATTTTATGCTTTTGGTTTTTCTCTAATAGAAAATCCAAAAGTTTACCCACAGTCGCATTACTGTCGGAGCCTTTGAGAATATCAAAAATAAAACTGGTAAACAGTGAAACGTGGATATCACTGATCTTATTTCTATTGTTATTATGACTGTCAATATCATTTATCTCATTTGATTTATCTTGTAAAGAAACGAATCCAGAATTTGTAAATATAAACTCTTTAATAGTTATATATAACAAATTCCAATAAGTTTCATGGTTTGGAATAATTATATAATCAATTAATAAGTCCTGAATCAATTTCTTGTCACAATTCACTAGTACTCTTTTCTTTAATAAAATAATATAATTATACATATTGATTAAATCTTGATTAATGTTGTTATTCACAATCATATTCGAGAAATTATTGATATTGAACATATAACTTGAATTAGAATTAATAGTGGTTCTGTTGACAATATTCAAATTAGGCTCATTCGGAGAATGGACACCATGAGATCTTGAACCAAAAGAAGCAACATTATGAGAATGACTAGCAGTAGCATTGGTAGCTACATGTGATGAATAAGGCACGTTCTGAAATAAAGAAAATTCTGTATTCTTATTATTAAGAGCCTTATCTATGTTGGAAGTTGTCGGCATGCAAGACGTTCCTTGATTATCTAAAGTAAATCTTTGAAAATTTGAATTAGTATTTAAAGACTTGTTAGAAATGATTATTGAGTTATGCATTATATTTTTATTTGGGAAAAGTGTTGTTGATTCATTGCAAACTAAACTTTGAAGTTCGTTGGATAAACCAAAAACTATGCAACTTTCTCTGAGGGTTAAATTTTTGAATGTATTATTAGGAAAAATAGCACCAGACAAAGCATTCATAGAATCTGTATGATTTAAAGCCACCATATTCTTCAATAAACTTGGAGATTTTGACAATCCAGTTAAGGCATCTTTCAAAGTCTCATTAGAAAGAAAGTCTATTCTCTTGTTAATATCGATTACCTTATTACCTTGTTTATTTATTGATTTGATCTTGGTTTCAGTCGACATCAAATGATAATCATTATTCGTAGGTAAGATCTTATTTAAGAACAATATATGGATCTTTGGAGGAGCAGTATTAAAATACAAGGTGTAACTGGATAGTATAGTATAAATGTACCAATAATTAAACAATTCACTTTCTACATAAGAATTCAAATTTCTAGAAGTGGCTTCAAGCGATAAAATCTCAGGAGGAACAGGTAGTGCATGTGACTTATAATAATTGAGAGCACTCATGGATATACTTCCATGAAGTGGATTTTTAGCTGTTAGAGGGTTGTGAACAAATTTGTTTGATATCAATAAATAAATACATTCGTTAAGAGTTTTGAATATTTCGTGAATAGAAACTGTATTTGCTTGATCTAGGAAATGTAACTCCTGCAAGAAATTAAGGGCGATAAATGCAAGAACAGTTAATGGTTCAATAACTTCTTCAGGTTGCAGAAGTTTTTTTATGATCAAGTTCCAACAAGAATTATAAAGAGAGATACAATCATGGAACTGTGCAGACTCAGCAGCACCAAAGGAAAGGATGGCATGGAACAAAGCTGAATTGAAGACCGAGTTATTTTGAGATTTTGTGTAAGAACTCTTGTTAGCCGTAGATGATTGAGATGTAGAAGGAGGTATAGCAGTAAGAGTTAAAAGCTTATTCAAATTTAAAACTATGGGGAACTTAATGTTGGAAACTGTACCCCAGGAAATCAAATAGTTTGATATCTTTGAATTTGCAACTAATGGTTTTATTGGAGGTTGGACCAATGTGGAGGAATCTATCAATGTACCATTTCGAAGATCTAATTTAGAAAATTTCTTTGCTAATGTGAGTAATAATATAAGATTTCTCTCGGAAAGAGAATAGAAATTGGAGGATACAATAGTGCTTGACGATAATGCTTCATCTTCTGTACAAGACCCCCTACGCTTAGTTGAATTTGCTGCAGCTCCGGTGGTAGTAGTAGAGGCGGTGTCCGTAATATGCTTATCTCCGGGCTTGGGTTTCAGAGCCATCCCTGTCACAAAATTCGAGGAATCCCCAGAATTTGTGTTACTATCAGTAACATTATTACTTTTATTATTTATGGAGTCCGATAATATATCTGATTTTGTAAATTGGTTATTAGTGATGTTGTCATTTTCGGAAGTTGATGCAGAAAAGGAAGTGCTAATCGCCGCTGTGGTATCAATATCAGTTGTAGCCTCTTGTTTAGATATATGATCGCTATTCGGTACTAGTATCTTACTAGTATCAGTACTACTAATATTGAATGGCAAATTTAATTGTTCTTTTCCATCTTTAATAGTCAAATGTTCGTTGGAAAAGTCGTTATGTGGGGTAGCCGTAATCCGTGATTTTTGCGAGGAGATGCATGTATTCTGCACACCAGCAGTTAGTGGTAAATCTCCACCGCGTTGGTTATTAGTAGTAGAACCCGATTCCGTCATTAGATTATTCACCGCATTACCGGTGCCGGCACCGGCGCCGGTAATAACAGAGCTGTCAGCAGGATTATTAGTAGTCGTGGGAGGACTACATGAGGAAGGTGAAGAAGGAATGATATTTATAAGTTTGGATGTATTGGATTCATTGTGAACGGTACGTAAATGACGCTGGAGTAAATCACGTCTAACAAATTTGGAAAAACATATGGAACAGGAAAAAGGTTTCTCGTTTGTATGTGATCTCTCATGACGAGATTTGTGTTCTGACCTTGAAAAGGACTTGGCACAAAACGAACAGATGTAACGACGTGCTGGTGGCATTTCAGCAACAAATAAGGTCTAATTCGCAAAATCAATTCTTATATTGAAGTAATCCCTGAGGAATAAATCGTAAAACGCGACAAATAAATTGCAATGTTTGAGAGATAAATTGCAATGCTTGAAAAAAAAATTGCAACACCTCCAAAATAAATCCAATTTTTATATTGCCGATATTATTTTAAAGCTTTCTGTGGTTTTTCAAGTATTGTACTGATCTCTTTCTTTAATTCTTTTTTTTTCTTCGCTTCTTCCAGTATGATAATTATGGCACTTTTTATTTTTATTTCTATTTGATTGATGGTAGATGATTTTTTTTTAATATCTATTTGAATGAGCCAATTTTACTATCTATTTGGAATAGATCAATATTGAAATAGGAACAATGATCTATGCGGGATTAAATTTCAAATATCTGTGGATAAAGGCGTAATAATAAATAAGGAATATCGGAAAATAATATTAATAAATAAACATTAATAATAGCAAATAAAACCAAATATTTTTGTAAAGGAAAATGGTAAATAATAATTAAGAAAAATAGTAAGTAATAAAAATAATAAAAATACTAATATGTGATTATCAAGAAGATTAGATTTTTTTTTTTTTTCAAATTTTTTTTTTTCTTTATTTATCTATCTAAGAAGGTAGTGCCCCTCTCAGTCTCCCCCAAACCATTAGGTCCCGCTTTACGACCCCTCCTCACACCCCATTTTTCCCCTCCTCCCCTCCTCACACCCCAATATTTTTTGAATTTTATTTGTTGAATTCCAAAAAAGGAAAAAAGACAAATTTTCTCATATAAAGCTGTTGCAATATTAGTATATTTTATCAATACTAACATATTTTTGCCAATATTGATATATTTTACTAGTATTCGCTATTTACATTCAACAATGTTATTCATTGGTGACCAAATAATGTAGTCCAGAGAACCGACGATAGCTAATTATACGTTATTTTATTCAAAGAAATAATAGAAAGTGGAAATTCGAAACAAGTGGACAAACATAACAAAGAACAAATATTTAATCTTTATCAAAGATTAAAAATATATTAAACAGTGATGTTATAACCTTATTAAAGACATATATTATAACCTCGTTAAAGGCTGATTGTAGCCTTATTTAATACATATTATGGCTTTATCAAAGATACACAAAAACTAAATATTGAATGGAAATTTGCCTAGCTTTTGAGCAATTTTTGGATGTTTATCGATTCATGCAAAAAAAAATGATCTAGTGACTATGTCACGACTACAGAGTAGTACGGTAATTCTAACCAACAATGATTTCTCATTTGATAAGTATTGTTAAGTAATTTTCATTATTACTAATTTTTTATCTATTAACTATCTACATAGCCACCATGGTGTGAGGCAATAAATAACAAATTGGAAAATGTACATATATTTTAGACTATTTGTTTAGCCACTGATGGTTCTGTAATGTCTTATCTTTTACCCTCCACCAATCTAAAGCAGTGTATATAAATAATAACTAAAGACACATTAATTCTGCAAGTGAATCATCTAGATAACTGCTCTTACAATTGAAGATAACTTCTACTATAAAGCGAAGCTTCATCTCCATAGGCGCCATTGGTACGTTCAACCCATGGTCCTCCAATAATATTATCATCAAATCCATCTTCTGTTTCTTCTTCCAAACACAGCTCATCACCCACAGGGTGCCAATTTCCTGTAATCGCTCTACGCGCATCATCCACCAGCTCCAGCAACCCTACAACATCATAAAATCCAAAAAATTCTGCACTCTCAAATCTTGATTTTCCACTCTCCGATAAATAAGCAGCTCCACACACTTGTAATCTTAGAATCTTGCTTTGTTTAATAATCTTGCAAAGAGTATGATCTAATATTTGTAATGCTGAACTGTCAATGTATTTCATTTTTGACAAATCAATGATCATATACATAATCAAATCATGTTTTTCTGTAAGAAGTTTCATCAATCTCATTCTAAAATCTTCAGTGTTTGTAAAGGTCAATGGTTCAGGAATTCCAACCAAAATTGTGGAATCATCATCAAATAACTCTAACTGAATCCTTGATTGAGAGCTACCCTTAATCATTCTTAATAGAGAGTATCCGCATCCCAATGTAATACCTAATTCTATTGAAGAAAAAAAAGTAGCAGTAATGGTAATCAAAAAAGTGACAATCTCGTTATACCCACTACATCTCCAATGATATGCTAGATTCAGTGGTGCCTCTTCCAACAATGAAATACCTATAATCATTGAAATCACAGAAAGTAGACATTTTGGCAAATAATAAATCAGCGGCAACATGTAAAGGGTCATCATCAATGTTACCAAGCCCATAACTGCTCCCGACATTGTGCTTTGTGCTCCAGATATGTAATTAACTTTAGACCGTCCATATCCTCCAAACGAAGGTAACGCAGCAAAGCAAGCACCTATGATATTGATCATGCCTAAAGCTATCAACTCACGATCAGTAGATACTGATAAATCAAGATTCATAGCCATTGATTTCGATGCGGTGGTACTCTCAAAAAACCCAAGAATGGCAGTTACATAACCTGCACTTAATAAAATATTGAAAAAATCCTTTAAATGATACTTTTGAAATTTGGTCATAGGGAAACCAAATTTCAAACTACTTGAGCTCACCTCACCCAATACATCTACACCGTATCTAGTATCGAACTTCATCAAATAGGACATCACTGTGGCTATCACCACTGTAACCAATATCTCTGGAAAAAACACTGTGAACCACGCTAAATGTTTGAATCTTTGTCTGTTCAATTTTTTCTTCAATAATCGCGTACAAAAAATCATCAAGAAACAAACAACACTGATACATACGGTAGGTAGATGTGCACTTTTTAAATTTCCAATTATAAATTTGATCTTATCTACAGGAGAATGATTATGTCCAGGAAGATTCTGAAAATTTTCTTGTAATCTTAATTGCTCTAATAATGCATTTATAATCATCACCAAACCAACACCACTGATGAATCCATTTAATAGTGAACCATTTAATACATTTTCCAAAAATCCAAACTTGAGTAATCCTGCACCAAGTAATGCACCACCAGATACTGCACTTATTATTACAACTAAGTCAGACAGTGTTAACTCCTTATTATGTTTCATTATAGGTTCAACAGCTTGGCCTACTACTAAACTAATAGCACCTTCAGGTCCAACAATCATTTGTGGTACAGTGCCAAAGATAAGATATACCAAAGGCAGCACAATTAAACCATAAAGACCACAAGTCGGAGAAACATGAGCCAAGGAAGTAGCATAACTTAAGCATAATGGAATTTGAAATGATGCCAATGAAATACCGGCAATTATATCTCTAAAAAACTTCATCATTGTATAATTTGGCCACCAGTCAAGAATAGGAAAATAGTATTTCAAGAAGTCCTGTCTTGATATGTTCTCTACTTGATCATCTATATCATCATAAAAATGTATGTTCAGCGAATTGTTGAATTTATAGAACGTGTTTTTCACACTTTTACCTATTCTATTTAATACACCATGGCGATCCAGTTGTTGTTGTTGCTCGTGTTGATGATTTTGGTTTTGGCTTTCGCTCGGAGAAAATATAGCACTATCGCTACGTACACTAGATGCGTCAAAATTATTCATACAATTCAAAATATCACTATTTTCATGGTTAGAAATGCTTCCATAATTAACATAAGGTCTGTTACTTGCTCCGATTGTATGTGATTTAGTAGGAGATGAATATGATGCCATTAATGTGCCATTAGTATTATTGTAAGATGTTAAAGCGGGCATTGTCATTCTTGAACGTACAGGTGAACCAGAATCTGACCCAATAGGTGATCCTTTGAAAGGAGATGAAGAAAGAATAGTTCTCTTTGGTACTGTATTGCTGGCATTATTTATGGATACAGGGGAAGTAGGAGGAATCCTAAAATTACTATTGTTATTACTGTTACTGAGCCTTCGTTGTCGGGTCATTATGATCTTATTGTTGCCTATTGTAGTACTGTTCTTTAATGGATTTAATTGCTCTCTGATTCTTGCGCTTGCAGAGTTTGGTGATGTAGAAACAAATTTAGATGGAAGAATGAAGTTTTCTGACCCATCTAAAAGAGAAATCTCATTCGACAACGGGGATGGACCAACAGTAGTAGCCAGAAACTTCGGTGTAGAAGGTGCTGAACGAGATTTTGAAAATGACTGAGTCTTGGCACCCGACAAATTAATGGAATTTCTACTCTCCACTGATCCACTATCAATTTTACTATCTGCAAATCGATTATTCAAGCTTCCGTCAACTGATCGATTATTGAGATGATTCTTCACTGACCGATTATTAATTCTAGTATTTGATTTATCATATACATTCAAAATAGGAAAAGCGTTAATGTCAGAGGAGTAAGGCACTAATAATTCTGATTGTTTTTTCTTCTTTGGTTTTATGTCAGGCGGTGTAATCACGTCGGATATCATTTCGGGTTCTTCATCTATATCCATCGATTCCTTATTTGAATCTTCCTTGCTAGAAGCATGATCTGACTTTCTAAAATTTGTCTCAGAGTGTCTATCATTTTGCTGATCTGAACCAATACTCATACCATTGACAATTCTTCAAAATGTGGATATATTATCTTCTTACTCGTGATTGGACAAGCAATGTCTTTTGATAAAAAGCTTACTTAAATCAAGAAGCAATTTCTATAACAATAGTAAAAAAACAAACTTTCACAAGTCACTGTTTTCGATTAACAATGAAATAATATATAAATTTAAATGTAAATACATATAATTGAGCACTAAAAATTTTATGATTCAATATATTCATCATTTCTATACTTACTAAGATTTATCAGTAGAGGAGAAATATTAAAGATATACATTTCAAATTGTATTCACCGGTGCTCGCAATTATCCATAAATATTATTTGTAGTTAATTTTTTTTTTTTTTTTTTTTTTTTTGTTTATTTATCCGTTGCTGATATCATAACTGTCAATTCATATCTATTATCAATGAGTTGGAAATAAAATGTATTGGTTATTTTGATTTAATCACAATTATATATAACTTGGCTTTTATTAATATAGTTAATAGTAATAATTATAACATAGCCAGAAAAAGAAGAATAGTAATAGAAATAAATAGCAAGTACAGAAATAATATCTTTTATATTAACATTATTATTTTTATACTTATCGCCTTAAAATAAGATATATTAATAAGATAAGAAATAATAATATAAATATTAAATATAACGTACAATAAAGCTTTGTTGAAGAAAGTCCTTCCAAATGTCCCTGTCAGCTACCATAAATGAACAAAAACATAGTCGACTTGCGCCACATCTCACCGAGTTTCACAAAATTATATCATCTGAGATGGCAACCGAAAGCAATGAAACTAATACAATAAACACCTCCTACTCCACAACACATCATAATTCCAATAGACATCATCTCAATAGAAAACCTTCATTCACGTCGTCATCCATAAACTCCAATATCTCACTCACACCCTCTACAATTGCTGATTTACAACACAATCTTATCTCTTCGAATGATAAAAAAGAATTTGATTCAATGCTTCATTCTTTACTCAGTGCATCACAGAGCTACAGTAATGCATTATCTACAGTTTCAAAAGCTGCATCAGAATTTGGATTTGCATTGGAAAATTTAGCAAAGCTGAAAGGTTCACAAGATCACTCTGATATGTTGTTGGCTTGTTCAGGATTACATTTATTAATATCAAATCATCATCAAGTGCTTTCTTGGACTATACAAGAAAATTTTTCCAAGAAATTTAAGACGGTTATAAGCAAATTTAAGCTAAAATGTAAAGACAATGATGCGCTTTTAAATACAGAATTGAAGGAAAGAATTAAAACTCTAAAAGTCTTGGAGAAAGATAACTACAGGATCTCCAAATCAAAAAAGAGAAATCTTATTTCTTATAAGGAAACGCTTCAAAAGATTAACAATCAGATAGATTCTATAGATACATTAAAATTTAGTTATTATGATTCGTTAGCCAAACTTATTCTGGATACAAATTCTAAAATTGTGAAGTACGGTAGGGTGATTTCCAAGGCAGAATTCGAAATATACGAAAATATTGCCAGAAAAGGTTGGACCGAAGGCAGCTCAAATGATCTAGTATCCAATTGTTCGGATCCTTTTGATCTTGACTCAGAAGATGAGATTTTGAAAAAAGAGATTGAAGAAGGGCAAGAAGAACAACAAGAAAAAGTTAAAGATAATGCAAACGAGGAAGAACTGATCAGTTCGTCAGAAGAGTCAGCCGATGAATATATGTATGATGTTAATCATTTGGATGTTAGTAGCGATAGAAACAGTTTACTTAAAAGAATTAACAATAATGATGTAGTATTTCATACAAAAATTAATGAATCCAAGTTATCTAAAACACCAGACCGCCATCATACAAAAATGCACTCGCCGCTTTTACGTCATATCAATAACAAAACGTCGTCATTGATACTCCATAATCCTGACATAAGTAGCTCTAGCTCTCCCAAACTTCCTTCTTTCAATAGTAATGATGTATTGGAACGTTCATTCATAACCTCTCCGAAATTAGTTTATTCGTCAGGTGGAAACAAGAGTCCGGTAATTGCCAACACAACATTGTCTTCTTCACTGAGTTTCAAAGCTGCCGCTACATCATTACCAGACAGGCATGAGAATCACATGCTAGAAAAAAAGAGCGGGTCCATTGTTAGTAACGATACTATAGACGGGCTAAGGACAGCGCTTGCCAATGATATAAATGTTGATAATGACACGCGATCTGAAATTGTAAATGTGGATGAAATTAATGAAGCAGATAATACAATCACTGCTGCTGCTTCAGATATTGTCAATACAGATATTGATGACGATAATAATTCTTTGTCGTTGCCCAATGCTGTTTCGTATTCTTCAACTTGATATTTTCTACTTTTTAATATTTTAAATAACAAACAAAGATCATAAGTATACATCAAACCACTTACCTTATTTTCAATATATATGTATTTCTGTTGTTCTTTTCTTTTTTTTGTTTTAGGAATTATTAACTTGAATTCCTGCTTTGTTTTTTTACTACTTCTTGTGTTCGTTTTCCAATTTCGTATATTATTTCCTGACCTTTCATATATAACATCAACTTTTAACCTCGCTGGTGACGGGTCATAGGCAATATTTATTTGATAATCGATGCGCTAATATAATATTTGTAATGAGACATCCAAAAAAAAAAAAAAAAAAAAATGCATATCACACAAAATTGAATACTAGGTTAGTACTACTCCCTTTTCTTTTTATTTGGCTTTCTTATTCCGAGTGATTTGACCTTTTCTACATAAGCTTATTATTTCATCGCCTAATTAGAAACCAAACATTGGTAAAGAAAGCAGAGAAGTCTATTTAATAAACTTGAAAAATGGATCCTAGTACTGCTAAACCTATTCCAGTAACCTTATTATCAGGCTTCTTAGGAAGCGGCAAAACTACTTTATTGAAATACATATTGAACGAAAATCATGGCTATAAGATTGCGGTTATCATCAATGACTTGGCATCAGTTAACATTGATGCTAAACTAATTGAAAACGAGAAAAATATTGCTATCAAGCAACAAAAAGAGACTATCGTCCAATTAGAAAACGGATGTGCATGTTGTACTCTTAGATCTGACTTGGTTGAACAATTGATCAGCTTGTCTAACTCTGGTAAATATGACTATGTTATTATCGAAACCTCTGGACTAAGTGAGCCAATGTCAGTTGCGCAAACATTCACAGAAGATTACTCTAAGAAGTTGGTTGCTACTTATATGAACCAGCTTGAACTGATGAAAGCTGGAGAATCGTCTGCCGAAGAAATGACATCTGAAACTAAGCAAGCGTTTTCTCTTATTGAAAATGTTATAAAGTTAGGTGGTCTTAATAAAATTTCCAAATTAGACACAGCAGTCACTGTCGTAGATGGCTTCAATTTCTTGAGTAATTATGAATCTTTTGAATTAGCCACTACTTCTGATGGAGAAGCTATGAATGAGACTAAAAATTCATCGATCACTGATTTGCTTATCCAACAAATTGAATTTGCCGATGTTATTCTCATTAACAAAATCAGCAGTATCAAAGATAACAGGGAAGAAATTGTGGAAAAAATCATGAAGATCATAAACAGCTTGAATTCACTGGCTAAAGTTTATCAAACTGACTATTGCAAGATTAATGATTTGAAATTAATTTTGAATACTGGATTTTTCAGCTTTGACAGAATTAGAAAAATGTCAAGTTGGATTGAGTCTGCTGATGACTTAGTTGAGACTTTTGGTAAAGAAAAGCATGAAGACGAGCATGATCACGATCATAGTGAGCACAAAGGCCACTCTCACCAAGATCACGAATGTGGTAGTTGTTGTGATCATGATCATGGTGACGATCACATCAAAAAATATGGTATTAACTCTTTTATTTACAGCTCATCCAGACCTTTCCATCCTGGTAGGCTCGATAGATTACTTAGAGACAAATACATGTTAATCAAACAAGGAGAATTTGAAGAAGAAGAAGAAGATTATGCTGAAAATGATGAAGATGACGCAAATAATTTGGACGCATCTTTAGGAGTAAAAAGATCTAACTCTGATTCGTCAAATCCATCGAAAAAAATCAAGTCTGATTTAAAAGAAGAAACACTTCAACCTTATCCTGATTTCATAATTCCATCTAATGAAGAATTAGTAAAAAACAAGAAGGATTCTATTTTTAAAGATGTTATTAGACTAAAAGGTTTTATTTGGTTAGCCACAAGTATTCTCAATAAATGTGAATTAGGTGGTTCAGGTCAATTGATTAGATTCCAATCTTCGACTCCATGGTTAAACCAATTCACCTTACCATTTATGTTTCCGTTGATTGAAGATTATAAAGAAATGAAAGCTCAAAAAAATAAGCCATCTAAGGAAGGGAATGAAACAGAGGAAGAGGAAATTGATACATCTGACGTCTTTATTAGTTCTGAGGAATTGGCTGACTTGTTATCACAGACAAATATGCCAAAGAGTAAAGTTGATGAAATTGTGGGCAATGAATTTGGAGATGCATCTAATGAAATTGTATTCATTGGTTTCAACCTAGATAAGGATGCTATTTCCAATGAATTAGACGCGTGCTTGCTTACCGATGATGAAATGAAATACTTGAGATACGTTGTCTTGGATAAACTTGGTTTGTATAGAGCTCCAGATGGAGAAAATGCCAAAATGTTAGAAATAATTGGAAAACCAGAAAATTATCTTGAAGATCTAGAAGAGTATGAGCTTAACTACGAAGACGAAGAAGTTGACATCATGCAAGTCGAAGATTTCTTGTACGGTAAGTTTGGTGATGATTACTTACCATTTACTTAATCAACTGAAGCATATATAGATATCTCTGAAAGACGAAGGGAACATTCTAACCCTAACTGCGTTTTTCGTCTGTTAAAGATAAATATTTTTAACGTTCAGCTATCTGAATTATTTTATTTTTCTAAGTAAATACATTTATATATTGTATTATTATAAATCTAAATTAATTTCGCCTTGAATTTGATGAATATCGGAATAGCAAGCTTTCATTGGAGTAACACTGATATTACCATCAGTGAGAACCTTACCATCATTCAAAAAATTGGTTTCTTGAATTCCCTTATGAATATAATCGAAATCTGGAGCCCATTTGTACTGAATGGCATTTTTTGTAGTTATATCAATAATATCTGTATTTTCATCACCTGGATTATTTGTCTTAGTTGGATCTATTTTTTCTTCTTTGAAAATAGAAATCCATCTATTTTGTAAAATAGGAGCATATAATATCTTCGTACTACCTTTTTCTAATATTGAAGCTATTAAGGGAACATTGATTGCGTATAAGTCAACTTGAGAATTCCAATTTTTGTATAAATGATCAATGAGTTTCACTGAAATCTCTGCAGCTTTTACTAATATGCTTTCTTCAGTATCTTTAGTAATGTATCCATAAGAAAGGCCAACTGCTTTTTTACTATGAATTGCACCCTCCAAGGCAGCACCAAGAGTACCAGAAGAAAGAATATAAGCAGCAGTTGAATTTTTACCAACGTTTGGACCAGAAATCACCAAATCAACCGGTCCTTTCTCCTTGTATAAATGATAAATTCCAATATCTGCACAAGACGCCGGAGTACCATCCACTAAGGCCCACTCTTTCAATTCTTCTTTTTCTCTATAATTTTTGTTTGGTAAAGGGAATGGACCATTGAAGGAATTAGAGTTCTTATTTGGATATATGAAAGAAGCAGTCAATTCTTTTCCCGCAAAATGAGCCTTACTAATCCAAGAACGTTGAACATCTGGTAAAACAATACTTAGCTCCCAATCAGTATATTTAGCAATTGCATCAACCAAGAATCTGATGTAAGGTGAAGAAACATCATTTGGTGGACCGTCGTCATTGGTTAAAAGTACATGCATTTTCTAGTCTTGTTTTCTATTTTTTCAAGTTCTATTCTTTACTTTTTGTTAACCAAAACTCCTCGCAACTCTGTTGTTACCCTAACTTTATCACTGAAATAAAACAATTGAAAATGAAAAAAATAATGCAAAAAATAAAGTGAATAATAATAACTGATAATTGACTATAAATCCTCCCCTAAAATACATATATATATATGTATTACTTTCTCTAAAGGCTTTTAGAATATTAGGTATTTTTTGACCGCAAACATTAAAATGATAATGCTATGTGCACTCTGGTGGTGCGTATAGACTGTGTAAAAAAAAGAATCAATTGTTGATTTTCAAAAAATTTTCTCTAAGAATTCTCGAAAATCTGAAAAGTTTCGTTTGATACCATTGGATCTTCTACATTGATTCTCTTTGTGCAACACAGTTTATCGACTCATCTTGATTTAAACAATTTGAAGCTTTTGGATTGATTATAATAGATATTAGTGGAAAAGTGAAAGCAAATATGTTTAGTTCAATTAGAAAAAGTTTAAATACCGCTGCCTTACAGCAGACAAGCTTTGTTAGAAATGTTTCTTTATTATCTAGTTTAAAGCCATCACACAACTCTACGAAGAATGTAAAAAGATTAGGTAGAGGTCCATCTAGTGGTCATGGTAAGACAGCAGGCAGAGGTCAGAAGGGTCAAAAAGCAAGAAGTTCCGTTAAATCATGGTTTGAAGGTGGTCAAACACCTATTTTCAAGTTATTTCCGAAAATTGGTTTTACTCCAGTGACATCTTTAAAATTGACAGAACTTAATTTGAGCAGAATTCAAGACTTCTATGAATCCGGAAGATTGAATACAGACGAAGTGCTTACCATGAAGAAAATGAAAGATGTCGGTTTAGTCACTGGAAACATGAAAGATGGTGTTAAAATTCTAGGCCAAGGTAAAGAAGATTTTTCTGTTGCAAACTTGAAAGTCGAAGTTACTAGAGCTTCTGCTGATTCTATAAATGCTATTGAAAACATAGGAGGTGAAGTCACACTCAAGCATTTTAACAAATTGAATTTGAGAAGCCATTTGTCTCCAAATTGGTTTTTAAGAAAATACAATAGAATCCCATTAGAATCTAGACCAACAAAGAAGAAAGTAATCAATTATTACAGTAATCCTAATGGTTATCTTGCAAAAGAAGATCATGAATTATTAAGAGTCAGAAAGTCTGGTTCTGTCAAACAAGCATCTAAAAAGAATATTTCTAGTTTGGATCAAGAACTCAGTGCCATGAATAAAGAGCTTAGTAATAATGTTGTCCAAAATAAGAGTAAAGTCATTTCGATTCATGACTTATAGAAGATTTCTGTTTTTCTTAACAAGGCAAATTCTCTAAATAATTACGTAATAACAAAGAACTACAAAGAGAAAATATGGGTATCTGATACCATATTTATTATCTTGTATATATACTATAATACATGTTAATTTCCAAAATAATTATAACTTCCACAATTAGTGTAATGTTATTTAGTATTTCAAAAAAAAAAAAAAAAAATCAATTTAAAAATTACTAATATACAAAATTATTCGTTCAATCAATAATAATATCCTTTCTCAATAAAATTTAACATATACTCATCAATGTGGGCAGTATTGTCATCAACATCATCGAAGTATTCATAGTTGCTATTATTAATTCTTGTTAGATGCATTTCTGTTTTTCCATTTGGAAGTTCTTGAGAATTACTATCTAATGATCCGATTGATACCTTATCGTGCCCGGGTTCGTTAACCGGCGATAAATCACCAAAATCCTCTGTATCCAAGTTACTTTCTTTCAATGCCTCTTTAGCTGCTGCTGCATCTTCAACATCCTCAACCTGTGCTAGACCATTAATATCCCCTCCATCCTTGAGAAGCAATTTATCAGATTTGGCATCAGACGAATCCAGTCCAAGTAAATCAGATAGTGTTAATTTTCCAAAGTAATCGGTGGTAAAGTCACCATCTTGAATTACAACATTATCTAATCTTCTCTTATAATTTGATTTCTTCATAATGTTCTCTTCTATTGTAAATTCACTAACAAATCTGTAAATATGAACATCTCTGGTTTGACCAATTCTGTGACATCTATCTTGACATTGTTTGTCCATAGCTGGATTCCAATCATTATCATAAAATATAACTGTATCGGCGCCAGTTAGATTGATACCTAAACCTCCTGATCTAGTACTCAAAATAAAACATGTAATTCTGGGATCTCTATTAAACTTCTCCGTCAACAATTGCCTCTCTTCAATTTTAGTGGCACCATCTAATCTAGAATATAAATATCCTAAACTGTTCAAGAAAATCTCTAGGATATCTAATACTTTTGTCATTTGAGTAAAAATCAAGGCTCTGTGGCCACCACTTTTCAATTCATATAATAATTTTGCTAGTTTTTGTAGTTTACCTGAATCATATAAAAGTAGACTCTTGTCAGGGAACTGAATTGTTGACAGGACTTGAAAATCATAGCATGGATTTTTCTGCAAAATACATGGGTTCACTTCATTTAAACGATTCATAACAGTTTTGTCGACTAATAAATTCTTGGCTTCGGAAATGACAACTGGAGGTACAAACATAGCAAAATTTGGTAACATTAGTTCTTTAATTTCCAAAGCTTTGGTACTCAAAGGTTTAAGCAACTCACCCTCAAAACAATGCAATTGCTTTTTAGAATAAAATGATTGATCATTATAATAGTTACCGATAGTCAAAATATCAATCAACTTCTTCCCAAAAATAGGTTTCTTTCGACATTTCAAATTATTGAGGTAAATGGTATGATTTAATTTTTCCAAAGCAGATTTTTGTTCTGTGTATTTAAGGTATTTATAAAATTGATGAATATTAGTATAATACGGACTAATTTCTTCAACTAATACTTTTTCTAGTTTAGCACATTCCTTTTTCAATTTAACTTCAGCATTTAACTGAATCAAACTATATGCTTCTCTATTCGTCAAACACATTTCGTTATTCGTGAATAGTAAACCTAATAAATCTAAATTAATTGTAGGTTGTACTATGTTGTTGAACATATCTGGAATTGACTCTTTGTAAGCTTTACAAATGCTATAATCAATGGAAAAGGGTGATACAATAGGTCTGACCTCAAATAAATCTGGATGATTACAAACTTTACGTAGTTGCATTAAACAGTTAATAATGGATAGAAAGTTACCACTGGCCAACGTTTCTTTAGTCTGTGCTCTTGACATAAAATCATCATATAAAAATCTCTGTCTCTTCGAAAGTTTACAAGTAACAATGTGCTCATACTTCAAAGGCATCTGAGTTTCCACATCGGCCTTTAATCTTCTTAATAAATAAGGTCTCAAAACTTTGTGTAATTTTTTAATTATTTCCTTAGTTTCATTATCATGGGAATCATATCCACCTCCTTCCACAATTTTATCAACTGGCTTCCCGAACCATTGTTGAAAGTTCTCAAGAGATGCAAAACCTTCCGGCATTTGGCTATTACTGTTTGATGAAGGCATTAAAAAATATAGCAAAGACCAAAGTTCTGCCAAATTGTTTTGTAATGGAGTACCGGTAACCAATAATCTTCTCTTTGTATTGAAATTCAACAATGCCTGCCATCTAGTAGTTCTAAAATTTTTGATATTATGAGCTTCATCTAAAATCATGTATTCCCATTTCTTTCTTTTAAACGCTTGTTGATCATGGCATACAAGCTGATATGATGTGATACAAACATGAAATGAATCAGGTTTATTCCAACCTTTTCTTTTCTCCTTTCTCTGCTGAGGATTTCCATAGTAAGTTAAAACCTTGAAACCTGGCGCAAATCTCTTGAACTCCATTTCCCAGTTTAACATAACAGATGTTGGAACAACAATTAAATGAGGACCCCATACATGTTTTTCGCATGCTAAGTAACTTAAAAGAGAAATCGTTTGAATAGTCTTTCCAAGACCCATCTCATCTGCTAAAATACCATTGGTATTGTTATTATATAAATTTGCAAGCCAATTCAAACCTTGTTTTTGATACGCACGTAATGTTCCTCTTAGAAGATGTGGAACTGGAACATCAGGAATGGAGGCATTTTGGTCCTCAGGAGTATTTTTTTTTGACTTGGAAATCTCTGTAAGCTGATCTTCGGATCCCAATTCAATGTCACTGATACTGGTATTATTTTCTATTTTTTTATCTGCATCAGAATTATCATGATAAGACTCTGAATTAGAACTGACTGATGTTTCTTTCATCAAAATTTCATCGTCGTCATCATCCATTTCGCTTAAAGGTTTTCTGAAAAGGCTGGCTAAGCCAACCGGCTCTTCTTCTGATTCCTCCTCATCATTTCCAGATGAATCAGTCTCTTCTTCTTCATCATCAGAATCGGAAATTTCTTCATCACTATCAAGCAATGAATCATGATCTTCTTCAGATTGAAATTTTTTATATTTTTCTATGTCATCTTCTGTTATTATATTCGTGTCTAGTTGGGTTTTGGCATCAGAATCTATCTCTGAATGTTTGTCATCACGATTTTCATTTTTCAGCCCTAAAATCTCAGAATTATTGTTCATTTCTTCTTTTAAATGATAATCAACAGTTTTATCCTCATTATCTTCATCTTCATTACTAGATTCTAAATTCTTGGTTTGGTTATCAATATCGCTCTCTGACTCTGAATGTGTAACCTGGTCTTTAGAAATCCCGCTTATCGCATGACCAACTGCACGCAAATTACTATCTAAAACCATCTGGTTCATTGTTTTCTTACTCTCTTCCATTTTCTCTAATTCCAATTTTCTATTCATAATAATTTTATATGCTTTTTCGACGTCTTTCCATCTTTTCTTTATTAAAAATGCTGTTGCTTTCGCTAATTTTTTTAAATGTCGCTGATGTTCACGAATTTCTCTATCTTTTTCACCATCCAATTTCTTGAAATGATTCTCTATCATTGTGGCAATTTTCTTGCATTTTGCCATTCGATTTTTACTGTAATCTTTATAAAGTTTTGCCATTTTGACAGAATGTGTCAACAAATAATCATGGTGAGTATTAATATTCAAAAAAGGATCATTAAATGGTTTAAAATGTTGATTTTTTTGAATTTTATTTGAGAGTGGGTCTATTTCCAATACGCCATAATCAAATGCAGTTCTCAATTTTTTCACTAAATTAGATAATTCTGATATCCTTTCGGGATATTCCTCTGTAGATATTTCATCATCCTGAAAACAAATATATGAATTTAAGTAGCCATTGAGTCCATTAAATTTAGCATTGGGTATCTGAGAAGGATGCGTTAATACAAAATCATCCTTATTCACAGTTAGTTTAATCTTCTTAACACTCATTAAACATTCAGGCAACTCGCTTACTGACAGACTTCTCCTCTTTCGAACTACTGTTGAATAATCTTTCTGAATACCTCTTGGTCTAAGTCTTCTTCTAAACAGCACTGATGAATCTTCCGCCGTCATTTTGAAAAAACAATAACATCCAATTATATTCTATACAACCTCCCTGGCAACTACTGGTATTTAGTAACAGTTTCAATACCTAAAATTACAAGTTTTAATGGCTTAAAATCGTTCCATTCATATATAAATAAGTATGTAACCAACAAAAATAAAAAATTATAAAATTGTAAGAAAAACAATAGTAATTGATCAACGTCAAGAAATTTTCTCTTAAAGTATTTTTTTTTTCTTTTTTTTATTTTTTTTTTTTTCTTTCACCGCGTCTTCTTTTAATGGCAAATCACTAGTGGCAAACCCGTTAAATCAAGATCGACATTTTGATTAAAATTAATCATTAGAGCAGTCAAATCAATCCTGATAAGCAGCTTTAACACCATAAATTATATAAAATTGGTTACCCATGCATATATATCATATATATACATATATATATAACGATTTGAATAGAAATAATTTTACAGAAGGATATATATTATACTAAATGTATATATACTGACGGAGAACCACAAAATTAGATTGCAAAGTATGATTCAAAGCCTAAAGAATTGCAATAAAAGTTTGATTTCTCGCTCGAATAAATTTTCATTTGTCGGATATTGTGGACTTCTGTTAGCTTTTATTGTGTTTTTCATTACTACTACTAATGAAAAATCGTATATTTTAAATTTTGTAACGCATCATGATGTGATAAATAAACCACTTACCATATTCTCCGGGGGAGTAAATATGGGACCTCCTAATAAGAATCCCAGTCTTAATCCAGATAGAAAATATTTGAAAAAAGGAATCAAAGCAGCTATTGCTTCTGATGTGGAAATATGCTCGAATATGGGAGGAGAAATACTTGAGAAATATAATGCGACTGCTGCTGATGCTTCTATAACTGTTGCTTTGTGTATAGGGCTTGTAAATTTGTTTAGTTCAGGTATTGGTGGTGGAGCTTTCATATTGTCCTCAAGGCATGATTCCAAGACCCAACTGAATGACTTAATTAGCATCGATGCTAGGGAGCAAGCACCTTTGCTAGCAAATAAGTTCATGTATAATGATACAAAACCGATTGATGATTTTTTTAATATTAACATCACAAAAAAACAATTATTCGAAAATTACTCTTCAAAATTTGGTGGTAAGGCAGTAGCAGTCCCAGGTGAATTAAAAGGTTTGTATGAACTTCACAAAATTCATGGTTCCGGTAATGTGTCATGGAAACAACTAATAATGCCAGTAGCTGAGTTAGCAGAGAAGGGATGGGAAGTAAATGGAATGTTACAAAGCATGATGGCTCCATTTTTACCTTTATTTTGTTTAGATTATAAAAACTGGTCTTTTTTCATTAAAAACACAGATGAAATTCAAAAGTGTGAAAAAAATTTGGGTAAAAATAATCATTATTGTTTAAAAATGGCAGATTTTGTAAAACCTGGTGATTATATCAAAAGACCTGATCTAGCTAATACTTTTAGAATCATTGCTAATAATGGAAGCGACGCAATTTTTTATGATCCAGAGGGTCCAATAGTTAAGAGCTTGATAAAAACAATTCAAAATAACAATGGTATCATGATCGAAGAAGATTTCCTGGCATATAATGTTACTGTTTCTAAGCCTCATTCAACATCTTTCATGGACCAATATCAAATATTTGCTCCACATTCAAGCGCAAGCTCTGGTATCTCCTTGCTTGGTGGTCTAAACATCATGAATGAATTTTTTAGAAAAAGCGGAAATAATTCTAATTTTGCAATTGGTGATGATCTTAAAGAGATTCCAACACATCGACTCGTAGAGGTACTCAAATGGATGGGTGCTGCGAGAACAAAATTAGGAGACATTCAAAAGAACACAAACGAAGAAGATTATGAAAAGCTTTTATATAGAATATCCGATATTCTTAGTGAAGAATGGTCTAAAGGTTCTTTCAATAAAATTAATGACAATAAGACTTTAGATTCATGGAAAGATTATGGTCCAGAGTTTATACCGATCAATGATAGTGGCACTGCCCATTTTTCAGTCGTTGATCAATTCAATAATTCGGTCTCCATAACTACATCTGTGAACCTAGTTTTTGGATCTCTTGTTATTGACAGAGAATTCGGTATACTATTAAATGATCAAATGGATGATTTCTCAGTTCCAACCGAAGGTAAAAATGCATTTGACTTGGTACCTTCTATTTATAACTACATAGAACCTAAGAAACGTCCACTTTCATCTATGCTGCCCATCATAGTATTTGAGAACCTATCTCAAGAAAACAAGTATTTGCATAGTGATAATCCAGGATTAGTACAAGGTGCTCCCTATTTACTTATGGGGGCTGCAGGAGGAAGTAGAATATACACAACTGTTTTCCAAGCAATAGTCAGAAAGTTAATGTATCAAATGCCTTTACTCGAGACAGTTGCATATCCAAGATTGCACCACCAATTATTACCCGAAGTTTTATATATGGAAAACTATACAGGCAGTGAGTTTAAACAGGGCATGAAGGCCAAAGGACATAAAATCATGGAAACAGAGTCAAAATCAGTTATGAATGCTATTTCAAGAGAAAATGATGGCTGGTATGCAGTTAGTGATTGGTGGAGAAAACAGGGATTAGCTTGGGCTGTCTAATATTACAATGTTAACCAGCTCTATATCTGTCATTTACGAATGAATCATGAAAAAAAGAACAATTGTTATTTAGGATAATTTTTTTATAGAAGAACAATAATGTCTCAGTTACTCAATAATTTCAGTTCAATGGAACTTATCTTTAGAAAAAAATAAAAACATAAAAAAAAAAAAAAAGAGTCAGTTCTAGTGTTCGGGGAAATTTTTATATTTGGTATGTTTATAGATAGCTTCGATATGAGATGCAAAAATATTTTATATTATGATAAGTAATGTATAGAAACAAATTTTCTTGCTACTTTCTTAAACTGTAGATAGTCACAAGATTATTGTCAAACGGCAAAGAAAATGCAGAAAAAAAAAAAAAAAGTTTATCAGTAGAAATAAATGATTTAGACTTGATTACATATTTATTGAACAGCCTTAAATTCAAGTTCGATTTATTTGATTTTAAATACCAGAGGGAAGCACATTTAAGCATGTTACAGTTTTTGATTAAACGTAATGGAGTTACGAATTTTTTGTTTGCAAGGCCTGTTATCTCTTATTTGAAAGCCAAAAATCTTAATTATAGATGTATTACGGTAGGCAAAAGACTCATTCATCAACAGAAACAACAACATGAAGGAATTTCGCGCAGTCAACATCAAAAATATATTGAATTTTTTCATCCTGAATCAAAATCTAAAAGGTTTAAAAGATTTGTGGGTATTACCATGTTAATGGTTACAGTGACCTGTGGTGTTTTGTACTATGTATACTGGCCAAGGCACACTTTCAGCAGTCCAGTAGCAAAGATTTTGAGAAAGGCATTGTGGGCAGAACTGAAGAAAGAAAATTATAATTATAGAAAGGCTTTAAAACTATATACAGAAGCTCTTGAATTGATGATTGAAGAACATGAAAAGAGCAAAGAAATCAGTATTGATAATATTGAGCAGCTTTCACTCAACGATGAGTATACGGGAATTGAACTTAAAATTGGAGAAATGTATGAAAAAATTGGAAATCTCGAAAAAGCTAAAACATTATATTATGATATGAGTGATAGATATGATAAAGCTTTGAAGACGTGTAACAGTAAAAAGTTGAGAAGACATTATGTTCAAAAGAAATTGAGATTAATAACTAAAATTTGTCAGTTGAGTGAGAAGGATACTCCTAAAGATTTTCTTAGATTATTATGTTACACAAATTTGGTCATGGCGCAAAACGAAGTTTTGAAACAGTTGAATGGCCTGAGCTATGAAACAGGGAATGTGTTTAATCCTCTGTCCCAAGGTGACAAACTCTTCTTAGTCACTGATCTTTTCAATAAAAATCAAAAACAAATTCCAAAATTATTGATAGGTGTAACAGAGGATGGAGATTATCGAACAAGATTATCTGTAAATAGTGAGGGTGAAAGTAATCAAATTGAAAAAGTATTCAGTGATATCAAGGATGAATTTTTCAATTTAAGAAACTTATACGTATCAATTTGTACTTCATATAAAGAAAGCAGCAGAGATATTTGGCAATCGGCAACAGATATTCAAGTCAGTACAACCAATTGGATGATATCTGCAGGCTGCGATATTACAGACTTGATGGATGCATTGAATCAATGTGGAAGTCTACTCTATATGAATGCAGAATATATGGAATATTTAAATAACAAGAATAATGGTAAATCAAAGACTGGTAACGAAGAGGGTCATTTGGATTTCAATTTTGAGTCTCAAAAAGAAAATTTTCTAAATTCATCGTTATCTTATTATACTACAGTGTATAAGTTATATCGAAACATTCCAAAATCACCTGCCATTCCATTTAAATTCTCTATTAAGTCTTGGTTTACCAAAAAAGAGAAACCTATTCCTATTAAAGATTCACCCCAAGTAATTGATGCTGTTGCCTTAAGTTTATATTCTACCGGTATCATTTATATGAAACTTGCAGCAGATACCGACAGTTCGACAGATACATGCACATATCTAAAAAATGCAAAAGAAATTTTCAAAAGAGCAAGAAACATTGGCCAACAAAATTATGAGTTGTTAAGCGTGTTAAACGAAGAAGAACTCAAGATTGATGCTATTGCAGAATTGAAAGCTGTAAAAGTTTAGTCATGGTTTTCAATCATGAAAATCAAAAATCAAAAAAAAAATAAAAAAAAATAAAAAAAAAATAACTTATGTTAATATTAATAAGATACTGTTTCACGAACTAAAACTGTTGAATTTCTAATATATGTTTCTGCAAGATAACAAAAAAAAAAAAAAAAAAAAAAAAAAGACTGTTGTACAGTTTAATGTACCTCAAACAGAATGCAGAAACTTACAGATTATCAAAGGCAGATATTTATTTTAATCAAAAGGAGATTTTTATTTGGATTCTAACTGAAGAACTCAATTATTCACTAAATACGAATATATTTTACTTATGGGTTCAAAGCTATTCTAATTCATAATCAATTGAACTGACTATTATTATATTAGTCAAAAGTTCTTGTTAGATCTAAGTTTAGAAAAAACGTTTAAGTGAAGAAAAAATCTGTCAAACTATTGCATCTATCAGTGGCTGCTTGAAAAATTATTGTGCCCCCACATGCGCGCCAAAGTTGTTTTTTTTTTTCGCTCTTCTCAGTGAAAAAAAAAGAGATCTATACGATGACTGAAGAAATCTGGTAAAAATCTTAATAAATATCAGGACTTAAGAAGCGATTCACAATAAAAAAGAAAGATATCGTATAATATGAATTTATATATATGAGAGTTTTGATTTTTAGTTACATTATAAAAGATAGAGTTCATCCTTATTTCAATCTAGAAATCCAGACTGAGATAGTAAATCATTAAATACCTGAAATTTTATGTAATTAACCGAGGGATAGGTCGTTTTTTTGTTCTTAACCTTTTCCATTTATAATGTTTGCTGAAGTTTTCAAACCATTGTTGCGAGCCAAAAACTTTGTCTGGGGCCAACCACCTGCAAACCCAAAGGAGGCACGTCTCCTTTTAAAGCTTGATTGTTTCATTTTATCATTTGTATGCTTGAATTATTGGATTAACTATGTTGATAGATCTAATTTCGCCAATGCATATGTCAGCGGTATGAAAGAAGATTTGAACCTAGTACTGGATCAATTCAATCTTGTTAATACTCTTTTTACAGTTGGTTATATTATTGGAATGATTCCTAATAACTTAGCCTTATTGAAATTTAAACCTAGATGTTGGCTCAGTTTTTGTTGTCTTGCATGGGGTTTATTATTGTTGGGTATGTACAAAGCTAAAAATTACAAACAACTCATGGTACTTCGATTCTTCCAAGCCATATTTGAAAGTTCAACTTTTAGTGGTACTCATTTAATTTTGGGTTCATGGTACACTGAGAGTGAACTTAACAAAAGGACCGCGGTCTTCACTTGTAGTGGTTTAATTGGTAGCATTTTTTCTGGTTTTATGCAACTGGCTATTTTTAAAACTATGGATGGCTACAATTCTTTAAAGGGTTGGCAGTGGGCTTTCATAATAGATTTTGTTATTACTATGGCTATTTGTATTTATGGATTTGTATTTTTCCCAGATATTCCGGAAAAAGCTAATATGTTGATCTTCACAAAAGAAGAGCAGGAAATAGCTATAATGAGAAAAAGAAATTGCTACAACGGCAAAGCTTTTTCGGAATCCAATGAATCTTTTATGGAAATATTAAAGTACAGAGTATTTATGAATTGGAAATGGTGGACTTTTTCCTTACTTTGGGCAATTCTGGGTGAAAATGAATCTTATACTGTTAATTCATTGTATGCACTTTGGTTGAAAAATTTCAAATATCCAGTCTCAGCAGCTACCAACTATCCAATGGGAATCTATGCTATTGGTATAATTTCCACTTTTATGTGTTGTTGGTATGTCGACTTAACAAACAAACACCATCATGTTGCTATTTTCATCTTTGTCACTGGTATGATCTCCTCAATTTTATTATTGGCAAATAAAAACAATAGTTTTGCTCTCGTGAGTGCTGCTTATTATTTAAATGGTACGTCATTCTCTGGACAAGCAGTATTTTTTGCTTGGGCCAATACGGTAACTCATAATTTTAGAGAAAGAGCAATTATTTTGGCTTGTATGAACATGTTTTCAAGTGCTGTCAACGCCTGGTGGTCGATATTGTTTTACAAGGCTACATATGTCCCTTATTTCAGAGAAGGTAGTTATGCTATGATTGGAACATTATCCGGAAGTGTAATAATGGCTGTTATTATTAGATTCTTACAGAAAAGAGAAGAAAAAAAACAATCTAATTATCAGGTAAGTGAAAGCATTACCGAAAAAGGTGAATTATCACCATAGTTATCGTTATTATATTTTGTGATACATTAATATACTATTAAATAACTAATGAACCTATTGAAAAAATGAAAGTACTATTTTCATGTATCTATTGTATATTTTTTTTCTGTTACTTTTAGCTTCTCGTACTGAAATGTTCTTAGTTTTCTATTGATCAATTTTTGATAGTTCTATTATTCTCTGTAATTCGTCATCATTATCAGAGTATTCATTACTAGGTGTGGGAGCAGAGAAATTATCAATCAACGATATTTTCAACGCTCTCTTAAGATCATCATTGTCATCCAGAGTGGTATACTCCGAATCTTTAAGTTTTTCTTCCTCATCTTGGAGCATTGACAAATCTAGTGTTTTGTATCTTGACTTTCCTTTTGCAGCTTTTGGAATTTTCTTATTTTTTTCAATCTTATCCAAACGCAGTTTCACTATTGCCTCATCGATAGTTAAATCATCATTATTTTTCTCTTTTGTATCATATTCAGAAGCAACTTCCTTATAATTTTTCATCTCATTCTCTGTGTAGATAGAAGAAGATCCAATTGACAAATCTTGTACAGATAGCTTAAGAGCTAATCTTAGGTCATCATCAATTTCACTGGTATCTGGATTATTCATAACATCAGCACTTATACTAGCTTCTTCAGTTTTTGTTTTTAATAAATCCTTGTCATTGGTTTTGTGACTCTCTCGGTCTTCAGAATCATTAGCTAAAAGTTTTTTTTTACCTTTGGATCCCTTTACTATTTTTGTTGGATTTTCATCCACGGAATTTGAAATTGTTGAATCAGAAAAAAGCTTGAATTTATTTTTCGAAAGACCAAGAAAAAAATCATTATTATCATCCTCATTGTCGATTTCATTTAACACGCCTCTTCGATCATCCAATTTTGACAACTCTAGTGCCTTCTGAACTTCTTCTTCATTCTCTATAAACTCTTGATTCTGAAAAGCTTCAACCTTAGATCTCTCAATAACATCTTTCAATTCCTTGATGTCCCTATCATTATCATCGTTATTGAGTGAGCCTGATTTTTCAAGAGAGTTATCTGCTATACTATTACTCAAAGCAATAGCTAACATTAACTCCTCGTCATTGTCATTATTGTCAGCTCCATTATATCTTTCAGTTAATTTATTCATAAGCTGTAATTGTGCTCTATCATATTGAAATTCTTCCATTTCATCTTTGATATTACGCATCATTTCAGACTGAGCTGCTTGTTTCGGATTTTTAATTTTTCTATTCTGTTTCTGTAATAGCAATGCATCTTCTGATAATGTATTTTTCATGATCACAGAATTTTCAAAAGATACTTGAAAGTAGATAACTATATTATCAAACACCATAACACCATTCATTAATATTGATTTCCAATTATAATTTGCAATATTTTGAGTGTCTGAGCTTCTTGTGAATACTGGATACTGGAAGAGTTTCAATGCAGTAGTAGGCACTAAAACTGTTGAATTCCTAATATTTTCACCTTCTTCGCTCTCAATATCAACATTTACTTGATACGGCAACAAGGTTTGCAGATTAAGAAGATTCTTCGAAACTTTATCTTCAAAAACCTTGAGGATATTTCCATTCAAGATATTCACAAAAGCAATCCAACCATTATAAGAGGTTAGTACCATAATGCAGTTATTCAAATCCATCTTCAAAATCGGTATTATACCAAATGACTTGTAGAAATCATCTACTTGTCTACCGAAGACAAATTCAGACAAAAAAGAAGGTATAACCTTAATAATTAAGGTATTGTTTTGATGGGAAGAAAGATTACTATTTAAACTTTCTGAATGTCCATTAGAACATGAACTATATAAGACAACCTTACCAGATGAATACAAAGCTGTAAATAAAGGGCAATTATCACCCGCAGAATGATACCATGTAGTTGTATTGCCATCAATCTTCTGTGTATTATTGATGATCCTTGTTTGAATAATAAATTCAGTTAGCGTGTCCTTTCTTTTTTCATTTTCAAATCTCGTCTCTAGTATTTCTTGATTGTATCCATCAAAATCTAATATAGTTACTCTCGAATGTGAAGCAACAAAAACTCTGCTATTAGTATAATCTACTTCCATAAATGATTTCTTATAAAGTTGGGGAGGGTTAATAATTTTTGAGATGAAAAAATTTGGGGTTAATTCGTTCAACAAATGAATTGAAGTGTTATTAAATAATTCCCATAGTAGCATTATATCATTCTTATTAGAATTTTCATCTAGAGTTATTCTTAAAACTTTACTTTGTATCACCTTGTAATCAGAGTCAAACCTAATCACCATATAATAATTATTGATAGATTGAATTATAATTGTTCTTCTATAGTCAGACTGAATTTTCAAAATAGGTAATCTAATATTCGCACTTAATCCTAGTTGCTCAGGAGAGATCAACGAATTAATATCGAATTTCTGCAATTCACTTCGTCTATGGAGGTTCCATAGATATATTTGGCCAAGCAAGTCACCACTAATAAAATCTAATGAAATGGAACTTGGATCCTTTTGACTGATATTTAGAGAAGGATTATAATCAATACAAGAAATGCATAGTTTCTTTTTAACCAATTTCATGAAATTTGCACTATTTGTCGAATTATCATCAACTATGGATTTGTTGATAAGTTCATGTCTATTAAAATATGAGTCTGTTACCAATCTTTTCTCTGAATAACTAATGTTTAATGAAAAATTATTACTATTGAACTTTTTGATAAAAATATGGCCTGAAGCAGTACCTACAACTAATAAGCTTTTGCATAATTTTTCCACAGTTGCAAAATGGTTTAAGCTGTTTACTGAACTGTCTATCTCTGGCAGTATTGGTAAATTATCGAAAGTGTCTAAATTTATAAAAGATGAAACCTGAATAGGATGTTTCCCTTGTTTAAGACCCAACATATTCAAATTGTGTGTTGTTGAGCTATATGTTATCAACTTGTCATTATAATATTCTGCATAAAAATCATCAATTAAATAATTGGTTTGAATTTTGTAAGCTGAGGTCACAAAATGTGGATTGAACTTATGCAAATCTTTTAATGAAGATGATTTCTTGTTATTTTTGTTAATATTAAGAAACTTTCGCAAATATGCGAATCTAATAAAAAACTCGGTTTTCCATAGGAAAGAATTAGATAGAGACGGAAAAGATGTCAAAACTTTGTTATTTTTCATTATTAAATTCTCCTGATTTATAGATGATTGATGCTTTGTATATTTTCTTTTACCAGGTAAGGAATTGACATCTACTGTATCTTCAATATGATGAAGTTTCTTTACGAATAATACTTTCCAAACATGATCATTATTAATAATTTCATTGAAAACTGGACTTATTGAGGCTACTGTTTGCAAAGTTGATGTCTCTAAATAACCAAATATTTGCACCAAGATCTCTGTAGGTAAAGAATATATGGTAATTCTGCCAGTACTTGTATCACAGTTCATCTTTTCAAAATTATCACTTATACCAAAATGATTTTGAAATGATATAAAACAGCAGGCTTTCAACACGCTAAAGCAATCTTTTCAAAAATATACTATTTTTGCAATATAATTCCATTGACTATTGAAAGATGACCAAATATTGCTGGTATTGATATTCATCTTTTGATAGAACGGAAAAACAAAATTTCCCATATGGGCGCACAGCAAATCATAACCATGAAAGTACAAGGTTTTCAAATATTACATAAAAGAGTATTTTTCCTTTCTTGATATATTAATTTCTTGTGATATTTAGACAACAATCTAGTAAGTGAATTAATAAATATTTCTATTATTTAGTTCAATATAAGTAAGAATGACTTTGATGGCTGTAGGTCAGATGGGTTCCACCTCATCGTTATCCACAAACCTTGCACAAGTGTTAACCCTTATCAATAAAGCTGTTAATGCCAATGCAAAAGTGTTATTTCTTCCTGAAGCTAGTGACTATATAGCCAGATCAGCCGTGCATTCTATTCAAATAGCAAAGCCTATGAGTCAATCGGTCTTCGTATTAGGAATTCAGAAAAAATTACATGATTTAAATAAAGTGGGAAAATTTCTTAATGTCGTTGTCGGTATTCATGAACCTGTGGTTACTAATCACGACGAGGATAACAAAAGAGTTCAAAACCTATTGCTTTATATTAACGAAAGAGGAGAAATTATCAAAAAGTATCAAAAAATCCACTTGTTTGACGTAAACATTCCAAATGGACCGATCTTAAAGGAGTCAAACTCAGTGGAACCTGGTTCAGAAATTATTACGCCATTTGATACTCCTTTGGGAAAATTAGGAATGTGTATATGTTATGATATAAGATTTCCTGAACTTGCAATAAAACATCGTGACTTAGGTGCTGATATTTTGACATATCCTAGCGCTTTTACTATGAAAACAGGTGCTTCTCATTGGGAATTATTAGGACGCGCAAGAGCCGTGGATGCACAGAGTTATGTAATTATGCCTGCACAATCCGGAATTCATGATACAAGTATTGAAGATTCAACTGATGAGAATACAGGAGAATTGAAAGTCATAAAAGTAGTTTCTGAAGTACCACAAAAAAGAATCAGTTATGGACATTCTATGATTATAGATCCTTGGGGAAGCGTAATAGCTCAAGCCAGTGATATTCATCAAGGTGAACCACAATTGATTATTGCAGATATTGACTTGTCAGCTGTCGAAAAGGTTAGAAAAGACATGCCTTTGAAAGATCATCGAAGACGTGATATCTTCAACAATTAAAAAACAGAAATCTATTTTATTAGTACTAGTATTCAAACTGAATTTGAAAAAAAAAATGATACGTATGCAAAAGTAAAGGGATGTATGATCATGTGAGAGTAGCATGATACCTTTTTTTCTTTTTTTTTTTCTTCTCAGCTTTAAACATGTAGAAATATATTAAAATTTGTCAAAGATAAAAAAGTCAGAAGAGACTTAAATATTTAATATTCTTATTTATAATGTAGCAATCATTCAAAGATCACACAAAGTAAACACTTTTGGCTAAAGATGTCCGAAAATACTTCTGCTATTGTTCCTAAGTCAAAAAAGAAAGATTCGTCATCTCCATATTCCGCAACAATTTTGATAGCAGGAGGCCAATCTAGTGGAAAAAAGACTGCATCTAATTTATTGAAATCACATTTAGAAAATTCAACAACACTTAAAGAATTAATAGATGTCCAAATTATTGAATTAGATAGTTACTTAACTGACGGTTACTTCAATTTTGTAAATAATAGCTCGAAATTAAATTCTACTAACAATGGCAATACTTTGACTATGACTTCCGACTCAGGCCCTTTATCACCTGGTGTGCTGTCACCTTCTATGACTTCATCTTTCACATATAATACCATTTCTTTGCCTGACACGAAATATGATTTCAAAAAATTGAAAAATCATATACGCAAATTATCAGAAAACTGCCGAGGATATACTCACAATAATGAAAAAAAATTCCCGATCTTTATTGTACATGGATTATATGCACTTTATGATAGACAGCTCAACAATTTCAGTTCTATGAAAATTTTTATTGATATTGATGCAGATACACGATTAGTTAGATGGATTAAAAGTGATGCTTTGGAACACCCAGACAAGCAAAACTTAGAAGCATTAATCAATAATTATTTGAATTATTCGAGAGTAGAATTCAGTGAATTTATTCTACCAACCAGAGATAATGCTGATATTATTTTGACACGTGGTGCAGAAGTGAATGATGCAGGTGTTAATTTGATCTCTGATGGAATTATACCTATAATTTTAGATAAGATTAAAGGTTTGAAAGTTCTTGAGAAATGGGATGAAAAGAAAATATTAAGCTCTCCAAATAAAAACAAAGAGACTACACAAAAAGTTGAACGGTACGATGAAATCAATGTGCCAATGAGCAGTAAAATTGTCGGTGGGGCTGCAACATTGAATATTAAAGCAGAAGAGTTTGCTGGACAAAGAGGCAGGTATTATGATCTAAATTAAATTGAAGTCACATGCGTTCATCCGTTTATAGAATACAAACTTAATAAAAAGGATGAATTTTTCTTTTTCTGGTAAAAAGAAAGCATGTATGTTTATTTGTAAAAGGCGAGAAAAAATATCTAAATTAAAAGAAATTTTAATTCGTTGTATTTTATGTATAACTAATAGTAATAACCAAAAAAAATAATGATAATAATAAAAATAAAAATATCCAATTAAAAAAATTTTGAAAATAAACTCCTCCATCCGAAAGAATAATTAATATAATATATAAAAAATTAAGTTGTACTCATCTAGCAGAATCGGCTGTTGAATAATCAAAACTGTCTTGACTAGGAGAAGCGCCTTCTAATTGTCTAATCATAAAACTAGGATGTTGCCCTCTATCCTGCAATTCTTTGAAAACCTTAACAGGTTTTTCTTCGGGTCTTAAGATTCGTTCTTTATCACCATAACAAATAACAAGTACGTAATTTCTCCAATCGACATTGTTTATTTTATGCTTTATCATAGCCTTTTGAAGCACCTTGTAGCAAGGATCATCATATTTCGCTTTTAATTGCTTCAAAGGTTCCGATTTCGGCAAAGATGAAGAGGTCAGAATTTTTGAAGAAGAAGGCTTATTAGAAAGAATTGGCGGAGTTGGATAAGTCGCGGAATGTGGTGTTTGTAGTGATGATTGTACAGCTTGGTACACGGATGGTGTAGATACTGTAAGTGCAGGCTTTGGCTTCACTTTATTACTATTATTATTATTGGCAATTGAGGCAGTAGAAGAAGATGGCTTTTTGGAGATTGGCACAGGTAATGGAGAATTTAAAGGACTTGCTTCTACCAAGCTATCATACTTCATTTCGAAAGGAGGTTTCTTTGAATCAGTTAAAGTTAATGAATTCATATCATGAAGATACCTACTAGTGTTATTATTACCGCTAGAAGTGCCACCATTACCATTCAATAACTCCAAACTTTCTTTATGTTTAATCTCATAGCCGTCCATGAGACTGTTACTATTGCTAAACGAAGAAGAATCCATAGTATCGTCAAAATAAGTATTTTCTGCATCATCTTCATAATCCGAGATAAAACTCGAATGATCAGGAGTTCCTGAAACAATACTATCATTAAGCGTTGTGTCATTATTATTATTACTAATAAGAGTGCCTTGCCCATCAAGAGCAAACCCTGAGGCATTATCTAATGGAGAAGATGCATTCTTAGCATCTATCTCGGGATGTCTCTTATTAAACCTTGGAGTCGTGGACCCATTAGCAATATTATTGTTGTGATTTACATTATTGTAATTATGACGGGAATTAGTATGAGCACTAGTGCCATTATTAGTACTATTTCTGAGAAAAGAAGACGAAAATGAACTATTATTCTCTGAATAATTTCCAGCCCAATCAATATTGGATAAAATTTTGTCAGATACATTCATTAAATATCTTTCCAACATTTTCAAATTTTCATTCAAATGTGGAGAGTTTGATAAAGATTCGACATATTCATCATTTTCATCATTTCCAAAAAGATCCATGTGGGATTCTAGTAATAAATTGATATGCTTTTTTAAGATCAATTTTGGTTTTAATTCTAAAATATTCATATCTGAAAAATGCTCCATTGTCAAAAAAGGAAGTAAATCACCAGTGATATTATTCTCTATAAACGAGCGGGAAATCTCTGTGTGTTTATTTATTCTTACAAGATCACTAATATTGGAAACCCAGGTATGAACTTCGAATTTAGACCATGTATAAAATTTCCGACTATGTTTCACTTTTTCTTGATAACTTGGAGAAATTGGAGATTTGTTGATTCCATTAAGTGGAAATGCACCAGAGGTAGCGCTGAGTAATTGTGGAACATTAAGATTTTTGTTATTGTTATTATCTGAAATATTCCCATCAAATAATTCATCCTGTTCATCAAATTTTTTATCTTGATCTATGCTTCCATTGCTACCACTACTTACTATATTACTTTTGAGTTTTGCCAATGAGGATGGAGTTGCAGAAGATGTTGGTGTTCTTTTATTATTGAGAATTATAATGTTATCAGTGTTTTCCTCGCTGGTATTTGCAGAAACAGGCGTATTATTATTATTATCAACTAATAAATCATAATTGAGATTGGATTTATTATTACTGGAGCTTAATATTAGAGATTCTGGCCGGTGAATGTTCTGTCTATTCATTTTTCTTGATTCAAAAGTTGAGACGAACTATAGGTAAGTTAATGGTAATACTTGAATTAATAATGATTGCATTTATAGCATATTATCTACGTAATAGACGCAAACTTTTATGTATAATTGATGTCGTAGCTATATCCTGTCTTTTTTTCTTATGAGTAAGAAATTATCTAAAGATAAATGATTATACTAGAAAATCATACGCCAAGCAGTGCTCATATTCGAAAACTATAAATCAACTCGAGCTAATACAATAATGGTGAAACATCTACTATCCATGATAAACATCAAAGATATATCATTTCTATTTAGAGGAACATACTTTTGATAGAAATAGCAATTGAGAAATTGAAATAATGATTCTTTCGTAATAACATTTACAAGCATAGCTGAAATCAAGAAATGATAGTTTAGACGTTGGGGTCCACGCAAAAGGATACATTAAACTTGTGAAATACGCTATTGAAGAAAAGTATTTCGAAATAAAGATTGTGATTTCAGCATTATGATATCGATATTATGAAGCTGGACTTGTAATATAATTTTATAACCACAAGAGAAAAGCAGTAAAATAAAGTAGTGAAGATTCTTTCTTGTGATTCCGAATTAACGGAATTCAAGTTCTGAAGATTGATTTTCTGTAATCAATATAAAATTCCAATTGTCATCTAATCTTTAAGTTTAATTGTAGTATTTTTATGATACTTGTTTATTTTATAGTCAGAAATTTTACTCGAATTCAAAAAGTGAAGTTAAATTTTTAAGAAATAAAATAAATAACAACAGCAATTTCTTATATAGGATTTTCAAGATTTTTATATTATCAAACAGTATATACTCAGCTGGTCAAAAACATATATTTATCAATATTTATATGCTTTTTAGTTAATTTATTTAAGAAAGATAGGAATGACAGTACAGTCATTTTAAAGAGATCCTAAGTCCTGCAATCAATCAAATAGAACATATCTCACATTGAAGAAATATTACATATGCATCAGTATATTTACTTTTGATAATAATTCAATAAAATCTTGTTCATTAGATATTTTATCTGCATTTTATTGTCCTCTCTTCTTTCTTTCTTTTTTTTTCATCTACAATGTTTAATCGACAAATCTATGAAACATCAAGGGATTTTTATACTAATTTCCAAGGCATTTGAACATTTCTGATATTATGATCTCAAAATCAAAAATATAAGAATTTCAGTTAAACTTACTATTATTCATGTGTTTTCAAAATAAAGAGCAATAGATTTATACACCTAAATATATACACACATACATGTTGTTGCAATAGAAATTAAAGGCACAAACATGGCCTTCGAAATCACAAAACTCTCAATAAATATCTACAAGCTTAATTCGTTCAATGAGCTACTGTGTTTATCACATAATGTTATTTTTATTTCTACTTATCTTGAAAGAATAAATAAAAGATTGTAATGAACAAAACGGAAAAGTTGATGCAAGATCAGTCAAAGTTGTTTCCAAATTATCGAAAGTATTAACTTATTTCAGCAATCAAATTACGATTCTAAAAACGAATAACTAATATATCCTGATTGACTGTCAGACGGAAAGATTGAATGTTCCTATTTGATTATCAAAAAGACCCTTCCTTCTTTTTCCATTGGTTGGTTGGTTGGTCATCATGTACGGGAAGTAAGTGTTCCGATGGCAAAAGCGCTTCTCTTCTCCTGTACAGATTTATAAATAGACACAAATTGACACATCTGTAAACGCGCGCTGTCAATACGATACGATTATTTTATTTATTCTTAACCCTAATCAGGGGAATCACGGATTTTATGTATCAATTTGATACCATGACATATAAATCAATATCATCTTTCTTTATCTGATCCGCTTCTCTTATAATTAACTTAATACACAAGCATATTCCTTCTCAATTATATTTAAAGAAAACTGCTGTTTGACAATCAGGTTGACGAAACATATATAATGTCATTTGAGAGCAAGATTGAGCGTAAAATTTATCCTGCTGGAGGAACCATCAATTATTCCCAGGTAAATATCTGCAACTACAACTATGGAAAATATTCCAATGTCTTATTTTACAGTAACTCCTATCAGTCTGCTTCATCTTCCTCAATCCATATCTCAAAGATGAAGAATGTAGGTAAAAATTTTAGCAATACGGTTCAATTGATTCAAGATACCGAAAATCCACAGAAATCCGTCATTGGTGGCAATGATGATTGTGATTCCAAAATAATTGATCCTAAAAATAATCAAGAAGATTACAATAGCAACAACCCTAATGGTACAGGAAATGGTAGTATTACTACTAGAACAATTTCTAAGACCTATCAAAAGTACCGAACTTTATTACTGCTTCCCAAAAAAACTACTTCCTCCAGCTCTCTAGCTACATCTGTTGTACATTCATCAAATAATGTCACCACAATTAGTACAAATCAACTCAGTTTGATGTCCTTACCTGACGAAATCCTTCTGTTAATCATTCTGTTAGTATATGTCCAGCTTGAAAACGAAATAAAGGATGGTCAGAGATTTTCTTTTTTTAAACACCCTTTCAATTATGGAGCGTATCTCATTCCAAAAGTAAAACATAACGACAGCAACAACAAGCTGAGCTCTCTGAAAAAACAAAAAGGAAAAAATGTCTCATTTACTTTAATCAGTGGTTCCACCAATCGTCCTACAACAATACCACTGGTAAATAATATTGATAGAGCTCCTATGACAAATAATGTAGTTGAGACTAGCAACATTCTAGACTTGCAGAAGAGAATAAAACGGCCCATTATTCCAATTATTGAATATAATAGCCCAACATCTCAAAAAAAATTAACTAGCTACGTTAACACAATACTACAAAATTATAAAAAATCAATGAAGAACTATACTAGCTTCCCTCATAAAACTCTACTTTGTTTAATTTACATTAACAAGCGCTTTTATTCATTGGCTATTCCATTTCTTTATCGTAACCTTAGATTTCGATCTAGTTATAGATTTTCACAATTTGTATCAACGATTCGCAAATCTCCAAGGCTTAGAATGTTTATTCAACTGATAAATTTTGAAAATTTGGATACTTTATATTATTTTGTAATTGATAAAAATGATAAGGAAAACGGATATTTGATTCTTTCAGAACGAGAAAAAAATAAATTAGAACATTTGATCAACGATGAAATTTTTCAAGATATATTTGATGGAAGATTCATTGAAGAACTTGATATGTCACAAGTTCCAGCCACAAGAATTAACATCAAAGAATACATATCTAGTAATGCTAATAAAAAATATCCCATTTTATTAATGCATGGTGAAAAAAACAGTATGTTAGCAAACCCTATCAATAATAGCAATCCTATTGAATTAGGTGTAAAACCTAGACTCGCACTTTGTGGATGGAGAGAGTGGAAGTTGAGAGATGATCCGTTGTACCAAACGTCTAAGGTTAGCGTTGATTGGGTAGCACGGTATATCAATAATGATAACAATGCAATCATCTACGATTCCGCAACTTCAATATTCGCTAATGCAATTACCAGTAATAGCTATAATCATCACCAGCATGGTAATGTTACTAATAATAATGGATTTACAATGATGAGAAGCAGATCTTTAGATTCCTTGAATTATAATTACAGTGCTATTGATGATTCTTCTATGAGGCGACAACAACACAGAAGAGGATCAATAGGTAATCTTTCAATAATTTCAATAATTAGTTCAAGATCAACTGCTACCAGTGCAACAAATACTCCAAACTCAAGTATATTTTCCAATTCAGCAAACAGCAGCAGGAGCAGTTTCCTGTCATTTGACTATAATCATGATAATGATTATCATAGTAATAATAAAAGAAAATTGGAGAAACGATTGAAATTCAAATCAAAGATGAAACATACGCGTAAAAGAATTGTTAATAAATTAAGGCATCTTTGGCTTGATCCTGATTCAAAACTGATCGAAGTTAATACAAAATTTAACACCAAGGTGAATGCTGGCCAAAGGCGGAGAAACTCATCAAATGTTATAGTGACTTCTAGAAACAACGAATTGAATAGCATGGTGAGCACATCTTCAAATATAAATAAGAAATCAGTATCATTTCATAATTATCCTTTGCGAAATAAATCTTTGATGAAATATTCCGCTAGAGATGTTCCATTAGGACATCTTTTACATATTTTGGACATTTGCCAAAATCTAAAGGATATCAAGCTTGACAGATTATTAATAGCGGATGATTATTTGGTTGCCGATGATTGCATCTCTCCAAGATCATCCGGATTCCCATTATTTGATTACCGACAAAACAGAGAGGTATCATACAAGCCGTTGATCTCTGGTGCATTTGTCCAAGAGTATGGTGGCGATAATCAGTTTGTTTACAATAGGAAATATCATTCAGATGTTGGAAAATTCCACAATTGGGATGATAATCAATTAATTAAGCTCAAAGTCAACGAATGCATTTTTTCTCGCTTGAATATGTTACCTGAATTGACTACTTTGAGCATGTCCAGATTAAGATGGATAAATACCGGGGATGTAATCCAAATGATGAAAGAAAGTAAATCTATTAAACTGGGAAAATTGAAATGGATAAACTTCAAGGATAGTGGAATGCAGCGTGAGCTAAAATGGGCAGTTGAAGGTAGTGTATCATATGTTTGGGGAAAGTTTCATAATGAACGAGAACAAGAGATGTTGAGGTTATCAAGAAGAATTGGACGTGAATACTAAACTCAGATCCGCATTTTTAATTCTGTTCTGAAAAGGTATTTACTAGGAAGTCTTACAAAACAAATTTGGTATTGACTGATGAATATGATTTGACAGAAAAGTTACACAAGAAGATTCAGTGATTCCAAAATTTGCAAAAAAATAAATAAACAAATAAAATAGAAGCAAGCAAATGACTAAATACAAGTAATAAGACTCAATGCCTAATTTCATAATCGAATAGTTTGTTTGAAGAGTACCAGTTGGTTGATGAACTGCTCTTATATAGTATAGCACCTTTGTATAGATAGCCATCTCTTTATAAATAAAATCTCAGAAAGTGTATCTGTATATACAACGTGGAGATCTTTACTTTTTTATATAATATTCTGTCTGCTATTTGCGCTCCGCCCAACAAAAAACGTTTCTTATTTTTTAGGAACATGTGAAAAAAGTTTATTTTATTTTAAGACAGAAACCCACATATCGTTATTTAAAAGACCAGTTACTAAAATCAAAACCAATCAAATAGATTTGATATAATGAAAAAATTAGAAAAAATATTTGTATTCTATATTGAATTTAAAGAGAAGACAAGTTTTGTAAAGATCTTTTTATTTTGTTTTTAATAATAGTAAAAACTATTTTTATTAAAAAAAAAAATCTACTCTGTGATTTACAGATAACTTAATATCTTGCAGACAGGCTAAGAAAGGAAGCTAGGTCACTG
Source organism: Saccharomycopsis javanensis (assembly GCA_031125485.1). Taxonomy (NCBI): domain Eukaryota; kingdom Fungi; phylum Ascomycota; class Saccharomycetes; order Ascoideales; family Saccharomycopsidaceae; genus Saccharomycopsis; species Saccharomycopsis javanensis. The sequence goes on from JASTUL010000029.1 coordinate 111,207, forward strand.
AAAGAAATCTAAATAAACCGAAAGAAGATTTGGAAACAAAAGACAGCATAAGACATAAAGGAACTCAAAATATTCTCACATGCCCTCAGACAGCTCAATACGTGAAAATACTAGTCCTGCTTCTTTTACTTCATCTTCCGCTTCATCTTTAAATATACCTGGAAATGCACATACACCTCCGGTAGAAACAACAACAGAAAATTCTGCTACAGCTGATATAGATGATCCTAATGAAGATGATACGATCAACGATTTGAAGCACACTGGCAGTGTCGGAAATTCCAGCAATGATTGGGATTTCGTAAGGGATGCAATTCGCACAAGACATAGACCAACAAGATCCTATTCTTCCACTTCACTAGGTAGTGCAGTTTCAGCTGAAGATGTGGGCTTTCTCAATTTGTTGGGACCAGCATTCACCGTTAAAGTTTCTAAAAATACAATTAATCATTTAAAAAAACGAACAAAGAAATTCAAAGATCGTGCCAAATATGAAACTGGTAGGTTTATCAATAAGATCAACGAGGAAGATCTAAAAAAAAGGTTTATTAAAAGACTTGATAAGCTAGATACTTTATTTACAGAGAATTTTGCTACTTCCAATTTTGAGAAAAAATTCTACATCTTTGCACTATTACTGATATTTTATGCTGGGATTCTAATAGGCAAATATCCCAATCAATTTCATTTGTATTATTCTGTCTTATTTTGTTTATTGATGCCGATAAGGCTATACACTTATTGGAGACGTCAATTTGAATTCTTTCTTGCTGATCTTTGCTACTATGTCAATGTTTTAACTATGTTATTTATTTGGGTATTTCCTTATTCAAAACACTTATATACAGTGTGCTTCAGCTTTACATTTGGAACTTTAGCATTTGCTGTTATCACATGGAGAAATTCATTGGTTTTGCACTCCATAGAAAAGACAACTTCCTCATTTATTCATATATTTCCTCCTGCAGCAATGTTTGTGATAACACATGAAATTGACTCTGATTTTAAGAAGGTAAGATTCCCAGGAGCATATAAAGTCAAATCATACTCTGTATGGAATGGTGTTCTTTGGACTTCGTTTTATTATCTTTTGTGGCAAGCGAATTATCATTACTTCATCACAATTCGCCAAAAAGATAAGATCGAGCAAGGTAGAATGACCTCTTTTAGCTGGCTTAGAAAGTCGTATGCCAAAAAGCCAATTGGTAAATTTGTCAATAGTTTACCTGAGCCTTTTCCTGTTGTAGCATTTATGTCGCTTCAATATGGATATCAATTAAGCACCATGTTGTTATGCCCTATTTGGATGAGATATAAAAGACTTGCTGCAATTTTCATGATGTTCATATTTGCTGTTGCTTCTCACAATGGTGCTACTTATTACGTTGATATTTTTGGAAAAAAATTGGAGAAAGAAGTTGTAAAATTGAAAGAAGAGATTCAACAATTGCAAGCTATTCTGGATAATGATGCTGAACTAATGGAAGATCTGCGGGAAAATGTTATTATGGAAGATACAGATAGTAAGAAGAAAGATATTATTTTAAAAAAAGAAGAAAAGAAATGAATTTAATTTCAAATGAAGGAACCTATTCTATCAATTTTATTATATCGAAACATAAAAAAGCATTCACATTTACTCTACTTAATATAACAGTGCTGTTAATGATACAGACTCAGAATACTAGATATTGATTTTAAGTATTATTATCATTCATATTTCTCTTAGCACTCTTCGTAGATTCAAATTTGATTTCCAGATTAGAATATCTAATGTCAGATAATATTCATCTGCAAAAATTGGTTATAAAGCCCATGCGCTCATCTTACATATACTATTTATATGTATGCTAAAATTTTTTAATATATTTTTTTCCAGTAAGTTTTTTTTCTTTAGTATATTTATTAATTGAATGGCATCTCTGCTCATTATCTGTACTGATCATTTAATCTTGTTGTAACGATTCTATATAAATACAAAACATCGAATATTCAGGAAAGCAATTCTACGTAATTTTTGGCAACAGCTACATTATTATTATACAAAAAAAAATTTTTGCAGCTACCTTCCTAATATCATTCTTTTTTTTTTATTTATTTACTTTTCTTAGACATTTTTCTCGAGACGGTTTCAAATCGATAAGTTTATAAAAGAAAGGAGTCATTCGACCAATATAATAGATTTTAATTACCAATATAACTAATCATCTTTATTGTTTTATGTCTATTATTTTTCTCCTGATATAAGATGATTTATTCTCCATCGTTTTCGGATTCTTATGAGGTTTTCAAACTTCCTAGAATCTCAAATATCCCAACATCTGATCGCTGTGTCATTGCAGACAGATACAGAAATGGATCTTCAGTTTTGATGAACTCTGGTTCTTCCATAATTACTTCTTTTTTACATATAGCCATAAGTGCTTCCAGTATCTCAACATATGTTCTTGCTCCTTCTCCAAAATTAGTATGGTCTCATTCTCTTCCACCAAGTGCACATGTGAAACATTTGAGTGCTTTTGAAGATCACGATAACTCATTGATTTATTTTGCAGCTTGTCTTACCATTAGAGGCAAGAATTATTTGAAATTAATTACTAACGAATCATTATTAAAGGCTCCTTCATCCACATCCGCAACAACATCGACGACTTTCAATGAAGCCACAAATACAGATGAATCTGGTTCAGCAGAGCATCATGACAATAAATCTACTAATACTACGCAAGTCACAGATATTGAATTACCGTGTGCTGCCATTCTTTCTAGCTTCAACAAGGCTGCAAATTTCCTCTACTATCTTTTAGAAGATGGTACCATCCGTTTTCATTCATTATCAAAATCTTCAACTTCTTTACTTGCACCACCAGAATACAAATCAACCCAAAAATTGCTGCATGAAATTATCTTTGCTAAAAGTATATCTGGTGATTTAATAAACCCTTCTGTTTCGAATAAAGAGGATGGAGCTTGGTATATTATTAAGAAAAATATTCACACAGGAGACTGCATTTCATGTATCTATAAGTTCAACCAAAATGAAGTTGTTGAAGCCAAAGATTTTTCTCAAGATGCCTTGTTTAATATTGAATCCAAAAATTTAAAGTCGGAGAGTAAAAATGGAATATACTCATTTGCTTATGCTTCCAATATACTCTATGTCATGAATCTTAATGAACAGAAAATCAAATGGTATGCTCAATCGAATGATGAATTAAAAGGTGAAATGGATCTCAGCAAGCTTTTTGCTATACATGAAATTGAAAAATTCGAAGAATCTTTCAAAGAAAACAATGGAAATACTTCAGCAAAGAACATAGGAATTGTCTGTCCTGCCCCAAATAGATTATTATTAACTATTGAAAATGTGGTTTATTTGATCAATTTAAAATTTGGAAGCATTTTGGCTTCTTACAAGTTAATATCTGATTATGAGAAACAGTATGGTAGTACTGATTCAAAAGAGAGTTGCTACTTATTGAATGCAGAACTTGTTAGAGGTAGTTCCGGGAAAAACAATACTACTACTTTGAATTATCTTGTCTTGGACAATAATGACAAGAATTACAGATTAAAGAACATGGCCGTAAATGTGGGAAACAATAGTTTATCTGAATCTCTTAACAGAGGAATCGAAATGTATTGCAAAAAATATGAATTAGAGAGAAAAGATTCTATGAACGGATACAGTGATGAGCTTAAAAATCAACCTAAATTACCAAATGGTGAAAAATTAGTAAACGAATTGTTGATTGATGTAAGGGAGAATATTGGTGCTAGTGAAGCTAACAAAGGTGAGATATTTAATTTTGGTATCTTGGATTCTGAATTAGTATCTAAAGTCGAAGAGTTGATTAACAAATTAGATGAATTGGCTCAAAATCATAAACCTGTTCAATTTGACTACGAATTGATGAATTTCATGAAATCCAAAGAGATAAAATTAGATAAAATTAGCAAAATATATTCACATATTGAAACTTTAAAGAATGAAAAAACAAATGATGTTAGTTCTATGAATAAGATAACTGATGAAGTCAATAAAATCATGAGCAAAAAGAATGATACAGAGATTTCCAACGAATTATACAAAGTTATACTAAATATGGTGTTTAGTTATTCGGAGAAAGATAGTGAAATAAAATTTAGAGATACCAAATTTATCCCACAATTATCCAGTATTTTTTTAATCAATAGCAGCTTATTTCCACCTTTATACTCTTTAAACGGTTTATTAAGCAATTTGATGGGTGAACCTATGATTTTATATTTTGCTATTAATAACTATAACTTACATATTTCTATTGAAGATGTTCTATTGCTAATGTCTGAAATTATAGATGACGAAGATGAGGAAGAAGACGAAGATGATGATAATAGTAATGAAGTCGAAGAAGCAAGAAATATCAGAAAGAAGAATGATTTGTTACTAAAGAGACTAATTAATCTTTTAATCATGACAAAGTCCGAACAACAAATTGTCAAATGTGTGAAGCTGATGCTTTCTTCTTCCGAGAAAAAATACAAATTATTTAATGATAGTTTTTCTAAAATCATTTTCCGCATTGTTGATATGAATTATGGTTTAAGGCTATTAAACCTCATAATTGATGGTATTGGACTCATGAATTTCAAGTTTAACAACGATGAGGAAAGTATCAATAAATTGTTAAAGTTCACTGATGTCAAGATCCATGAAATTATGAAGTTCGAACCAATTGAAGGTTTATTGAATGAAATACTAGAATCAAGAGAAAACTTGTACGTGGCTAATGATAAAAAAGATATTTCCACTGTTGATTCTACTAATAAAACTAAGCTTCAAATTGTATCTGTTAAGAATTACAAAATTGAAGAAAAGATCAGTTCTATTATCGGTTGCAATGATGAAGAAAATTCTAGTTCTCAATTAAAGGTTCCAGTTTATTCGGTTGAAAGATTGGTCAATTTACAGTAATATTTCTATTGATTAATTGATTGGTAAGTTTAGCTTATTTAAATTAGTATTTATCTGTTTTTAATATATACAATAGCTTTTACGTCTTTTGCGATGTTGAAATTTCAATATGTAGCATTTATTACCTGATTAGCAGATTGGTAGTGCACGTTACATACTCTTTTTTTTTTTTTTTTTTTTGTATGAAAATTTTTTGTATTAAGGAAAAAAAATTTTATATTTTCCTCTATTGAAAAATTTCGAAACCATAGAAAAAATTTTCGTGAAATTTAACAATACAATTAGCAAAATTATAATATTGGTTAATCTACTTACACAAATAGTATATCTAAATATAGACATATTATAGTGTAGTAGGGTCTGAACTAGATAGATTGGAAAACCGCAGGTGAATAAATAGATTTTTTTTTATAGCTTTATCCTACAATTAAAGAAAAGGAAGAAATTCAAAAAAAAAGAGAAAAAAATACGAGGAAAAATAAAAGTTAAACCAAGAATGCTTAAGACAATATTATTTCCAAAAAAGACTATAAATATCAGATATTTTAGCTCAACATTTCAAATAAATAATAATGCCACGCAAAGCAGTAGTAGTCCAGTGAAAAGGGCAAATGACGAACATTTGAAGAAATTTTACTCACCAGAATTGATTGAGTCTATCAAAAGTGCAGAAAATAGTATCTCCAAGAAACATTGGGAAGCTCGTGAACCTTCAAGCAAATTTGCGCCACCATATTTAGATAACTTTAAAGAAATTGACCCATTTTGGGACCATTTGAATGAAGAACAAAAAGATTTTACAAAAAGAATACAAGGTCTAACCGAAAGAGATATTCCAGAAGGATCTACAATTTTATCAGATGGAAATAGAGGAGGAATCGATGTTGATGGATTAGCAAAATTGACAGGATTCTCACCACAATACATTAAAAAATTGAAAGCCAAGACCTTAGTGGCAAAAATGACTAGTAATCAGACAAGAAAGGGTAAGATTCCATCGTTTTATGCCCTAGTGATTGTAGGAGATGGAAATGGTATGGTTGGTATTGGTGAGGGTAAAGATAAAAGAGGTGTTTCCTTTGCGATGTCAAAAGCCAGATGGAATGCCATTAAAGAATTACAGCATATTCCAAGATACGAAGATCGTACAATCTTGGGTGATATTGATTACAGATATCATGGTGTGAAATTATTTTTAAGATCCGCACCTAGGGGTTTTGGTTTGAGAGTGAACCATTATATTTACGACATTTGTCAGCTCGTTGGTATCAAAGATTTATCTGGTAAAGTCTACAAATCTAGAAATGGTATGAATATTGCTAAAGGTTTGATTGAGGCCTTGAGTAAGACTAAATCTTTAGAAGAAATTGCTTTGGCTAGAGGTAAAAAGGTTCTTGATTTAAGAAAAACTTATTATTCTCCATAAGTTTCTTCATCACAGTTTCACCCTTCTATATCTGTTTTGTATATATTATTATTGTAAGTAGTTGTCTCATAATTTTTGCATAAACTATATATGTATATTTACTAAACAAAAATTATAACGTCAGGAAACGTAGTAAGGAAATAAAATTGGATCTTTTTCCTCATTATTTTTGATATAAAAAAAAAACAAAAGGAACTTGCACTATTTGACAACATTTACAATATACTAATACTCATATTGATGACAAGTAGTATTTATCAGAATCAATGTCTACAAGTATTTCAAATCAGTTAGTTAGCTTACCTTAGCTGACTCTCTTTGATCTTTCTAGAAGAATATCGAACTTTCCAGGCGCTTAATTTTTTTTTTTCTTTGGTGGCACACAATAACAGGAAAAAAAAAAAAAAAAAAAATATAGTAAATAATTGCTTAAGGGAAGATCTTTAACAGACATTTTTTAGTTACAAACAGAAAATTAGTAATGCCAGTTATCTGAGTTGACATACAAGAATATTAGTTGACACAAAAGAAGATCAGTTGAATTTAATATATACTATATATCATATACAATATACTAATAATAATAAGGATAAGCTATTCGGAAATATAAAAGAGAAATATCAAAAAAAAAAAAAAAAAAGAAAAGAATATGACACTGGTGTGCGATGAAACATATTACAAGGTTCTTGAATTAGAAGCTAGTAGTACCACTACTGCTCAACAAATTAAGAAAGCTTATAGAAAATTATCATTAAAGTATCATCCAGATAAGAATCCTGCTCCTGAAGCTAAAGAAAAGTTTCAGCAAATCACAGAAGCATATCAGGTTCTTAGTGATCCAGATCTTAGAGCTAAGTATGATAAATTTGGAAAAGAACAAGCGGTTCCTGAAGCAGGTTTCCAGGACCCTACAGAGATGTTTGATATTATTTTTGGAGGAGAAGCATTCAAGGATTGGATTGGGGAGTTGACAATGTTTAAAGAAATGATGAAGTCGGTTGAGTTGTCGGAGTCAATGGATAATAAAACATCAGATGGACAGACGGAGTCAACTGGTCAAACAAATTTGACAATTGAATACCTTAAACAAACATCATCAGGAAGTACTACAAGTAATAATACAGACAATAAGTTTGACAGTGTTTCAACATCATATCAAGGGAAAATTGAAGATGAAGAAACGCAGAGAAAGAAGAAACTCGAAGAAATAAAAAAACAAAAATTGGAAGAATTAGAAAAGGAGTCATTGGAGAAAAAGAAGCAATTATGTGAACAACTTGCGAAAGATTTAGTTTTAAGATTATCTATTTGGACTGAAAGTCCAAAAGATGAAAATTGCAGTGAAGTTTTCAAACAAAAATTCCAAGCAGAAGCAGATTTATTGAAGATTGAATCATTCGGATTACAGATCTTACATACAATTGGAGAGATCTACAGTTCTAAAGGTCATATTCTATTAAATTCCCAAAAATTTTATGGAATTGGAGGATTTTTCTCTTCTGTGAAAGCTAAAGCTGGTGTTGTCAGCGATACATTTAAGACCATTTCTTCTGCATTAGATGCTAAATCAACAATGGATGAATACACACAAATGCAAGAGGAGGAAATTGTGAAACCTAGTGATGAAGAGATGGCAAAAATGGAGAAGCTATTGATGGGTAAAGTGCTATCTGCATTATGGCATAGTAGCAAATATGAAATTCAGCGTACAGTTAGAGATGTATGTGATTTGGTACTATATGATCCAAATGTTAATTTAAATAAACGACTTGAAAGAGCGCAAGCCATGGTTATGTTAGGTCAAGTCTTCAAGAGAGTCACTAGAGATGATGATGAGGATGCGGAAGAAGAAGCTAGAATTTTTGAAAACATTGTCGCTGAGGCACAAGCTGACGAAGGTAAAAGAGAAAGAAGGAAAGCTAGACTTGAAAGAGAAAAGGCTAGACTTGAACAAGAAGAGTTATTAAAGAAGCAAAAATTACAGTTGTCCGGGGGAGAAGTCCAAGGGGAACAGAAACAAGAAACAGCTGGCATAGCGAAATAATTTTAAATGTTTCCAAACAAAAAAAAAATTATGGTTATACGTATTCAAATGTATGATAATTATTAGTGTTGAAATCCATCATAATTGATATCAACCATTTTACATCGATCAAAACTTATTTTGTAATTTCAAAAAGAACTTATAACAGCAAAAGAAACTTTTTTTTTTGAAGACTATAAGAAATCTATGACAATCATGAATTGTCAAAAAAAAAAAAGCAAGAAATTTATGATAGTAAATTTAAATATATTCGTAGAAATTGAAGATAGATTGTTATTAAAACATTGTTTGATCGTAATTTTCTTTTTTTAGCTGTTTGTTAGGTAATAAAGAAAGAAAAAAAGAAAAAGACCCATTTTTAATCTCATTAATCATAATGATATTCCTCGGTTATTTGAAATTTCTTGTATCTACAGTCCTTAATTTATTAATTAATTTGATAGATACTATCATACTTCGTCAATATCAATAACATTTTTTTACTTCATTTTTGCTTTTTTTTTTCAACGGTTTTTTTTCTTGTTTGTAAAATCTTAAAATATAGAGAAAAAAAAACCTTAAAAAGAAAAAAAGAAAACCAAAAGAAGAAATCAAAAACCAAAAGAAGAAATCAAAAACTGAAAAAGAAAAGAATCAGAAAAGGCTAAAAAAAGATTGGTTTTTTTTGAAATTTTTTCCTTTTATTCTATATTTTATGAAAAAAAATTACTAAAAACCGCTGAGAAAAGAAAATTTTAAGCTAAAAATGTCGTGTCGCTTATTGTTCTAAAATATCTGCATAAGTACATATCAAGAAAGAAAACATACACATAGAAGCGTTTTTTTTATTAATGCAAAATTCAAATAGTCGTTGCAAAACGGTAAATTTAGATATTTGCATATTTATGATTGTATTTCTTTAAATCGACAGAAAACAAAGCAAAACTGAGAAAAAAAAGCCTTTATTTATCAGGACATATTTGTGTTAGTTTTACTAATTACTAAATAGATATAAATTATATAGGGGAAAATCTGAATCAAATATCCGGAACGGTTATTTGCAAAAGCCAGAAAGAAATTAAATTATCCATAATTCGTGTTAGAATTCTGCAGATAGAAAAATAGTTTAATATACATTTATTTATGTTATTTTGATTGTCTGATCCATATTTGTATCCATTCAGTGAATAAATAATTAGCTTCGGAACAATAACTGAATTATTACTTTGTACCACAACGACGGAAAACGTTATCCAGCTTTGGTTTAACCTACATAAATGGCTTTCGCTATCGATCCGAGTCTTTCACTAAGCGAGAATCTCTCCGAATGTCTTATACAATGCCATGACTTAGTGAAACTCGCCTGTAAATATCAGGTCTCATATCAGAATGATTTAGCATACAAACATTGGATGAGTTTGCAATCATTAACATTACAGGCATTCAATTCTTTCCATAATCACTATTCAAGCGAGTTTTTAAATGATAATTTGACTCAAGATGAACTTCATCTTTTGAATTCTTTAAAATCGATGAAACAAGAAGCAGGCAAAAGAGCCCACAAATGTTTTGAAATTATAATAGCTACAAAGATGAATTCTTTGTCCAAATCCGGAAGTAACAATAATAACCTTAAAGATAATAATAATAAAGTGAATCCATCGATATCTTCACTAGGTTCTTATTCATCTTCTTCTACAATTAGAACTTCAGTTACAACGACTTCAAATCATAGCAAAGCTGCGCTTTCAACATCTTCGACAACAAAAACAAATAGTAGGAATGGTATTCTAGCGATCAATACTTCATTAAATAATAATGGCAAACCACAGGTGATGTCCCCTCTAATTAGTAGCAGTGATAATCAACTTCAATCATGGAATGTATTGGATATTAATAAGTCGATATCCTTGCCAGGAACTCAAGTCACTTCCCCTGTTATTCTGAAAAACCCAATTGGACTAATACCGGATAAAGCAAAAGAACAAAAAGATAAGAAAGACCAGCAAAAGGAAAGTGAAAAAGAAGAGAGAAAAAAATCTGTGCAAAGTATTAATAATATTAATAATAGATATAGCATGGATAGCAATACCGAGAATAATCACGTTAGTGATCATGTCTCTAAAGCAGAATCTGAAAATACTGTAATAGTGCCGTTACAGAATCAACCAAGTATAGACCTGAAAGATGAAGTAGTTGAAAATAAAAATAACGAAAATGATAAACCTAAGCATGATGTTGGCAAAAACACAAAATTGAATCCAGATAACATAACTGTATCTGGTTCTCTCGCAGCAGGTGTACCAGACGTATCCATTTTCAGCGAAAATAATATTATCGAATATTACAATGATGATGACGAAGATGATGACGACGAAGCATACGCGTCTGCCAGTGATGTTGGAATTGTGGAAATGGGTGTTGACAACAATTACATAAAATCTGAGGATAATAGTCAACAGGATTCACATGATGATATTGAAAAGACAAATTTAGAAAATCAGAGTCTAGGGGAAAAGGAACGAACCAGTGATATATTATCTGGCCTCATTGATGATATTCAGCATCATATCAATGGCGTGGGATCTAGTGAAGATGTGACCGCTGAGTCAGAAGAAAGCAAAAGAAATGATGGACATGAGGAAAATACAACTGAGTCTAATGATAAAAAGTTCACAAAAGACATTATGAACTACTTTAATAATTCTAAAGATGAAATTGATTTACTGTTCTTGAATAATGATTCAAAGATTAATAGCACTTTGGAGAATATGCAAAGCAAAGATGGAAGGGTGAGTTCCGAAAATAAAAACACGGAGAAAAGCGAAAAGCATGGCTCTGTTAAGGAAAATACAAAAGAAATTGGAAATATTAGTTCGAACAGAGAAGATACCAATGAAATTGTGAAGGCGAATCTTAATGGAGAAACTATAAAGGAAGATAAAAAGATTGATTTTAATGAAAAAAATACAAAACAAGAAGCAGTGCTTGACGATGAAGATGGGATACAAACTGGCATTGTTGATGAAAAAACGGATGTTGATAAAAGTCTGGTGGAAGATGAGTGTGTGGTTGAAAGAAATGATATACCGAGACCCAAGCAGAGTTATGAAGCTGAAGAAAATGAAGAATTTAATGATGTAGATAAGTCATACCATGCTATTCAAATCCAAGACTTCAAAAAATCAAGCAGAAAAGAATTTATATCATCTGAAGATAAAGACTCATCTCCCCGCAGGATTTTCAGTGAGACAGACCTTAAAAATCGCACTGGTACTGAAGATAATATAAACACTTTTGTTAAAAGTCTGAAGTTTATGAGTAGCTTAAAAAGGTTCAATTCTGAGGAATTTGGGAAAATGAAATTAATAATGATGAACAAGAATAGCATTGATACATCTAATAAAAATAATGTTATTAATAATAATATGAACAATGGCTGCGGGGAATCTGGTAAAACAACAACTAATTCAAATAATCACTTCAAAAACAAGTTTGTCAATGTTTTCAAAAAATGAACAACTTTTTCTTTTTTTTTTTTGTTACTTGGTCAATCTGTATCAACCAGACTTGTGATTTCTTGAATACTCTTATTTTTCTTATAATCCCTTTTTTTCTATATTGTTTATTGGGAGTATCTCTTCATGAACGCTCCTAACTTTTCATGTTACGTTTTCAGTACTAGGCTGTGTTGATTGTTTTAGTTCAATGTATTTTTTTATTTTATTTTTGCCAGAAATATATATAAACAAGTTTCAACTAGACAATGATCCACAAATATTTAAATGAATTTATCAAAATGGTTATTATTATTATTATTATTGTTATTATTATTACCATAAAGGATCGAAATCATAATTCCTGCAATCATACATGTTAAAAAAATATATTTCCACGTGAATGTCACGTTTTTTATTTTATTTTTCTTCCAATGAAATTCAAATAAATAAAAATCACCAGAAAACAAAATCATATTATTCGCACTTCATGCTTAAAAGAACTAAAAAAAAAATTTTTCTTTTTGTTTCATTATAGGAGTATTAGAAAGCTTTATTTCTGACGATAACCAGTATTCGATATTACTGGTCTAAATTATTATTGATATCTAGATGAATTATATTTAATCAATATACGTGACACGGTATACATATAAATATACATAAACACAAATACAACATATTTAAAGATGGTTGCTATCTCATCCCTTTCTGGTTGGGCCCTCTTCGGTGCTGCTGTTAGAGCATATCAAATTGGTATCAAACAAAGACCATGGTCCTACAAACCAATGGGCTATGTCTTATCTGCAGGTGCCTGGACTGCCTTTGGTTACATGTTCTACCGTGTCAAGGATAGTCAAGAAGCGTTATTAGAAAAAAGAGTTGCCACTTTACTCGATGCTAGAGCTAAAAGACAAGAACAACAATGAACAAAGAAGAATAATTAATGAAATAAACAAAATATGGGACTTAAATGATTTCACTTTATCCCCATTCAAGAAGCGAACAGCATTTTGAAAAGAAAAAAAATAAAAAAAGAAAATGTCTTCTCAAACCGTTGATAGGATAAAATACAGAAGCAGTCAATTATCCAATCTCGATTTGGAGTCACGCAATTTGATTGAAGTTGATTTGGGAATGAAAACAAAGCATTAAATTTAAAATGGAATCAATCATTAAATTTGAAAATGGAAATCAATAATTGAATTTAGAAAATGGAAATCAATCCATGAATTTGAAAAATGAATTTCAGTTGTTTAGCTTGAAAAATGAAAATCAATTATTTAGTTTAAAATTGAAAGTTAACATTCGTGAATAAATTGTCTGATGTTCATCTAAATTTGCGCTATTGTTTATTACTCTTCTTTTCTTGATATTGGCTTCTAAACCAGAATTGCCTATATCAACACACAAATTATTCACTTTCTCCAATTTTGAATATATATATATATATATATGCGGTGTACTTCCTAATCGTTTGTTTTTAAACATCATATATTAAAACAAACCTTCTACCTTTTATATTATCTCAGTTTACTTCCTCTAATCAATAAATATATACTTTGCATTATTAAACTAACTTACTAATTTACTTAATCTTTATTAAATACGTTAATGCTCGTGCTATCCTCAGTTCTGGACATACATGCATCCATTCACCAAGCTTGTTTGAAAGACTGAACCGTATCAATATCATCCTTTACGCGTAAGATTACACAAGAAAAGAAAAAAAATGTCATCAGAAATGCCAATGTGATACGGATTACTGAAAATAGGCGAATCTGATATTTTAATTCAACTGCTTACCGATCTTTTTAATTGTTGAAGACTCAACTTTTGTCCAGTACATTATTTTACGAATCTAAAGATATCTGAGAGAAAGTTAAGAAAGATGTCTTATTTGGAAATTTTACCAACAGATTTGAAAGCTAAGATTGTCAACGCTATCAGTATGTTTTTTTAATAGACTTTGTGTTCATTATGATTCGAATGGACTATGTTTGCACTGTATTTTTTTTATTAATTTTTAGTGCTTTTCAACTAACAAGTATGTTTATTACTATTTTTAGAAGCTAATCCTGAATCTCTTGACGCGTTCAACTCGCTTTACTTTTATATGGTTGATCAGCAACAAGATAATAACGAAGATCTTAAAAGGAAGAAATCCAGTAATGATAGTTCCAATCTACAAGACTCAAATAATATAGAGGATTATAGTACAATTTTCGAACTTCCAAATCTTTCGTTTCAATCTCCTCTCAGGAAAAAATTGACATTAAAATTTGCTATTAATGAGAAATCCAATAGCAAAAAGCCAGTTATCTTGGTTGTCAATTCAAATTTAAATAAAATAGAAATCACAATTAACGATTTGTCTTCGCTGAACATTTTCTTTGCCAGCTTTTTGCCTGTAATAGAAAAGCCAAAACTTCAATTTTTAATAATATTTTTTAAATCCAACTTGGATAATGTATTGCATAATGATCCTTTGATAATTTCATTCAATGAAGAACAACTTATAAATGAAATGAAAAAATTAAAATACATACCAGATGATGAACATGAAAAGGAAAAAAGGTCTTATAAAGATCGAATAATGAATCAAGCCAAGATTTGTGGATTTCACATTGTTGATCCGTTTGTTTATAAAAATGGAATTAATTCTTTTTATGTTCAAGCTCATAAAGGTACAAAAGAAGGTACATTATATTTCCTTCCGCAACATGTTTTATTTGGCTTTAAAAAGCCAGTATTACTTTTTCATAGTTCAGAAATTAAAACAATAACATATTCGCTGATTACCAGGGTTACATTCAACGTGACTTTCCATATTGAAAGAAATGGCAGCACTGAGAGTATAGAATTCACTATGATCGATCAGCTGGAATATTCCAAAATAGATTCTTACGTTCAACTGAAAGATGTGGTAAACAATTCAATGGCTGAAGAATTGAAAGCAAAAACTTCAAAGAAACATGAAAATGATGATGAAGAGCATGAGGACGAAGCTGAAACTGATATGACAGAAGAAATTACAGGTATTCAAGTTGGCCAGGGTAATGTTGTAGAGGGTGATGACGATGATGATGACCAGGAAGATGCTGATTTTGAATTGAATGGTGTTGAAGATATTGATGATACATCTGATGTTTCTTCAATGGAAGAAGCTGACGATTAGAATATATTATTTTCAAATAGTAATGCATTTCATCATTAAATTTTTTCTTAATACAATATTTGTATATTACTCAGACTGATATTAGATATATATTCGTTTTTTTTTTCTAAATTCATATCAAATAAACATTCTTTTGAATTCTGTTCATATTGACACCACCCTGCATAATTTCTTAGCTAAAAACTATAAAGACGCAAAAATGAAACGCTATTAGTGGATAAAGTAAGAGAGTAAGAGACACACATATGAAATTATTAGATATACATCCAAAACAAAAACAAAAAAAAAAATTTAAAAGTCTGAATTTTAACAAAAATTACATACTAAGCCATATATTCAAGAAAAGGTCTTCAATATATATTCTTCTAACTTGTAAATTTTTAAAGAATATTTGATTTATTTGCGTTTTCCATAACCTTTAACTATTGTTAGAAAATTATTTTAATAATTTTGTGGATATTTAAGTTCATAAAGACTTGTTCTAAGAATGGATGTTCCACAAGCAATGGCCTCTCTAGAGGCCGATTTTGACAATGGGTTAATTACAGCAAAAGGTTTTCTAATCAAATATCAGCAAATTGCCCAACTCAATCCAACTTGGAGCTTACCCTCAATTGATAATTCTGATATAAATGATGACACAGTTTATTCAATTCTTGATTATTGGAGAGGAATCTCTGTGCAACTTCCAGCGTCGAAAACTGAGTCTCTCTCCCAGACTTCTTCAATAAGCTTTCAGAAACAACCCACTATTGTGCAAACGAATAAGATGGTGAGTTCCAGCCAGGACAGATATATGTTAAGTCCAGTAGAACTGGAATCTTCTCGTTACCAGCCTCTGATATTGCAACAATCCAGTTATGGTATGTTATCTGCGAATAATACTGGTACTTCCAGAAGACATTCATACATTCCTCAAACACAACTGTCCAATACTATGCTTTCCTCAGGAGGGTCCTCTTTCTCCAATAATGGAAGACCTATAAGCAGCTTACTGATGAGTGGCAATGACACGGTAAACAAGTCGTACAACGTTTTACCACCTGCTACTGCATCTTCTAGTCAAGTTCGCAATGTTGTATTGCCGTCCGATACAGCTACCAGAAGATCATTTATTCCTGCACCTCAACAACCATTACCATCTATAAAATCGCCAGCACATCTGGAATTTTTTGAGCAACAACAACAACAAGTTTCAAAGGCAGAAGGATTTCAGCAAAATGATACTCCTGAATTCGGTCATGATCAGCGTGAGCAGCAAGTAATCCTGAAAAAAGAAGGAAAGTCAGCAAATCATATAAAATTACAAGCTTGTTTAAAACCAAGAGATCTATCTAGTGTTAACACAGTCGAAAAATTTGATAGTTTACCATTCATTTTACGTCAAAGAGGTAAAACGTATTCTAAAGATTTAGCTTTTATTACTTTAAATGGTAGAAATAAGGATGTAAACTCAATTTCTTGGGAAAAGTTATACTTAAAAGCTGAAAAAATTGCCCAGCAAATCACCAAAAAATCAGGTCTTTATAAAGGTGATCGTGTCTTGTTGATTTATAATAGTTACGAAGTAATTGAATTTGCAGTAGCATTCTTCGGTGTTCTACTTGCGGGAATGGTTGCTGTTCCTATTGGTAATGAACTAAATGTTCATGATATTGCAGAAATAATGAAAAAGACAGGTTCAAAATTAAGTTTAGTGTCCGACACAATCTACAAACAATTTGAAAAATTAAATAATGATAAAGAAAATAAATTTACTTGGCCAAAAGGTGTTATTTTCTGGAAGACAAAGGATATGGGTACTTACTCAGTTTCAAAAAGACATGATTTACCACCCATTAACTTACCAGATTTAGCGTATATTGAATTTTCTAAGTATCCTATTCATTTGCAGGGTGTTGTAATATCCCATAAGACAATTATGCATCAGATGTCAAATTTGACAAGGATCTTATCCTCAAGTCCAAATATGAAAAATTCTATTCAGAGACCTGAAAATATTTATAAAATGTTGAGAGACACTATCTTTTGTACCTCTGATCTCAGATGTTCTAGTGGTTTGGTTATGGGTTTATTGTTTAACATATATGCGGGTACTTTGTTAATTTGGACGCCAGAGTCTCTGATGGACATCCCTGGATTTTATGCAAATGCAGTTACGAAATACAGAGCATCCATTTTGATCTCCGACTTGCTAGGTTTGAAATCGGCTGCGTTTAATTATCAGGCGGATCCTGATAGTACAAGAAAATATGACAAGAAAAGACCAGTAAACTTGGCTAACGTTAAGTGGTGTATTGTTAACTGTTTGACCGTTAATAACGAAGTTTTAGAGATTATAGCAGACAGATGGTTGAACACGTTGGGTTGCAAAAATGCTCGAGAAGCAATAGCACCAGCACTCTCATTGAGTGAATATGGTGGTATGGTTATATCTATTCGTGATTGGATAGGAAAACAAGATAATATGATAAGTAAAAGCCGTCAGCTGAATGATGAAGACGATGAGAATAGACCATTAAATGCTTCAGATTATGATGAAGAACCCTACGCACCTAGTGATTTAAGTGAGCTCTTAATTGACAAAGAATCTTTGAGTACAAACACGGTTAAGATTTCGAGTTATAGGCCATCTCCGCAACTGTTGACTTTAGATCAATATAAGGTGAATACTAAATTTGTTCGTGTTGGTGCCTTTGGCTTCCCATTACTAGATGCTACCCTAGCTATTGTAAATCCAGAAACACTCATGCTTTCTGAAGAAATGCAGGTTGGTGAAATCTGGGTCGATTCGCCCTGCATCTCTGGAGGCTATTGGGAAAACTTGGAAGCCACAAATAAAATTTTCAGGGCTCGTTGCAGAGATAACAATGGGTTTTTAGATGCTAATTTTTTGAGAACTGGGCTTTTAGGTTTTGTGTTTGAAGGTAAGGTTTATGTGTTAGGGCTTTATGAAGATAGATTTCGTCAAAGAATTAGTTGGATGGATATCTCTTCCGGTGACAAAAAACACCTTCAAGGAATTCAAGAAGATGAAGAAGATGCTACGAATGTTGGTGACAATGATTCTAGGGGGAAAATGTTGAGCAGAAATAATAGCACATTTGGTGCATCTACTATAAATACAAACAATGATTTTATTCCATTGCAGTCCAGTTCTTACACGTATCATTATGTTGATCATATCTCGAGTACGGTTTTCAGAAAAGTGGCTCAAGTTGAATGTTCCACATTCGATATATCCATGAACGGAGAGTATGTTTCAGTTATTTTAATTGAAACATCGCTAGTCCAAAAAACAGACATGACATCAACTATAGATTATGAAGCTCTTGAATCGTTGGCTTATAAAACACTCGATGCAATAGAAAATATCCACAAAGTTAGATTATTCTGTATAGGATTTAGCGCACCTAGCTCCTTACCAAGAGCTATGAAAGGTGGCCGTATTGAAATTGCCACTATGTTATGCAAAAATAACTTTCTTGCTGGAAGTTTAAAAATTGAATATGTGAAATTTAATATCAAAAAATCAATTAGTAATATTCCTCATGGTTTGGACGTTGTTGGTGGTATTTGGTCTAAATATACTTCTGAAATGAGATCGCAACAGATTCTAGATCCAGTAAGAAAGCAATTTACTGGCATAGATTTGCGAGATGTTGTTATGGATGAAAGATCGCAAGCAAGATTATCAGATTTCAAAACCATTATTGATGTATTTAAGTGGAGGGTGTTGAATCAGCCTGATACATTGGCATATTCCTCAATTAACGACTCCAAGAAATCACTATCTTTCAACAACTTTGAACAAAAAGTTCTTGCTATCTGTCAGTATATTATCAACAAAACACCTTTGAAAACTGGTGACCATGTTATTTTGATGTATAATTTGAGTGAAGATTTTGTTTGCATGTTATATGCATGTTTTATGGTATGTGTTATTCCAATTCCAATGATGCCAATGGATCCAAAAAGACCACAAGAAGATTGTAATTCATACTTCAGAATAATAAGGGACTTCAATGTAAAAATGGTGTTTACGCATAACGAAGTCGAATCTCAAGTATTCAAAAACAAGCAGATACACAGTGTTGTTAAAACGTTGTTTTCCAATATTAGAGCACCAATCATGAAAAGTACGACCAAAATGAAGAACGTCAAAAATTTGGGAGATCTCAGATCAAAGATTTCAACCAGACAGGCTAAGTTTAACTTCCGTGACGAAAACTCTGTAGTATTAGTATGTTTGGATTGGACGCCTGACGGAAAACGAATCGGTATAAAATATAGTCATAAAGTACTATTGAATCAATGCAAGATAATCAAGGAGACATTTAAAATGGGTAGTTTCAACTCAATATTAAGTGGTATGAGACATGCATCTGGTATTGGTTTGATTCAAAGTGCAATCTTAGGTGTTTACTTAGGATCAGCTACCTATCTTTCACCAGAAAATATATATTTCAACTCTCCAAACGTTCTATTCAGTGCTTTGTCGAATTATAAAATTAAAGATTGCTTTTTAAGTATTCCAAATATGGATTATGCGGTGGCTAAAAATAAACAATTACAAAAATTGCAATTTGGCACCTTGAATAATTTAATGATTGATAACTTTGGAAGACCTAATAGTAGTACATTTGAAAGATACAAAACTTTAGCAGAAAATTCTTTGGGTATTCAGAGATCTGCTGTTAATACCACGTACTCCAATAGATTCAATCCCGTAATTACCTCCAGATCTTATTTGAATTTTGAGCCAGTTGAAATTTGGTTAGATTTATATGCGTTGCGAAATGGTATCGTACAAATTGTGTCACAAAATTCACCAAAATCTGTGAAGTTACAAGATTCTGGTGTTGTATTAACGTGTACTCAGATTGCTATTGTTAATCCAGAAACCTTGAAAGTCTGTAAACCTGGTGAAATTGGTGAGATTTGGGTTAATTCAGAAGGAACAGCGCTTGGTGCAACTAATGGAACTAACAAAAATAGCAATAGCCTGTTTGTGGATGGTTACTTCAATGTAGAATTAGAGGGCTTTGAAGGAGCAAAGTTTTTAAGAACCTGTGACCTAGGATTCTTGCATTCTGTTATCCAGCAACTGATTGATCAAAGACCTATAGAAGTACAACTTTTATATGTTTTGGGAAAAGTTGGCGAGACTTTTGAATTTATGGGGTTACAATATTTTTCTTCAGATATCGAAAAAACTATTGAGAGTTGTCATCCTGATATGATAAAGAGTCATAGCCTTGTATTTAAATCTGAAGGTTACGTGGTTGCAGTCTGTTGCACCAAGAGAAATGATTATTTTGCAGGTTTGGCGCCACTTATCTTTAAGAGTGTACTAGATACACATGAATTAATGATTGACATTATCGCATTTTTACCTCAGAACCATTTCGAATTTTCAAGATTCAATGAGAAACGTAGATCAACTATGATCAATAAATGGGCAAATAATCAAATGAAATTTAACGCTATTTACGGTATCAATCGTGGTGAAATAAGTGTCTATGAGACATTTAAAGAAATGGAACTAATACTTGATGAGGAATCATCTAATTCAACTCAATCAAACAATCTTGATAATTTTGGAACTCCTTTATCAAGCACTACATCTATTACAGAAATCAAAGGTAGCTACTAAAAAGCCTGACTTGTACTATTACTAAAAAAATTACACATAGTTATTCTTTTTTTTTGTTTAGTTAATTATATCAACACTTAAAATCATGCTTACAAATTATTTAATAATTAAAAAAGGAAATTCAGCATAATTGTATTAATAAATTTACCTATTTATAAATGCTGTTTTATTTCATTCATGACATGTAATTCTTGTAACTAAAAAAAGGTTCAAAACAAAACTTAACGAGAGGACATGGCCTTGGTGACAGCTCTCTTAAGAACTAATTCAGCTTTTCTGTAAGCATCAGCATTGTTATCTTCAATTTCTAAAGCAGCTAAAGCATCAGACAAAGCTTGCTCAACCTTAGCTTTAGCACCTCTCTTCATCTTCTGGGATAAGATTGGGTCGGTGATAGTAGATTCAACAGAAGCAACGTAAGCTTCCAATTTTTGTTTAGATTCGTGTTGCTTAGCAAAAGATTCATCAGCAGACTTGAATTTTTCAGCATCACTGACCATCTTTTCAATATCTTCGGTACTTAATCTACCAACGGCATTAGAGATGGTAATGTTAGCGGTCTTACCAGTAGATTTTTCAACAGCAGTAACCTTTAAGATACCGTTAGCGTCAACTTCAAAAATGGCTTCTAAGACTGGTTCACCGGCTGGCATTGGTGGAACACCCTTCAAGTCAAATTCACCCAACAAAGTGTTTTCAGCACAGTTAACACGTTCACCTTGGTAAACTGGGAATTGAACGGTGGTTTGACCATCAGAAACAGTAGTGAAAGTTCTTCTCTTGATGGTTGGGACAGTAGTGTTTCTTGGGACAACTGGAGCAAAAACGTTACCTTGCATAGCGACACCCAAGGATAATGGAACAACATCCAATAATAACAAGTCCTTGGTTTCTTCGGAAGTGGATTGACCGGTTAAGATAGCACCTTGAACGGCAGCACCGTAAGCAACAGCTTCATCTGGGTTAATAGATTTTTCTAATTGTTTACCGTCAAAGAAGTCACTCAATAATTTTTGGACCTTTGGAATTCTGGTAGAACCACCGACTAAGACAACTTCGTCAACACCAGACTTAGAAATCTTAGCATCCTTTAAGACTTGTTCAACTGGATCCAAAGTAGACTTGAATAAGACAGAGTTAATGTCTTCGAATCTAGCTCTGGTGATGTTAGCGGAGAAATCTTCACCATCGAATAAAGAGTCAACTTCAACAGTAGTTTGAGCAGCAGAAGATAAGGTTCTCTTAGCTTTTTCACAAGCGGTTCTTAATCTTCTCAAAGCTCTAGCATCCTTGGAGATGTCTAAACCAGTCTTCTTTTGGAATTCTTTCTTGAAGTGTTCCAATAAGTTGGTGTCAAAATCTTGACCACCTAAGTGAGTGTCACCAGCAGTAGCTTTAACAGTGAAGACACCACCAGCCAAATGTAATAAGGAGACATCGAAAGTACCACCACCTAAATCAAAAATTAAAACGTGTTTTTCCTTTTCAGATTTACCGGCACCTAAACCGTAAGCAATAGCAGCGGCAGTTGGTTCATTAATGATACGTAAAACGTTTAAACCAGCAATTTGACCAGCGTCTTTGGTAGCTTGTCTTTGAGCATCGTTGAAGTAAGCTGGGACAGTGATAACAGCTTTTTCAACTTTTTTACCGATTTTAGCTTCAGCAATTTCCTTCATTTTGGTCAAAACCATAGAAGAGATTTCTTGAGGAAGGAAAGTCTTAGTTTCACCCAAGTATTGAACTTCGATAAGTGGGGCACCATTTTGGTCAATGACCTTGAATGGCCAACTCTTGATATCCTTTTGAACAGATTCTTCATCGAATCTTCTACCAATCAATCTCTTGGCATCAAAAACGGTGTTTGTTGGGTTTAAAGCAGCTTGATTCTTAGCAGCATCACCAATCAAACGTTCTTCTGGAGTGAAAGCAACGAAAGATGGGGTAACACGGTTACCTTGTTCGTTAGCAATGATTTCAACAGCGGAGTCGTATGTGGCAACACAAGAGTAGGTAGTACCTAAATCGATACCGATAGCACCTGGGAAAGTTCCTTCAGCCATTTTGATGTATAAGTAATGTTTCTATTTAGTTTTGGGACAAGCAAAATTAAATCAAAATTGTTTTAAATACAAAATGTAAATAAAGTAATATTTTTAAAAAGGAAGAAATTAATATCACTATATTAGTATTTTCCTAATTTTTTTTTTTTTTTTTTTTTTACCTATACATAATGAAAAATGTTGAAATTTTTAATTAAGAAAAAAATTTTTTGTATGGTGAAGCGATGATTTGAAAAATAAAAAAAAAAGTAAAAAAAAAAAAAAGAAAAAAAAAGAAAAAAGAAAAAGAGAAAAAGAAAAAGAAAATTTTGTTTTATTTTTGAAGTTAACATCCTTGCACCAGCAAAATATTGCCGGGTAACATGAGAATTATATGGGTATATATAATCAAATAGTGACTTTTGTTCCCCCAATAAAACATTTAACAAAATTATCTGATTTTAATAATTGTATATCTCCTTATTTATGCATTGTTAATGTATTTATTGTCTAATAAGTCTTAATTTTTCTTTAGTATCTCATGATATATCCATTATTATATCATCATCACATGATATATGCATATAAGTGCAGATATAAATTCAACATGCATGGACCAAAAAAGATAATAAGCAAAACTAATAGTTGGTGAGAATATTTCTTCTCAATATTAAGATGCAATATTTTGTTCACGATAATAAAAGACTTCAATATAATTTAAATACAAATACTGGTTTCTATTTCTCAAGAAGGCGTCTGGTAAATATTGTATGTTTAAATTGTTGCTTTTTTCTGTTTTATAGAACACAGTTTCTTTCCAACAAGCTAAAAAAAAGGCATAAATTTATAATTTTCAAAATACTCCCAAAACTATCAATCTAATTGTTAATCAAAAACCAAAGTTGCTTTTCCAGTTTGTATTGACGTTTCAAATGATACTTGATGAAATATATAATGTTGAAGCCTGTACTTTTTCTTATTATGGTTATGAACTCTGTTTAATTGTCACGTTATGAATTATGGGCTTTTTGAATAATCAATTTGCCAGTATCAAATTACAAACTAACTGTTTTAAATAAATAGTCAGTCAATATTGACAGTATTGACCTCTAGAAGATTCTTCGTTACGTTCACTCTAACCAAAGAAATCAAAAGGAAAAATAAATAGAAAAGCGAATTAATTGAAAAAAAGTATCGAAAAAACAAACAAAAAAAAAAAAAAAAAGATGCCCAGAATAAGAGCTTTTGACGTTCTAACTATCACTTTGTGTGTTGGTGTCAGTTACTATTCAGGTATGTATTAATAGATAAATTTTCCGAACCTTATTCTATGTCACAACGATGTGATGGAGGTTTTTGATTGAGCTTTCAGGACTTAATTTACTAACTTTTATATCTAGCTAACAAATTTTTTGGTCCAATAATAATGTAAGTTATTTTTGTGATTATTGCTTTCGCTATCAACTTTTTGTGTTATATTTCCACTAACTGTTTTTTTTTTTATCTTACTTATTTATTTAGCGATCAATTGAAAAGAGATGGTAATTTAAGAACCGATATTTCTGTTCCAGAATTCGATGAAGAAGGTAATAGAGTGGACTTCAAGAGGGAGATCCTAGATGCTGAACAGCAAAGACGAGACCTATTATCAAAAGGTACAGCTTCTTCAAGTTTTACAGAATCAAATATTTCAACATCCACAGATGCCAAACCATAATAAATTGTGCAGTTCTCAGCATAATGAATAATGAATTCATGTAAATAATTAAAGGCTTCAAATTTGCTCAATAAAAAAATAATAAATGAATAAAAAAAATATATTATCATAATTATAAAACGAATATTAAAATTACAATGAACAAAAAAGAAAAAAAATGTAGAACATTAAACTGAATGGTATAGTTGACATTAAGAAAAAAAACATTAAAATGTAACAGATGAAAAAATATTGGATAATTAAGAGAAAAAAAGTAAACATTAAACAAAAAAAAAAAAAAAACATTACTAGATATCTTGACATATTGCTAACTTGAATCAAATATTCACTGCATTTTTAGGCTTCGCATTTAATCCTAAATTTTTCTTGTTATTTTGATGATATGCACTGGATTGCTTTTCAAGTAACATGGAAATTTTCTTCTTGACTGGAGTGATTTCTCCATTGTGTCCAAAAACAATATTCTCTTTTGCATTTCTAGATGAAGTTGGAATTTTGTAGGAGTGATTTGTGCTTGATATTGGGAATTTTATGAAGTTGTTGGTTAAATTGCTATCTTTATAGATGTAAAGTTTGGACTTAGATGTTTTTAAGGTGCCTTTCTGCTTGTCATTTATATCAGCTGATGAGTCGTATCTCTCAGAACTACTATAAAGATTAGAGGATGGTTTAGCTACCATTTCAAACGATGAATACTTTTTTAATTCATTGAAATCATCAGCGAGTTCACAAAGGATGGATCTCAAGCTAATTTGGAAATTCTCATTTAGTCTAGTTTGATAAATAAGAGACGTCTCTCCGTTCACTAGTTCCAAGAGTTTTTTTTCAAAATTTTCAAATTTTAAACAGTCACATGGCAACAAAGAATTTTCAAAATGATAAATACTATCAACTTCATTGAGATGAAATTTGGTATCAGTGGTTAGGTTCTTCGACAAGAAATCAATATGATAATCATCGATTTGCCTATCGATCGTATTATTAGTCAAGGATTTATCCGCTGGAGTTGAAAATTTTTGGTTGTTACTCATGTAGGTGGCATTATTGTGTAGTGATAATCCTTGCTGATCTTCTCCACTGTCTCGAATGTAAGAATTGACATGACAACTATCAGTCAAATCCAGAAATACCAAGCATTTCTCGTTCGTTTTGAAAATATTCAACATTTCTTCGCTCAACTTTAACTGTTCCTTGTAGCAGTTGGATTCTGTTGTGACTAACTCAAGTTGATTCTTAAGTCTAGAATTATCATTCAAACAATTCTGTAACATTTTCTTAGCCTTTATATTCTTCAGACTTAATTCATCAATTAAAGACATTTTGAAATCTTCATTTAAAAATTTTTGGCATCTAATAAATTCAGGTAAAATCTTTTGTAAAGAAGTAATCAAAAATTTGAATCTTAACTCATATTTTGAAATTATAGGAAACATTTTTTCTTCTATAAATAATGAATAGTTTTCTTTGATTTCAAAGACATTCTCAATTTTAGTCATCAATTCAGTGTTAGATTTACCAAGTTCATCGTTAGAGTTCTTTATAGATTTTAGTTTATTTTGCAAATTTTTGATTTTTTTAGAAGTTTCGACATTTTCATCAACCAAATCGGCGTTCAAGTTCTTTAAACTTTCAAGGTCCAGATGCAATAATTTATTCTCCTTGAAGATTTTGAAGATTTTCTCATCAGTTTTTAGTTTCTTGGTATTTAAATCCTGAATTAATCTTTGCAAATCATTTCTTTCATTAATGGAGGATCCAAGTTTAGTTTTCAAAATTCTAATCTGTTCTTTATTATTATCTGCATGACTCTGTAATCTGCTAGACTCTTCAAATAAATCATGAAAGACTTTGTTTTTGAAATCCAATTCTTTTTGCAAAATGCTATTATGTTTTAAAAGTTGCTCAATTTTTTCATTTTGGTTATCAATTTGCAATTTCTCATTTTTCAAAAAATTATCAAATTCACATTTATTATCAAGAAGGTTAAAATTCTGTCTTAAATCATGGAATCTGTCATAAATTTTATTATGCTCTTTAATATGAGAGTTCAAGATTTGCATGGATGAAGAAATTGTTCTTTTTAAAGATGTAATTTCAGCTGATTGTGATTTAATTTTATTTTTTAACGATTGATTTTTAACCGAATTATTATAATTATCCATTTTTAGTTTGTAATATTTTTTTTTCAAATATTCTAATTCGTTTGAGGTATTTTTATACTTTTTGATGTCTGTTATTAAATTATTATTATTATTATTATTATTATTATTATTATTATTATTATTATTATTATTATTATTATTGTTATTATTATTATTATTATTATTATTATTATTATTATTATCATTATTATCATTATTATCATTATCATTATTACTGTCATAAGTTTGCTTATCCTTAGCTATTGTCCTATTCATAACTTTGTCATTGTTAGTCATTATGGAAAAATCTAAATTATTATTTTCACGGATATCTTCTAAGGAATCCTCAAATAAGGTTTCTGTGCCAGATTCATTTTCGTCGTCATCATCCAATTCCTCAATATCTGATTTATTTGCCAAAATATTACGATTATTCTTCCGCTGCCAATTCAATTTCATAGCCATTCTTGGACAACCAATGACATTTTTCCGGTCGCCATTAATCTCACTGCAAATACTATTTTCAGAGTTATTATAATTATGGATAGTATTCCAGTCATCGGAGTTCATATATATTAATAAAAGCGTCGATAATAATAAAACATTCATATAAGTGACGCCATTTATAAGCTTTTCAGAACTGATGATGCCATCTATTTTTTTGGATAAATATTTATGGATAAGTAAAATTGATGAATTTACCAGCGCATACCCAATCTGCAACCAATAGTTTGTCTTCTTGGTTCTCGAAAACATTTCTATTAGATATAATTTCAGTATTATTTGTTACACATAGACGTGTGTATTTGCCGGTGAAAACCTGTATACTTTGTTTTATTTTTATTATTTAAAAAAAAAATGAAATGTATACACAATAATAATCACTTGATATTAAATAAATTTGAAGAACAAATTATAATCTTTGAATTATTTATTATATTATCTTCTATATTATACAATTCTTTTGAGGAAAAAGATGAATTTCTGAAATGACGGTTATATGGGATATTAAGGTCAATATTTTTGGAAATTTTGTGCAAGAAAGAGATGTCAAAATTTATAAAAAGATAAATAACCTAAGGTTAAACTGTTTTTTTTTTCTTCTTTGGATAGTTCAGTGTTGTTCTTTTTCCAAATACGGCAAGGGGGTTATTTTTTTATTGTATTGTTTCTTTGCAATAAAATAGTAACGTGTTTCACGTGATTCTATACATTAATCTTATTCGATATTAGATCATGCTATGATTCTTACACAAGATAGTAGGTATTAGTTTATTCTTAATATTTGCATTTAAATAAAAATTTATAGGAGAAATCTTATATTAAACACCAGTTGCCAATTTAGCAGACAATTCAATTTGGGTTTTAACAGTACCAACCAAATATTCAATCATTAAAGCATCTTGAATATAAGTATTGAATCTATTATTGAAGTTTGCCGAATTAGAGTTGAACAATAATAAATTGGAAATTAAAAACTTGCCGATTTTATCTGTTTTTTCATCAGCGACTAATTCACCAGAGATAATTTTTTCAACATATTCAATATTAGCGTCTAACAATTCAATACATTTTTTGAAGTTATTTTGGATCAACATCAAATCATTATAGGATTTATCTAATGGAAGACTATTAGAATCTTCATTTTCGACATTTTTAACAGAATAAGACAATGCCAATTTTTCAGCCTGTCCGTAACTTATTTGATATGAGATTGGATTAAGAACATTGATGCCTTCTGAAATGCTACTATTTCCAACAGGAGTTGTCACATATGTATTAACAATAGGAGCAATTGCATTGCCTTCCGAATCTTTAGATTGCAAAGTCAAGAAAATGTTGGTTGGAGAAAATGTTTTAGAGTTAGAACTAGAATCAAAAAATTCTTGCAATAATGAAGAAAATCCATCCCAAACGTCAGAGGTTTGATACCAACCAACTATCTCTAATGGTGATCTAACAGTTTCTCTACGCAACTGAAGTGCCAGCTTGACATGACTTTCATCTATACTAACTTCCTCACCGTTCTTCTCATATGGAAGCATAAAACTGTCAGTAACCTTTATTCCTGATAAATCATCTGTTCTGTTTCCTAATAATACACCAATGATTCTTTTTTCCTTTTCTGATTTCAAAGAAGCTTCCAAAATCGATAAAAGTGCAGTAGATTCTATTTGAGCTTCAAGCTTACTTTCAGTGAATGCTGAAGCACTAGCACTATTGACTGGTGTAG
Source organism: Saccharomycopsis javanensis (assembly GCA_031125485.1). Classification (NCBI taxonomy): domain Eukaryota; kingdom Fungi; phylum Ascomycota; class Saccharomycetes; order Ascoideales; family Saccharomycopsidaceae; genus Saccharomycopsis; species Saccharomycopsis javanensis. The sequence goes on from JASTUL010000029.1 coordinate 140,077, forward strand.
CAATATTTGGTCTGACTAACGATAAAATTTCTCTAGCCATCCTTAGTGATTAATCAATTATCCTATGTCTATTATTATCAATGATATATATAATACAATCCTTCTAATTTTTGTTGATTCTGCCATCAAAATCAATATAATTATTTATAATATATATAACTTGACAATTGAGAAATTTTCACGTCTTCGCACTCACTCAAAAATTAAAAAATTTTCCTTGAAAAAAAAAATATATGTATACATATATTTCATTATAATAGTTACCCTGACTTATCACTTGATATTTCAATATTAAATTTTAGAGAAGAGTCTCAATTGTGCAGATAATACCAATTGGCGAAATAGATATCGATCAATTAACTGAGAGATTGAGTAGTAGTACAAAAGTATTATTTGCAGTTTTTGGTTTCTAATTTTTCAGAAAGGATAAAACAAAAAAAAAAAAAAATTGAGAGGAATTTAATTCAATGTCTTAATAACCGACAGGTTTTGAACGATATTGGAAAATGACAAAAACCACATAATATGTTCAAAATAAACAGAACCGTAGATGAAAAACTAATTAAAATATGTTGAGAATTATGGTTATCTTTTATAGTTCCATGTTTCCTCTCCCGAGGGCATATAACGATAGCTTGATTGTACGAAAATGATTATTTACAATTATGCAAATATGGTAATTTATAGTTAGACAAAGTTATGGTTATCATTGATATTGTAGTTGAATCAGTTGTAGATCCAACAGTATTATTTTAGATAAATACGTATCTGTTAATAATGCAAAATTCAATAATTCAAGATGAGGCCAAATTAGGAGTTGATAGAAAAGAAAAATGAAACTTTTTGAAGCATAGGAAGTTTGAAAAATTAAAAGTTCTTGCTAATGACTTTACATCTAATTTATTCTAACATTGAATGCTCCAAAATTAACTGTCAATACATTTTACATTATATATTTTTTTTTTAATTAGTTAAAAAAGAAGGGCTTGTAATAATATTCTCATTTTCAGTGATAAACTTTCTTCTTTCTGTTTTTTACAAAAGATTAAAACTTTATATATTTGTGTTTGTAACATTGAAAATTTCGTTCTCTGGATGTAATACAATTTCAGTCTGAAAAGCTTTTAACAAAATTTGGTTTGAACGCTCGAACACCTAAATGGTGTAATTTAGTTTAAATTATCAAGTTTTCGATATTAAACAATTCTTAACGCGTAAAATTTCAATTGATATTTACATTGTTCTTGTTTCAACTTGTATAAAACGAGAGGTATAAGCAAAGATTTTAGATAAACAATTTTTGACGGAAAGTAAAATACATAGGCATTTATTAACATATGCTCAAAGTCGATTGATGTTAAAGGACAGTTCGCAAATTTCAAGTGTAACAAAGTAAATGATGCGAATACGAATGAAAAGATCTTTGGTTATAAGCAATAGAAAATTTAGAGAATCAAGAAAATGAATTAAAATATTGTACACCACATATTCTTTAGATTACACGTCGTTTGCAAACAAAACCATAAAAATTTTAGAGATAAATAAGCATGAAAGAACAAAAATATAAGACAATATCCACATGATAGAAATATATAAAGGAAAAGAAATTCGAAGTTTGTTAATAATTAGTGGAAATGAAATAGATAATATGAGGCATCTAACGTTAGCTCTTATCTCTTAATTACTTTCACAAGCTTTGCAGACCACCAAAAAAAAAAAAAAACAAAAAAAGAAATTGCAATTTAGAAACTAAGCAATCTTGCCAATGAAAGTATATTATACAGTCATGGAAACTTCTATTCGTTTATGTCCTTTCGTCTTTGGTCAGTCTTCTCGTTATCCCTAAAAATGAAAGAAAAAAAGCTTCGATACCAACTTTATTTCCTAGTTAATCGCTTTTTTTCTCATAATATTCTGATATCCTCTAGATTATTTCATGTTACCGATAACTGACTATTGAATTTCCCTTAAAAAGAGACATGGCCAAGACATCTTCAATATTGGATCTTCCTTAAGAACAGACGCGGTCAACGCGTATTCAATATTCAGTTAATCACATTATGCTATTTTGATTCAATATATCGGGTACATTAAAATCAATCATATGGGGTTTCCGTATCCGTTCCGTATTCGCTTCCATATTTATATACCTAAATTCGGTGCACTCTGAATGTAGCTCATCCCTTCGATTTTGCATCTAAACCTTCATTTTCTTAGGGTGCTGGCGGCTAGGATGGGTATCACAAGTTACAATTATCCTCAACGCACATTTATTCTCTTACTCCATAATTCTGGGTGCAGAAAAGATCTTGAGTCTACACTGAATGTCACACATAGAAAAATAAATATTTTCATAATAAAACAACATGATATAATGAAGGCGCTCATTACAACTTCTTTTCCTTTTACTTATTATATAACAGCAGATTCGGTTACGATTTAGAATAAAATTAGTAGCTATAATTTGATATTAATTTCGGCGTTTGTAATTAAGTGTTAACTTAAGTTATTTTTACGCTTATTATTATTTATTTTACTATTTTTTTTTTTTTTTTTGACATTTGTGATAGTCTGATAGTATTTTTCTATTAGTGATAATAACGACAATTGATTTATATATTTCCAAGCAGATAATAATTCTGAAGAACACCCACTCTCTTTAATCTGATGACCAAGCATTTTCCTTCGATCTCTAAATTGATCACGAATCATTTGAAACATCAGGACCCCGCAATAAACATCGAAACGAAAGACGCATCTATCACCGCATCCACAACATCCCTGGACAGCAGCGTATCTCACCTGGTTTCATTAAGTCATAATACTAGCAGAAGCAATAGTAATCACAGCGTTAAATCTAATAATTCAACGACGAACGGAAACAGTCAGCATCATAGCACTCCTCTTCCAAGACTAGGTTCTGCTGCCAGCATTGTTAAAGCCACTAGACATCTTTTAGACAATCGTTCTCCTTCAATGACAGACAGTAATAATACTAACAAAGCTCCTTACATTCCTTGGTATTTGAAACAATCTACAAAAGGTATGAATATTAATACTATATAATTCTTTCTTTTTATTTACTTATTTACTAACGTTTCGTTTCTTGTTTTTTTTTCTCTCTCCTTTTTCTAGATTTGGCGTCCAGTTTCAAAAAGATCTGCAATACCGAGGATGAAAGAATTCATGAGGCAGTAGTAATTGGTGAGAAATCTCCATGGTCTTTACATTTAGGTGCTAATAATGGTGACTATAATAGATACACAAATGTATTGCCATGGGATAAAAATCGAGTCAAGCTACCAGTAGTAGATAGTAATTTATATTCCGATTATATTAATGCCTCGAGAATTAAACTACAGATCCCCGAAATCTCCAGTTTTAATAGATATTATATCGCCACTCAAGGTCCAATGGAATCTACGGCTCCTCATTTTTGGCAGATGTGCTATCATGAAAGTGATCCTACCGATGAATCAAAACCCATTGTGATTGTAATGGTGACTTCATTACAAGAAGGAAATAGAGAGAAATGTTTCCAATACTGGCCTGATGGTGACATGTATGATGACATTTTTTTGAATACCGAAGGAGAATTCGAACAAGGATTTCCATGCTCCTTAATGATATCAATGAAATCAAGACAAATACTCAACGATTATGAACATACCGAATTATTAATAACTCCAAAGCTTAGACAGTCTGATAGTAATAACGACTCATCAAACTTAAATACAAGTAATTATAAGCCTAAAGTGATACATCATTTCTATTATCATAAATGGGGAGACTTTTCTCAACCTGATGAGAATGGTGCCGATATAATCAAAAACATTTCACAGACTGCTTGGAAGATCAATAACGACCCAAATTTAATGGAGAAAAACAAATTCAATGAAAATCCATTATTTATACACTGCTCAGCAGGTGTTGGAAGAACAGGAACATTTATCGCTCTAGATTACTTGTTGAATTGTAGCCACATATTTCAAGAACCGTTGAAAATGATGGATGATACCTCACATTCAATTAAACTAGAAAATGAAAAAAGTGGTGAAGTTGATCCAATATTGAACATAGTGGAGAGTTTAAGAAAGCAAAGAATGATGACTGTACAAAGTAGAGCCCAATTTTTGTTTCTTTACGATACTGCTGAATTAGAATACAAAAGAAAAATACATGATGAGCTTTATCATCATATAGAGAATAGCAAGGAATAACCAAAATGGGTTTTTTATTCACAAACAAACTATTAATTTTGTAAAATCCTAAATATAGATTATTAAATTTTTAGTATAATATACTCCTAATATTCTTATTCATTTTTTCTCATTATCCATTTTATCATTTTGCATAATATTACTACTACAATAATATATTATATTTATTAATTAATTTTACCATATTCAAACATGATAAATAATCTCATTCAGCTATCAATGATCGATTATTATTGATATGCAGAAGTATTTTGAAAATTTTTTATGTTAGAAATGTATTGAGGACTAGTCTAGTGAATTGCATGATTACCTTTTTTTTCTTGTTCATTGATACACAACGGATAAAAAAAAAGGCAAGTAGAGATTTCTAATATCCACTTTTGGAATGACAAGATGAGCTCAATGATTAAATGCTCTTGTTATCTATATTTAATATAATCTAATGATTATTCAATAACGATAATAATGGGAAACTATTTTTTTGGAAATAAAGCTATAAAGGGACAAAAAGAAATAAATTAATCAAATACGAGATTCCAAAGATTAATCAAATATTAAAGAGAGTCTCATAATGCAAAATGATAAAAAGCTTCAAATAAAGCCATTACAGAGGTCAAACTCTTTTAACAGCACCATAAAATCTTTGAACAGGTCAAACTCATATAGTAGCTCTATAAAACCATTGCAGAGATCAAACTCTTACACTAGTACTAGAACTTTTAATTTTGCGAAGAATGAAATCAAAAATCCTAGTATTTCAATACCCGAAGATATTCCGGAAAACTTCAAATCGATAAATAGTAACTTCCAAAGATTGAACTCCGTCTCTCAAAATATTAATGATATGCTTGAAGCTGTTGAATTGAAGCGTCGTAAAGCTTTTTTTGAGGATGGAAATAGCAATAATGACGTTATTGATAACCATGAAAACATATCAATACTATTGCCTATTGCTAGCCGGATATCACATCTTCTGGGAAAAAAATCCACTGGTGACTCCAAACATCTTAATGAAGATAATAGTTTTACCGCAAAAAAATATAATACATTTATCGTACCTAATAGTGTATTGAAATTGGACAAAAAAATGGCATTGTCATTAAACGTGAGACCTACAGATAGACATTTTCTTCTTTGGTTTTCGTTATCCTCTCATGTGCCTTTGGTTGTAGCATGTCTAGGTCCACTAGCTAATATGACTTCTATTTCTGCCTTAGTAGATAAATGGAAAGTAAATTCTGATGGTAAAACTATTAGTGACAATGCATGGACTATCTCAATTAATGGTCTAAGTATTGCTTTTGGAACTGTTTCTGATTTTTCTTTAATTATGAATTTTTCCAAGCAATTAGATTACATGACTGCTCAATCTATTTCTATTTGCGGCTGGTTTATAGCTTCTGCATTGTTAACTGGAATTATAATAGCCAATACGTTTCGCTTGCAAGATGATGAATCTTTGAGTGATGGGTATTACTTTGCTATAATGACAGCAATTCTATATTTTATGAACTCGTTTCTTTTAACTTTAAATCTATGGGGTCATCTTTTGAAAAAATATTCCAAAAATTTTAACTTAGATAAAAATCAACGTGGTGTAATTTTTTACACCTTAGCTTTTGCTGTATGGTTATGTATTGGTGCTGCTTCCTTTTCTTCTTTCAATTCGATTAATTATGGGTCTGCTTTGTACTTTAGTGTAGTAAGTGTTACAACTGTTGGTTTAGGTGATATTGTACCTGATTCTAGCGGTGCAGAGGCTTATGTGTTAGTATACGCATTGGTTGGTGTTTTGATCCTTGGTTTGATCATTGCTACTCTAAGATCGATGGTTCTCAATAATAATGAACCTTTTTTATTTTGGAGTCAAGTTGAGAAAAGAAGAAAAAAATTGTATGAGAGATACATCAAAATGATTGAAGAAGCAAATAAGGAACATAATAAAAAATTGAAATATGATGCAATGAATGATAATCAACAAGTAGAAGAAGAAACATTGAACAATAATGATATGAATTCTAAAGATACTCCAAACATGGGAAATACTAATAATGAAAAGAAAACAAATAACGATAACAGCAAGTATACTTCTTTTGCTGCTTCTAGAAAAACTGAGGCAAATGTGCTAAATTATTATTCCAATGGGAACAAATCTAATAATAATAAAAATGGAAAGAATAAACAGTACCCGTCTGATGAGAATTCAAATCTGAATGAAGCAAGCGAAAATGATGACAATGAAGTTATCAAATATAATGGTCTAAATGATGAAGGAGTGAAAAAAAAAAAGAAAGTTGGAAAACATATGTTAGAAAGGAAATTAAAAGAGAAAAATATTACAATAAATGATTTATCAGACGAGGATGCGTTCATGTTAATGAAGTTGATTAGACGTAAGTCTCATACTTTCCAAAAGATTCTATCGTTAATAGTAACAATTTTTATCTTTATTTGTTTCTGGCTTCTTGGCGCCTTAGCCTTTAAGATTCTGGAAGGTTGGACATATTTTCAAAGTGTGTACTTTTGTTTCTTATGTTTATTAACTATCGGATATGGTGTTCCAGCACCGCAGAAATCTTTTTCTAGAGCTTTTTTTGTATGCTGGGCTCTTGGTGCTATTCCTTTGAATACAATTTTAATATCTAACATTGGTGATGCATTATTTGTCTTGATGATTAATCCGTCTAACAAACTTATGGAATTTATTGTATCAGGGAAGTTTGCAAAGTATATTCCATTGTGGAAAAAAGTTTTTACAGGAATTCAAAGTGAACCAGTCGAAAATGATGTCGATTTAGAAAATAGTTTTGAAAATAAAGTAGAGATGATAAGAAAGGGTGAAGATTTAACATTATCTAACCAAGCATTATTGGATACTGTTAACAAAATGGCAGAGTCAAATAATACTTTATTCAGTGACTTGGATGAAAACAAAGTGTCAATTGTGAATAATAAGAGACCAGAGAAAGATACAGTAGAAGATACATTATTTGATATTATTCAAAAGGCTGTACTGAACTCTTGGGAGAATAATAGGATTGTACTTCAGGCTATTTTAAAACAGCAAGGAGGAATCATTGAAATGATGGATGTCTTGGATTCTGTGAAAGCATTATTGAGAAGTGAAGAGACTTCTAAAAAATATACTTATAAGGACTGGAAGCGACTTTCCACACTATCACACAATGCGGCGGAAATTGTTCGAAAAAATTCGGGATTACCTCCTGTTTATGTTGACTCATCGTTTTGGTTCAGTGAAAAATCTCCATTAAAATATCCCTTGGATGAAAGAAATTATTTCTTACATAGATATTTGAAGGTATTGGATGTTAAAATGAATCAGTTATTAAACGATCATGTTATTGGTTACAATTCATATTTGAAAAATATAGAGGCCAATAATAAAATAATTTTCGAGAGCATGAAGGATATCAAAAAAATGAGAGAATTGAACAATGAATTGAATGAAAATAAAGCAGTCTGAAAATGAAGCAGAAGAAGTGCTTGAAGATTTAGCTGCTGATAGGAAGAAAGATGAATTGATGGCAAGAAAACCTCAATAATAATTTATTCATATTAATTAATAATAAAGAAATTACAATAATCATTTATTCATTTTAATTAATGTCAAAGAAATTATTACAACAGCGGCCCTTCCATATTGGTCAGAAGTAACGAAATTATACAAACAATTTACATGTATTATAGTTTTTAACAATTTAATTTTATTGTTTGTTTAATTGATTTATTGTTTTTAATTATTATGAAAAAGGATATGAACTCAAATTCTTATGTTAAAAGATTTTTTCATGTTGAGTAGCTATTTCTAATTGACGTAATGGTCTATTCACAAAACTGCAAAAAATGTTCGGAAATTCCGTCATGCATCTTTTTTTTTTATTCATTTTCTTTTTTTTTTTTTTTTTTTTAGTGAGTGAATAATGGAAAATTTTTTTTCACTTTGCAAAGGCAAGCCAATATCATTTTTGACTGGATAAGTCAAATTTGGAATAACCAACTGTTATATTACATATACATTTAATGCAAAAAGTTTTTAACTATATTGATATACTATTTAAGTAAAATAGAACAAAATAGAATATACAAAATGGCTAACTTATCTGACGAATCCAAAGAAAGAATTTATAAACTTTTAGATACCTCCAAGATTATTGTTCATTACGCTTGGATTCCATTTGTTTTATATTTGGGATGGAAGAACTCTTCTCACAAACCAGATTTGCTCAACTTGTTATCTCCATTACCTTCTGCTTAAATCTGAAACAATGCATGTATCAATAGGATGTCAAAAAAGGAGGCTTCAACAAATTGGAGAACTAAAATGCGAACTACGCAAGCCGGGCTTTATTGAAGGTATGATTGTTATTAGGGGTTACAGAGTTTCCAATTTTTATTGAGTTGAAAATAAAGAAACGAGAACATGATTTCAGCTCTTTTTCTTCCAAGAAAATTATTGCCTTCCTCCAGAGCTATGTATAACTTATACTCATAAAGTAAACGGCATTGAGCTGTTATCTATTTTAGAGAAGAAAATGGTTTCTTTTCATTTGCTATATAAAAGGAAACTGAAAGCAACGATATAAAGCAAACTGGTCCTTGTATATCCGAGAACTCTATTTTCTGTTATTGTATAATACGATACATAAATATAAATTGTAAATACATATCCAATTCTATAAAACTCAGTTGATTGCGAAAGAATATATCTTTCTGCATATCGTAATTTAGTAGATTATGTAGAAGCAATTAATGATTTTTTTTGGATCGATCTATGATGCTTCTATGCTTCTACTGAATGGTTAATTAAGTATTTGTATTTTTTTTTAATATATGTATCTACTGTAAATCATCAATAATATAATAATAACAATAATGGTAATAATAGTAATAATAATAGTAATAGTAATAGTAATAATAATAGTAATAGTAATAATAATAGTAATAGTAATAATAATAATAATAGTAATAGTAATAATAATAATAATAATAATAGTAATAGTAATAATAATAATAATAGTAATAGTAATAATAATAATAATAGTAATAGTAATAATAATAATAATAATAATAACTGAATCAATGATTTGTATAGAATATTTACTCATTAATCAACTAGTACGTAAATGATAAACTATTGTTGTATACAATCATCTTTCATGTTCTTTAAATTGGCATCTAAAGGTGGCATGTTGCTAACAGGATTACCTTCTTCAAATTCAGACAAACCTAGTTCATGCAATTCATCAAGATATTCACTCAATTTCTGTTTGATATCTTCATTGGCGTCACTATAATTTGGATCTTCGAATAATGCTACAATTTTCTTGTTAATCGCTTGTTGGGCTTGAGCTTTCTGTAATTCATCCAGACTCCAATTCATCTTATTTTTTTCAATAAAAGCAATCATATCGGTTTCCATTTGTTTCATAGGTTCATATAACATATCTTTGCTTATGAAATCTTTCAACATATCGTTCAAAAAGTTATTTGTGAGCCCATTGCCATCGCTACCTTCATGATCGTTGTCTCCAAGACCGCTAAGCAATGCTTCTAAATTTTTGTCAAGTCCCAAGTTCAGCAATTGACTAAGCATTTCTTCAAATTCACTTCTCTCTTTGGCTTCTTCTATGTCTTTCTGTACTTTTTCGTCTTGCCTTTTCAATCTGTTCAAAGTTCCTGAAATAATATCCTTAGGATCATGGTTATCATTTCCTTGACTTTCATTTTCATTATCTTCAATTGGACCTTCATATTCGTCTGCCAATTTCATCATAAGATTCTTGAGAGAATCTTGAGACTTTTCATCCTTACTATAAATATCGCCAAATAATTTTTGCATTTGTTCGTCGATCTCCTTTTGAAGTTGTTTTTCATCTAATTCTACATTATCTTGTGAATGTTCCCCGGATTCTTTGGTTGATGCTGGTTGTTTCTCATCTTCTTGAGATTTTATAGGTTCTTTTGAGTCATCAACTTTCTGGTTAGAGATATTGCTCAAAAGAGCATCCCCCATCTCATCCAAATAGTCATCTAAGTCATCGTAATTTTCGTCATCTGAATTAGACATAGTTTCCTCTAGATGTCCTGTAAATCTTCAAAAAGTATTCTCCACAATATCGTAAGTTCGCTTCTTATTTTTCTTCTTTTCTTTAGAAAAACAAACAAACAAGAGCTAGCAAATTTCAATGAACAGGTCCCTAAACACAAACTTATTTAATCAATCAACTAGAAATTAATCAGTAAAAATTGAAATTGAAATTAAAATTAAAATTGACAGACAGGGGTTGATGATAATTAATCAGTAAAAATTGAAATTGAAATTGAAATTAAAATTGACAGACAGGGGTTGATGATAATTAATCATCATAGTAAAATATTGAATTCAGAATGAAAAGTAGTACCGCGCTGTTGATTTGCATTACCCGCACTTGCAGCTTCTCTTGAAGTCGCTTTATGAAGTTTAACTGAAGAAAATGTAAGAAAAAAAAAACAATACAATATCGAAGATCATGATATACTGGAAAACCCAGTTAATACCATTGTTTGATTTAGGCAGATCTATATCTTTTTTTCTTTGTTTTTCTTTTTTTTTTTTTTTTTTTTTTACAAATATTCAGAATCATTTAATTCATTGACTTAGTGCTGGATAAGTAAATAGATAACATATAAATGAGTAGCGACCTTCGTACCCATCGTTTGCAGGAAGAAAGGTATGTTTGTTTATTTGTCTTGCTCGAAAGCACATCATGATAGGCTAAAGTCATGAATCTATCTCCAAAAAAAAGTTAAGGAGAACTTTTTTCTAACTGTGAATTTTTGAGTTTTTAAAATAGTAGAATATTTGACAGTTGTACTAACATGATTTCACAGAAAAGCATGGCGCAAAGATCATCCATTTGGCTTTTATGCCAAACCAGGCAAGAATCCAGACGGCTCTTTGAACTTACAAAGTTGGACTGCTGGAATCCCGGGAAAGCCAAATACTATTTGGGCGAACTCAGTTTATCCAATAACAATAACCTTTCCGGATGATTACCCATCGAAACCACCGAAGGTGAGATTTCCTCCTAATTTTTATCATCCTAACGTGTATCCATCTGGAACTGTTTGTTTGAGTATTTTGAACGAAGAACAAGATTGGAGACCTGCTATAACCTTGAAACAAATTGTGTTGGGTATTCAGGAATTATTAGATTCTCCTAACCCAGATTCTCCTGCACAGGAACCTGCATGGAGAGCATTTGGAAAAGATAGACCAACATATGAGAAAAAGGTCAAAGAGCAATCTTTGAAATATTTAAAATAGGATTTCTTTTTTTTGGGATATCTTTTCTTTTCTTCCAAACAGGATTGTTGAGGAAGTCATATTTACATAATAAAAGTCAATACAACAGTAAAAGTAATACAACCAGATTATTATATGGAAGAAACTGAAGATATGAAAAGACTAATTCTATGTTGATCATTTGGTAGCAAAATGTTAGATTCGCAATAGATTCTGATATGAGTCTGAAATGGTTAATCATAGTTATATAAAGGCAAATCAAAAATTAACGATTATTCTAAGGTAAATCGGTAATAGATTTTTAGAATTGGAAGCGAATGATTATTAACAATCAGCTCGAAAAGTTAATGTTTATTGAATGATTATCCCAAAAGTAATTATTCAGAAGCAATATGCATATATGCAAGACCAAATACAGTGAAAGTAGAAGAGATTATTCGTTTTTTATTGGTTTTGGTAATTGAGGTTCAAAGAGATTGCCAGGCGAATCCATAAAGGAATGCTATAATATTTTGCTTCTCACTCTATCGCATGTTCTGATCGGTTGTTGATTGAGTAATGTCAAGAATGATGAACGAGTGTCTAATCTTTTGTGTTGTAAGATAAATAATCTTTTTTCTTTTACAAATTAAAGTTGTCAGTATGTTAGATGATTATTGAATATTTCCCTGGAGTTACTACAAATTGCATCTGTACATAATGATTTTCCTGGATATTAAACGGTTTCCTCAAAATAGAAAGAACATGTCAGTAACGTCAATTTCAAATCTTATATGACTTTTTCATCAATTTTTTCCCTTTTTTTCAGTTTCCTCGTTATTATTAATAATTTTTTTCTGGTTATGTTTTTGAAAAAGTTTTCTTTTCTTTTCGAAACTGTAATATAATGATATAAAATATCTACTGTGATAAGAATAGTCTTTCTGTTGAACTATTAAATTAATCACTATAAAATATATGCTCGATTATCCGTTTTGAAACGAATAATCGGTAATATTCTCATAAATATAAAGAAATGGTTATGAGCTCACAAACTCATCGTTATCTTTTGATATTTTTTTTTCTCTTTTTTTTTCTTGAAATATTTGACCTAAAATGATAACTAATATTTGAATATGAATTATTACAATTATTAATAGAAATTTGAATGAGGTAAATAAGCACAAATTAATTTTTTTTGCGATAAGAAACACAATAGTTTTAGTAGAAAAATGTCAGAGGAAGAAAATGATGTTGTTATGAAAAATATTGGAGAGGAAAAAGTTGAAGACATAATAGTGGAAAAGGATGGTCAGCAACTGACTGCCGAAAAAAATACAGCAAATAAAGAAGAAGAAGATGATGAAGAAGAAGAAGAAGAAGATGATGATGATGATGAAGAAGAAGAACAAGATTTAGAAAAGATCAAACTAGTATGTGTGCATTTTAACGTTTGATATCGATTGTAATATATTTTGGTTAATAAGAACAAACAGAAATAAAAAGGCAATGGTGTCGACCTGATAGCCGATTACCTTCTTTTCTCTGTTTTTAAAATTGTTATATCTTAATTGATTCTTTTTTTGTCAGTTTTGTATTACTAAGCTATGTATTTGAAATACTAACATTTTTTGTTTTTTATAGTTGCCTGGATCATCTGAAGATGGAACAGCTGCATCTTTCCAAATCATGGAGGAAGATCATACATTGGGAAATGCATTGAAACAGATAATAATAAAAAATCCGGAGGTAGAATTCTGTGGTTATTCTATTCCACATCCTTCTGAACCTAAACTCCATTTAAGAATTCAAACTTACGATACAACAACTGCCGTTGATGCCCTTCATAAAGGTTTGGATGACTTGGCAGATTTATGTACCGTTATAGAAGAAAAATTCTCCGAAAGTGTTGCCGAAAAATCTCAATAGACATAATTTCTCAAGAAAGCACTTAATTATTCCAATATTTTGCCACTATTTGGATTATCACAAAAGTTTCTTAGGTTTATATATTACGAATTCTTGATACTGATACGGGTTAAGTGACTTGTGCCTTGTAGTCAACTGTTATATATGTGTACCTAAAAACAAACAAGAAACCATTAATTTAATCTTTGTGCTATTTCTTTGACCATTTTGTGTCTATGAAATTACAGATTTAGTAAGTTATCGAATCTATAAAAATAGGAAAGATTTACGAGTTGTTTCCCTCTTTTCCACTATTCTTTAATTTTTTTTTTTTTTTAAAAATACATATACACTATCATTAAATAAATATAAAAATAGAAGCCTTTGTGTCATTTCTAATTTATTGTAACATTTTGTAGATGTTAATCATCAAATTAATTGTAACTAAATTGCCAATCTTGGAGGGGGCTTCTTCGATATTTGGGGTTTGATGTTTGCTGGAAGAAGCAAGTTAAAGAAAAAAAAAAAAAAAACACGCGAAGAGGACAAAAAATATTGAATTTTCATTCTTTGCCATACTTTTCATCTGAAAATGAAGGAAATTATCAATTTCCACTTACATTTCAATTTGAAATATTTACTATTTTTTCGAGTAAATATATACATAGTACAAACATAAGTATTTTATTTATATATGGATTTATACGGAAGACATATGACAATAAAAGATGACTAAACCTAGTTTGAACGATATTCTTGAGAATGAGAATGTTGAAATCTCCGAAGAGAGTGTTGTTAGCCAGGATACCAATGACAATGGAAAATTTCAAGAAGAAGAACAGATTCCTGAACATTTATGTGTTGAATGTAAGGATATGCCTAGTCAATTAAATTGTATCGAATGTGATGAGAATTTCTGTAACGTTTGTTATAACATGATTCATGGGTCAGGAAAAAGAAAATTACATCATTTCAAGAAATTGGAAGATAGTACTGGAAATGAAGAAGATCATGAAATGACTGATGAAGAAAAGGTAAATTTCCATAATTCTGGTAATGGAAATAATAATAATAATGATGACGAATATACCGAAGAAGAATTGGAGAAATTAGCTGAATTACCTTCTGATGAAGCAGCAAATAAAATACTTTTACAAGAGATTAAACAACAGGCTCAATATGTTCCATTAAGATTAACAGCAGAAGAAAGACAGCTTTTTAATCTTTTGGATGCGGCTTTAAATGTTTCTGAGTATACCGATAAAATCGATATTTTTTCATATACGAATAAAAATAAAAGAATCGTATCTCAGTTAAAAGAGATTTGTTCCATTTTATTGGGATTGGTTGTATCCAAAAATATGAAGTTAGGATCTGAGATGATAGTGGAGAAAAATTTTAAAGATCATGAGAATTGGTTTAAAAATATCTTTGAAATTGGCAGAAGATATAAGATCTTAAATCCTAACAGGTTCAACGATAATTTTGGAAAATTGATTTACATGATCATGGATTCTAGAAAATCGGAAGTGAAGAACCATATGGAATTTGATTTATATAAACCTATCAAAACAGTTTACAGATTCTTAGATTCCAGAGATGATAAAAATGCTTTGGGACTATTTGAAGATACATTACTAGTAAATGCTACAGCAGAGATTCAGTCGAGAAATAAAACAAGAAAACAGATTGACAAAGAAATTAAGATTAAAGAGTATGCTATTGAAAAATTAGCTAATAAATATTGTAGTTCTTCTGCTTCTTCATTTGGTATTAATGCCGAAAATAAAACAGGATTCAATAAAGAGGAGATTAGACAAGTGCTATATTCCATCGGTGATGTTAATGCATTTATCAATGCTAACAAGTTACCTGTTAACAGATTGCTTAATAGATTGAAATTTTTTGAAAAACCAGAATCGAAAAGTTTTGATTTGGGGATTTATAATGGATTAGATGGATCTCGATTGACACATAGTCATGACAAACAATATGAATACGTTCACCAG
Source organism: Saccharomycopsis javanensis (assembly GCA_031125485.1). Classification (NCBI taxonomy): domain Eukaryota; kingdom Fungi; phylum Ascomycota; class Saccharomycetes; order Ascoideales; family Saccharomycopsidaceae; genus Saccharomycopsis; species Saccharomycopsis javanensis. Next base: position 155,499 of record JASTUL010000029.1, read on the forward strand.
TCGTTGAGCTTATGGAGTGAGATCATGAAACAAATGATTTATTTGTGGTCTTTGGCGGATGATGATTTATTGGGTGATAATGGCAGTTATAGATTATGTCATACAGGTCAGGGTATGAATAGAGTCAAATCATGTCCAAAAGTTTATAGAGCAATGTTAAACATTGTAGAAAAGGTGAAAAGGCAATCTGGATATTGGATTGGATCCTCGTATATTCATTTAGGCGATGAAACTGTTCCAAACGCTTTATTTTTCTTGGACAAATATTTACAGGTGCCAAAAATCTTGAATCCTATTGATACATGCTTACATTTAATAGAAGAAGAATTTCCAAAAGATGAGTTTTTAGCAACTGCAATCATTGATGAATATACTTCAATCGATAATTTAGTAAAATTGATTTGTCATAGCTTTTTTAGAAAAGCATTCAATGGCTCTGGTGCAAACGATTATTTTTCTGCTGGTAGTTGCGTTGACGGTAGATTGACTAGTACATGGGAGTGGGCCAACGAAATACATAAATATGATTTTTACAAATTCTTTTTATTAACTGGCTTTACCGGCTTTAATGGTTAGATAACTATCATAGTAACATACTAGCATTGTTATTTCGACTATAAATATTCAAAAGTTATATATTATAAACAGCAAACCTGTTATTTTTTAATACATATAGCACATGTATAGACTATAGATTCATTGTAATAATATAATATTTTTTGGTGAAAATATTTTTTTTTTTTAGAGGAAAAATCAACGGAGAAAAAAAATACGTGGAAAAGTTGACTTGAAAAGAAGAACTATATAAGTATTTCAAACAAATATTTAATTAGATTGTGATTACTATTGAGGTTCAGGCTAAAATAAAAGAAAAATCAAAATAAAAGAGAATTCACAGGACAGACGATTTGATATCATTTTTTAGTAAAAGGGAAAAAATAGGACTGCGGATCATGAGTGACGTAATCAGCATAGGTAATGAATTAAAAGTATGTAAAAGGATTATTGATTACATTTGATATAATTGAATTTGAGCTGGATTGTGTTAAGCTCAAAAAAAATTTGATTCAAAGTTAATTTCTTTGAATTATTTTTCAAAATTTCTCTAATTTTTTTGTTAACACAAGGGATTAAATCTAACATTTTTTTTTTGTTTTGTCATGTATTTAGGATGGATTTAAAATTACTGATAAATGGGTTCAAAATAATATAGTATGGATGAGCGAAGTTGAATACTTCTATAGACAAAGGGCGATTATTGAAAAGGAATATTCCAAGAAACTTCAAGCATTGTGTAATGAATCATTTAAAAGAAAATCTAAAATTTCGAGTTCTGTCAGTGTTGGAGATGAGCCATGTCTAACAGCTGGATCAAACGAGAGTTCAACTTTGAATATGTGGACCGATATATTGAATAAAAATGAGTCTATAGCTAAAGAGAAATTGAAACTCTCTAATGATTTGAATGACAATATTAGCGATAAAATTTTAAATTTTCAGAAAAGATGTGATACATATGAAAAGAAGTATGCTGAATTATACTCTTTGATAGTTAAAGAAAAAAGTAATATGGAAGCAGATTTGAAAAAGTCAAAGAGTTCATATTATTCTGCATGTGAAGGTATCGAACATGTTAGAGTCAAAAATGAAAAAAAATCCAATGGTGGCAATACTAAAAAATATTCAGAGAAAGAAGTGAAGAAGAATATCAATAAGAATCATTACTTAATTAGAATTAATCAACTGAATAGATTGAAGGATAAATACTATTTTCAAGATTTACCAGAAATTTTGGATGGATTGCAAGATCTAAATGAGGCAAAAACAATAGAAGTGAATCTGGTTTTGCAAGAGGTTATCAATATAGAAACAAAGCAAAACAGTCAATGTAATGAATTTTTGAATTCATTGAACGAGACTATCAAAAAAAACAGAGCTATAAATGATACAGTCATGTTTATAAAACATAACGTTCAGCAATGGACAGAACCTGTAGATTTCAAATTTGAAAATTCACCAATTTGGTATGATGATGATCAAATGATTACTGACGGAGATGATGAGATGAAGGATTTACGGAAAAGATTAGCGACTGCAAATAATGATTATTTGAACAATGACAAAACGTGTGAAAATCTACAAATGAAGATTAGTGATATCAATAAAACCAAGAGTAATATGAAGGAAACAGGGAAGGTTCTCGAAAATTTGAGATGCTTTGAAGATTCTATTAATGCTTTGCGTAATTTTATCATTAACGATAACCTTAGAGTAGCTGCAGAAGTAGAAATGCAGATTATTCAAAGCAGTGCTGGTGATCAAGATTTAACTTTGAAAGCATCTGATGAGAAAAAGAAGAGAAGAGGATTTGGTTCAATTTTCAAGAAAGACCATCATAGTGGCAGTAAGCACAATGATGTTAAAAGTATAATCAGTGGTAATAGTGTTCAGAGTACATCTACTCATCGGTTTGGTGGATTGAACATAGCGAACAGATTGAGTCATCATCATGGAAGAGAAGTGTCTGGAGGAAATCAAAGCATCTACAGCAATATCTCCAATACGAGCGTTGGAAGTGATGGAGCAGATGCAAACGTGAGTACAGGAACAGGAATAAGCGTGCCAACAACTGCTTCGACATCGAAGACTGTCCAAAGACTTATTAACCAGGGTGTTGCTTCGTATGCTTATCAGGCATCCGATGCAGACGAGACCAGCATTCAAGCGAACGAAACCTTTGAAGTTTTAGCATTGGATGATGGATCTGGCTGGACAGAAATTAAAAAAGATAATGGAGAAGTTGGATTGGTACCTACCAGCTATATTACCATTAGTCAGGTGAATGTAACTGAGAAGAGAACACAAAAGAAGAGCCAAATTCCACCTAAAGTTGCTCCTCCTCGTAAGAGCGGCAAGAATATCAACAGACCTCAAGCCAAGGTCTTGTATAACTACGCTGCAGATGGCGATGATGAGATGTCTATTACAACTGGTGAAACAGTTAATATTATTGAAAAGGATGATGGTTCTGGTTGGACTTTTGGTGAAGTCAATGGTAAAAAGGGATTATTTCCAACGAGTTATGTTCAGTTTTTATAGTCAGAAGGGAGTTGGTTCTCATGAAATGACTTTTTTTTTGCAGTTTTTATATATATATATATATATAATAATAATAGCAAACCAGCATTTAGCAATCAGATTATAGTTCTAAACAAGTTGCGGAGAGATTACGTGGATATTACATGCTGAAGTCCAATAAATGTGGAGCTGTAAAATCGCAGAATTTTTTCTTCAATTAGAATAGGTCAGAATTGCCTCTTGAAAAATGAAAATTTAAATAAAAAGTAAAACTTTTGCCTGAACAGCGTTTTTTTTTTCGTAGGGCAATACTTTCTTATGGTTTTTTTTAAACTTGTAAAATAAAAGCTTCGTTCCCGAAATTACTTAATTTGGAATGACGCATGTTGAATTAATTCTTGTAATAATAAATAAGGTGCATTTAGTAGCTGACAAATATGCATGTATATTTATATAAATATTTCTTTTTGTTTTTCTTTGAATTTTTCTTTTTTTTTTTTTTTTTTTTTTTTTTTGTCTCTTTTTGGTGTTGGAAATTTCTGAAACAGTCAATGTAGCGATACGAAAAGATAAGCGTGGTGGAAAAATGCTGGTTCAACATGAAGAAAATAACAACACCAAAAAAATAAACAATTAATTATATTAAATTCCTATGACAGTTAGAAGGAATTAGAGATAAATATCGTGAATAGAAGACCATATTGGGTATAGATTATAGTTGAATCCAAGAGATTTCATAGTTGAGCCTCGAGGGTAATATATTTAGACAATTGTTTTGATTAGAAAACGAGGAAATCCTCGGTTGAATAATAGACATTAGATACAAAGGATATTCATAACACACGGCTCCTAGAGAACTTAGAAGGTATATCTATTTAAATTGATACTAGAGCCTATCTTAAGATTTCATAGTAGACAATTATCTTTAATAATATAAAAGTACGCGACCATGGGTGGATCTTTCTCGAAATCCAAGATGTTTGTACGTATCTAAATTCGATGTCCTGATATATTTGTTTATTAATGATTTCTCCGAATTTTTTTTCTTAATAAGAACAAAACATAATGATACTAACAAAATTTGATAGAGCAAATGGTTTGGCAACAAAGAAATGCGAATTTTGATGTTGGGACTAGACTCTGCAGGAAAAACAACAATATTGTATAAGTTGAAGTTGAATAAAGGATTAAGAACAGTGCCAACAGTGGGATTTAATGTTGAAGCAGTGACTTACAAGAATATAAAATTCGACGTTTGGGATGTCGGTGGACAGGAGAGAATTAGACCAATGTGGCGTCATTATTTCTCTGGCGCACATGCTTTAATTTTTGTCATTGATAGCGCAGACATCGACAGAATTGGTGAAGCCAAGAAAGTAATGTATGAAATTATTGAAGATAAAGAAATGAGAAATGCCCTATTATTGGTTTTCGCAAATAAAAAGGATTTACCTAATGCTTTGAAACCCCAAGAGATTACTAAAAGATTAGAGTTGGATAAATTAAAAGATCGTATTTGGTGTGTCGTTGCAAGTAACGCATTAACGGGTCAGGGTTTAATTGAAGGTTTGTCCTGGATTTCTAATAATTCGAAATATCAAAAGAGTCTGTGAGCTACCAAGACGACTTGACAACAAATCATAATAGTAGTACTGCTACTACTACTACTAATAATAATAATAATAATGATAAATTAGAACTAAATATAAACAAAATGTCAAACCAGTACTACGAACTTGAAAGACGTGGTCGAAAACTATGGAAGTCACTCAGAGAAATACATATTACGTTATAGTTGGGTATTATTTCAATTATGATTACCATGATAGTGTATCTCATAAAAATAAAAATGGTGTATAACAATTATTATTGGTTTTCGAATTACTAAATTACACATCCTGTTTTGCTTGATATTTAACACACAATAACTTACATTTGTTGCTTGAAAATTCAAATGTCTTATCTCACACACTTTAGTTCCAAATCTATTCTATTAATTGTTTTTGAGAAAAAAAAAAGAATCCCAATCCCCATTTGTTCCTATTCATATATATATATATATATATATATATATAACTATCACTGCTGCTTCACTTATAATATTATTTTTAAATCGCTTTCATATAAGAATTTTATAATTATTGATATTTACAATTTTAATAGCTAAAATAAAAATTTTCGTATTTTTATTATAATTGTAAATCCAGTCCGCCGATTCAAGTTCGTGACTCTTTAGGATTTAGTACTTCTTAATGTATTCTGCCAAATGATCTTTTCTACTAATAATTATAGTTAGCATCTGGTGTCATGAGAAGCTCGTAATATTCCAAAAGTTTAAATTCGATTTTGCCTATTGAATCTTCCTTTGAATGAGTAGAGGGAAATCATCACTTATGTATGAACCTAAACATTACTGCTTCAGGCCTTCGTTAAATCGATATTAGGGCAATTGAAGATCGCTACTAAGCGGTTATTATAAGAACAGTTTGAATTTATTAATTTATTTTATAATGATATAAAAAAATAATATAATAAGAAAATTTTATATTTAGTAATCACCTGGGATTTCAAATACAACTTGCTTACCAGTCAATTTGTTGTAAATAGATTGGAAAGATTCTAATTTGTAGTCAACACTGGAAGATTCCTTAGAGTCCAACAAAACCTTTTGAATCTTGTTACCACCAACCAAGTATCTGACACGCTTACCGACAATCTTAGTTGGGAAAACTAAGTCTTCCAATAAGCTTTCGTGAACAGCAGTCAAAGTTCTGGATCTTGGTCTCTTTTGGGTTTGTCTGGAAGTTCTACCTGGTTTTGGTAAGATTCTTCTTTCAGCCAAGAAAACGACGTGTCTGTCTGGGAATTTCTTTTCTAATTCTCTGGTTAATCTGTCTTGGACCTTGTGGTAACCCTTTAAGGATGGGACTGGGACAAAGATAACAATGGCCTTCTTGTTGTCGGCAACATCAATCTATAAAAGAAGCTGTTAGTATGTTTGCAAAAATACGCAAATAGATAGTGAAACATAAGTACTAGAAAGAAAACCGCGTCAACATATTTTTGAAAAATCGTACTCAAGATTTTTGTTTAAATGATTTTTAATGACCGGAAACCTGTTGAAATATAACAAATTCAATGAAAAAAATGGAATAGCCTTTAATTTGAGTTAATCCCAGAATAGTTGTTTCAAAAATATTATTGCATCGCTGATATAGACCAAGTTTACAAGTCCAAAATTCAATCCAAGTTTCATATCTGTCTTTAAAAAGTATTCGAGTTATCTTTTATTTTTATTTTATTTCAACCTTGCACAATATTGTTCTGATACTGAAAACAGTTTTCCAAGTCATTAAGATGCTATAGTTAAGTAGCTAAATTTAAAAATTAATTTTTCAGTCTTCATTTGCTGAAAAATTTCATGTTAACCCATATTTATATTCATTTACATTATCTATACTTAGTTTCCAAACTTTTGACATTCTTCAGCTAATTCAGATTCCCATGGTTAAGCTTTGTACGCCCTTACTTTGTTTCAAAATACTCATGATTCCATTATTATAACTTTTTTGTTTTCACTTACTTCTTTGATGGACTTGAATTGCAACAATCTCAAGTCAGCCTTTAATTCTGGAGAGTGAGCTTCCAAGTCAACAAAGGCTTGAGCGACTTGTAATTCAAGTTCAGTTGGTTCAGCAGATAAAACTTTAGAAGCAGCAGACATGTTGGTTATTACTTGATTATACTATATTATAGTCGATATTAAGAACAATCAAGTTATAATATGATAATATGTAAAGGATTTACCAATATTCAATTTTCTTCAATACTTTTTTTTTTTTTTTTTTTTTTTTCTCATGTTATATCGGTTTGCTTCTTATGCGCTCGTCTTTAGCAGACTCTTCTCGTGGGCTCATAGTTTCTGAAAAAAATTATTTCACTGTTAGCTGAAGTTTGTTTCTAATTGAACATGCGAAACGAAAAGGAAAATAAAAAATAAATAAAAGAAAAATAGAGAGAAAGACAAAAATACATATTTGCCATAGATGTAAAGGTGTAAAGAGAGCGCATACAAAATTGGAAAAATGCAATGCTTTAGAAAAAGTAAAAAAAACGTGGATTTGTTATTTCCTTAAAACAAGAAAAATTAAAAAAACGTGTGGTGTATATTATGCCCTAAAAAAATACACGTGATTTTTTAAGTAAATTTTTGATGAGGATATTCAACATGGAAAATGTCTTTCACAGAATATATATTTCCTGATATAATACAATTACACACTACAGAAACTATGTTTGTTAACTATGCTCCCCTTACTGGTATCATTTAGGAAGATCAGAACAAGCTGATTGTACTAATAGTCTGTAGAATGAATATATTCACCTTTTGGTGAATTCTTTTTTTTTTGTTGGATGTAAAAAAAATCTATCGTAACCACGAATATCAAGTAACCAAATATATTGAAAGGAATTATATAGATTTTTAACCTAATTAACAACTATCATCAAAATTTAAAGTTTGCAACTTAGAAGAAAAAAAATTTGGTAATATTCAACTGCCAATATATTGATTGTGTTAGGTTACTAATGTACATCAATGACAATCCTGATAATTAGTCCAATATAATTTTGTTTTAACAACTTTCCAACGTCTCGAAATACCATAAAATCATCTCTTTATTGTCAGACCTAATGTTATTACCGTTGTTCTAAGATTTCTTGATCCATACAATATTGGTTACTTCATTTATTATTCAGACATCCTGATACTGAGCTTGTATACTCCGATCATCATTCGGTTTGCATGTTTTGGGATTATCCTTTTTTTTGTTTTTAGTTTTATCCATACTTATTTCTCAAATCACATATACCTTATTTGGATGTCCAATAGCTCATAACAAGTTGAACTAATCAGTTGCCATACAAATTTTCGGCGTTTAGCTTTCAATGCAGCTTTTGCTTTCGTGAATTCTCTTTCGCGAGAAACGTACAATTATGAAGTCTACGATAAATGATAGCAAACTTCCAGATAGAAGGAAATACAGTAATTCGTTAAAAGCTTTAATATCAATATAGATAAGATCTTATCAGATAAACATTCAAGATGAATTATCATGTATTCTAACCATTTCAGCACGTTCTAGCTGGAAAAGACGAGAATACCCACAGGCATCTAAGAAAAAAAATTTTTTTTCTCTTGAAACAAGTCGTGGGTAATAATGGTTTAATAATAAGATGGGCCAAGACAAACCAAATCCATCTGGCTCGACAACAATCGAATACCAAAACAGCAACAGATAAGACTTTAGATGTCATTATTTCGCTTCAAGGTTAAAAGGTGTAGTGGTGCTATGCACGAAACTGCAAACCCGTTGAAAATGGACTACTTTGTAGAAACGACATTATATCCGTGATAAGATAAACTCCGGGATTTGAAAAATCAAACAATAAGGTTAAGATTGTATCATTTCGAGAGATTTAATGAAAGAATAAAAAAGAAAGCAGCTTGGTGAAGCACATCTAATTTAACTAACAGTTAAAATGAATGGAAATGACAATAGTAGATGAATCAAAGAAAGAAAGACAAAAAATCAAGAAAAATAGAAGAACGAAAGTACCTTTTAAAACCAGAATAAACAACATTCGGCGCTGACACCATTGGGCTTCTTGTAGGGTCTTTGTAAAAGAAAAGAAAAGAGCTAGAAAATGAAAATGAAAATGAAATTTTGATGTGTGATTTCAAAAATTGCACCTGGTACTCATATTTTCGCTTAGTTTGAAGCCATGCAAAGTTGAAATCACGCACATCGCAAATAACCAAAATCTATTGAGTGTACATCCATGTCTTGTTTTATGTCCCGTATAGTTGTTCCGTGTGACTATAGACCAAGAGCAAACTCATTCAGCTTGTCATTTTATACTCTATTGTCAACAATGCCTCTATGAAATATTTGTTTAATGATATTTGTACAAACGTCATAAATTTATTCTGTAGACACGCATTTCTACTAAATTCATCTCACATTTTTTTTTAACTTGGCCTATTTTTGTTACAAATATCAAGATTGTTCTTTATTTACCCGTAGCCTTTTTATTACCAAAACTAATCAAAATTTAGTAATGAAAGACTAAGCTTTCTCCAATTATTTATCAGTTGCGGACTTGCAAACCCGTCTCTATGCTAATGATGATCATACATAGAAAGTTCAAAATAATGCTTTTCAATTTTTCTTGTTCTTGTATTTTCATGGTGTCCACGAATTGAAAAGCCTAGTCGAACAAAACAGAAGCATCTTCAATAAATCATTGTAGCTATAAACTCAACTGTTTTCGACTGCTGTTATTATAGCTGTCTGTTTCTTGGATAGTTCAAGCAACTGTATGAAAAAAAAAGGAGAAAAAGGAAAAAAAGAAACAATAACGGATTTAACAATTGAAGAAAAAAAAAAAAAAAGAAAAGAAAAGATGGACAAATAGAGTTTGCAGAGCAAATATGGTGCTTTCTAAAGATAATCCAAGACACGAGTTCCATATATATATATACTTGGAGATATCTTGCTTTTCTTATATTTTATCTAATAATTTTTTTTTCTATTTCTTGTTCTTCCTATTTTCTTCTGTTTCTTGGACCTATTTTTCATTTTATTTCTGATTGGTTTTCTTTTAATAGGTTGAATTTCGTTGTATCGTTTTTTGACATCTCGAAACATACAACGCCCATATATCAATTGGTTTTTTTTTGGAGACCCTTCGTCATTTTAATCGTCGAGCCATCTTTCGTGTGTTTTTGTCACTGGATTTTTTTTTTTTGAACAACCAAATACTATTTTGATTATACACATATATAGATTGGATTGGTTAGGTTAACAAAGCACAAGTATATCAAGCTATTTGTTGATAACAAATTGAATCTCTAGCAGAACATATTTATCGTCATCATCAACTCCATAGCAGATGCATGTTGAAATTGGATCTGTCATTTATGCCGCTGCTAAGCCCATGTTCAAGATTTATTTGATCTTGGGAACAGGGTTTATCTTAGCAAAAATCAATATCTTAACAGTCGACGTCACAAGAAATGTTTCCGATATGGTTGTCACCGCGGTGTTGCCATGTTTGGCATTCAATAAAATTGTGAGTAATATCTCTATCAGTGATTTAAAATCCATTGGTGTGATTTGTCTATCTGCTGCCATCCTTTATTCATTCGGTGCCTTTTGTGCGTTTTTGGTTATTGTTGGAACTCCTCTTCCTAAAAAATGGAGAGGTGGTTGCATGGCAGGAGGTATTTTTCCTAATATATCGGATTTGCCAATTGCTTACATTCAAACTTTGGATACCGGCTCAGTTTTTACAGAGGAACAAGGTGAAAAGGGAATTGCTTATGTTTGTATTTTTCTAATGACATTTTTGTTTTGTCAATTTAACATGGGTGGTTTCAAATTGATTGAATATGACTTTAGAGACTCCAAGAATGATTTGGAGAGTAATTCCTCACAAAATACTAAGTTAGGAAATTCTGATACAACCTTAGAAACCAATACCAATGATGACGACTCAACGAATCAAGAAAAAACTCAATCCCCTCCAACACATCTATCAACAGTGAATAATACTAAAGAAAATGATAAGGATACCGAAAAACAAACCGATAACAATGAAAAGATTGACTATGATAATGATCTTGATAATCTTCCTGATGACAACAGTCTCTCAAGCTCATCTGATATAGTTAGTAGTTTATCATCATCAGCAGCTTCACATGTTATTAGTGACCATCGTCAAAGCTTACCTCAGGAAATGCTGCCAGAAGAACAGCTCAAGCAATCATCTCACTCAGATTCGCTTCGTAGAAGAAGAGGGAGTTTGAATAGCTCTAATGAATTACAAGGTGTGTTAACTAGACTTTCGACTAGTACTTCTTCAATAAATACAGCTAACACTTTGCAACATACAGTTTCAAGAAATCTTCAATTGAGAAGCATGCCTTCACAAAATATTAAAAATGTTGTCGAGGAATATAGTCACGAAAATAACAGAGAGGCATTACAAAAAATACGTACCTTAAAGAAAATTATCACTACAGATATTGGTGCTGCTAACAGTAAAGCAATTGAGGAAGCTGGTGCTTCCATTGATTTCGTTAAAAAATACCACTTGAATTTTTTTGTTTTCTTTTTTCAGTCTCTTATGAGACCGGTATCAGTAGCTTTATTATTATCTATTTTAGTTTCTTTAGTCCCATGGATAAAAGCGCTTTTTGTGGCTACTCCAAGAGTTCCAAACATGCCTAATGCTCCAGATAACTTGCCACCATTGAGTTTTCTTTTAGATTATACATCTTATATTGGTCAAGCATCGGTTCCGTTAGGTCTTTTGTTATTAGGAACAACAATTGCAAGATTATCTTTTGGTAATTTAAATAAAAGGTTCCTTATTAGTTCGTTTACCTTGGTTGTTCTCAAGCTTTGTGTGTGCCCTATTGTAGGTGTGGCTTGGGCTTCAAAGCTTCGTTCTCTTGGATGGTTGGACGATTCCATGATTTTTTTTGTGATTTGTATCAATTATTCATTACCATCTGCTACTACTCAATTCTACATCACAGCTACAAATTCGCTGCCAGACGCTGATGATCATACGCAAATGGAATGTTTGAGTGTGTTTTTGTTAATGGAATATGCATCTTTGTGTGTAACTTTACCTTTCCTTGTCACTTATGTTGTCATGAAACAATTGTGATTTATGCAAGCAGGTTAAAAAAAAATCTATGGTCTGATTAATTTCATCAATAAATTTATTGAATCTTATTGATGGGATTGAATCGAATTTTTTTTTAACCAAAATTTATATATTCTTTTCCTCTTTGTTTAGTTTTTGCATATAGAGTAGTTTTTACGCTAATTACTTGAACATTTTGATTCCATATTTTTGTTTTTTAATATTTAATGTTGTTTTGCTTCCATTTTTCCCACATTATCTTTGATAGATAAATTATAACTTTTCTTTAAAGGCGATATTTTATTAGTTGACCAAAAAAAAGATGAGGAAAAATGGAGAGAACATAACTACCATTACCTTTATAGATTTTCAACAATAAAGACTATTGATTAATTTTAAAAAAAAATTGTAGATAATGATTACATGTCTCTAATAAATTTTTTACTTATTTATCAATTTTATCTCGGAATTGTTTATTGCTGATTTCGTCAGATATTTTTCTTAGTTCGTTCAATTCACATGTTGCGTAAGAAAAGTGCATATTCTGCATGCAAAAGAAAATTTGAACGTAAATGAAGTGGTTGGTTATCCTGTTGACAAGCAATAGAAAAAATACATAAAATATTAAAAAAAAAAAAGATTAATATATAATAACACTAACAAATATCCATTATTCTGGAAATTATCTTACTTTAATCTTTTTGGTTTTTTGATTAAAGAAAATATTTAGACATATTGATTAGACAGTTTTTCATAGTAAACATTATTTGCTTTTTGGATATATTTATTGCTATTTTTTTCTTTCTTTTCTTTTCTCTTCTCTTATCTTCTGCTCAGGTGTCTCCATAATATTTTGGTTATCCGATAATATTGTTTTTCAGTGTTAATTTCTTCAGGGAGATTTGTGAAAAGCCAGATTAAAGAAGAAAATATATTAAACTAGTCAATTAAAAAAGAAAAATAAAATTGTTTCAATAAATAATAATGAGACTTTCAAACGCTACTTTACTAACTTTGGTGGGTTGCATGGTGACAGCCAATGCGTGGGTTATCCCATCACTTGAACAATTAAATGACATTGGAGATGTAATGCCTTGTGATCATGACAAATCGAAAGACAATGATAAAAAAATCCAATCTCAATTAAGTTTGGAGAATGACAACTATATAGATACTAGTGGTAGTGAATGGGAAGCGCCAATTTTTTTCAGTAAGACTTCTAAAGATCGCGAGATTATCCCACACAAGTACATTGTGGTTTTTAAGAAATCTGTTGATGAGACTTTTCTTAATTTTAACAAAGAAATTATCAATGAATTCCAATTCGTTGAACTGTCTAAATTGCGTGACGCTGATCCAATGAACCAATTTTTTATCACTACTGAAAGTCTCGCTGGTGTCTCTAACCACGGTGGTGTCATCGAATCTTTCCATTTAGATGGTGGAGGAATCTCTGGCCTTACTGGTTATTTCTTACAATCTACAATCGATATGATGAAGAAAATGCCCGAAGTTGAATTCATTGAGCAAGATTCCATAGTGACAATCAATGAGTTGCATACCCAACGAGGCGCTCCTTGGGGTTTAGCTAGAATTTCTCATAGATCTCCATTGAATTTAGGAAGTTTCAACAAATACTTGTATGAATCAGAAGGTGGAGAAGATGTTATCACCTACATTATTGACACAGGTATCAATGAAAATCATGTAGAGTTTGAAGGCCGTGCGCAATTGCTTGCTGATATCCCTAACGATGGGGGCTCTCCAGATCCGAATGGTCATGGTACTCACTGTAGCGGTACTATTGGATCGAAGACCTATGGTGTAGCAAAGAAAGTGCAACTAAGAGGTATCAAGGTGATGGGTTCTAATGGCAGCGGTACAATGTCTGACGTTGTGAAAGGTGTAGAAGTTGCTATCAAAGATTATTTATTACAAATGAAAAGTAAGAATATCAAGGGTGCATCTGCTAATATGTCTTTAGGAGGTGGCAAATCTCCAGCATTGGACATGATCGTCAATGCTGGTGTTAAAGCAGGATTAAGTTTTGCAGTTGCTGCTGGTAATGAAAACAGAGATGCATGTAATTCTTCGCCAGCAGCAGCTGAGTCAGCAATAACTGTTGGTGCTTCTACTGTATCTGATACCCGTGCATATTTTTCTAATTGGGGTAAATGTGTGGACATATTTGCTCCTGGTTTGAATATTTTGTCAACATACATTGGAAGTGAAAAAGCTGTAGCAACTTTGTCTGGTACATCTATGGCATCGCCACATGTAGCAGGCTTATTGGCATATTATATTTCTTTAGCACCAAGTAAGACATCGGAATTCAGTTCGGCTGCAGATGTCACTCCTGCACAATTGAAGAAAAACTTAATTTCTTTTGGGTCTCAGGGAATTTTGAAAAATGTTGGAGAAGGATCACCAAATGTTTTGGCATTTAATGGTGCTGGAGAAGATTTGGCCGGTTTTTGGAACTCGGGTATTGACAGTCTCAGAAGTCCTATTCAAAAAGCAGAAGATGCAGCTGGTGATATATTGCACAATATTGAAACTTTTTCCAGGGAATTGATTGGCCATTTGTTTTAAAAAGATACAGGATTAACGGTTGAAGTATTTTGTAATTGAATTTATTTGATCAATTAGTACAATTTTCTTCGGGTTTTTATTATTATTATTATCTGATCTATTTTTCTATTTATGTAAGCCTTGTATAATTTTTTCTCATAAACATTAATATTTTCACCTCTTTGTGAATTTAGATTCAATATTTTGCCAATCTCGTTATGTTTGCAAAACAAACTTAGAAAATTAAACAAATTTAATCAAAAACTCTAATAATAAGTGAGTTCGACCAAAATATAACTATAGCAAATGAATTCAGTCCACAATAACAAGTGATTTAAGCCATGTTGAACAATAATAATCCCACCAGAACAGTTTCAAAGCTCAATCCTGTAACACTAATTGTTAACTAACAATTTATGATAAATATCAACCTAGTAGTCAACTTATCAACTCAATAGAATTTTATAGATCAATAAGTAATATACGGGTTACTTGCATACTATGCGCCCAGACATCAGACCCGGAGTAGTCTTAAAGTTTATGATAATTTACACGTATCATGGATTAATACTACTAAAAAAATAATTTATTCAAAAACTACAATTGTCAAAATAATAATTAGAAAACCATCTTATTGTTTGGTTAAACCTAAAATAAATTTATGTTACGGAAAAATAAGGTCATTTAATCATAAAAATAATAAGATCATATCATATCTGTTACTTAATATTCTCAAAGGAGTAATGTTTGTTAAAAACTCATGATCAAAATCTCCGCTAGTATTATGAATGACGCATGACTTTTTTTTTTCAGGTTAAAAAAATGTGTGAATATTTTGGCAGCAACAATTTCAGCATAAAAAGCTGGTGATTTTCCTCTTTTTTTAAGAGGATTAACATGATTATATAAATCGACACAATTGCTTCTTTAATTTATTTATTGTTTTCAGTTTTAGTTTGATTGTTATTATTTTTATTTTACAGTTTTATTTATTGATTTAGAAAATCTTATTTTGTAAAAAAAAGAATTTTTTTTTTTTTAAATAAGTATAAAAGAAATACATTTTGTATTTGAAGATACTAGTTAGAATTAATCAAAGACAAATAAATTACCGAGAATGTCTCTTTCCAATAAATTATCTGTTAAAGACTTGAACGTCACCGGTAAAAGAGTTTTTATTAGAGTTGATTTCAATGTCCCATTAGATGGTAAGACAATTACTAATAACCAAAGAATTGTTGCTGCTTTACCAACTATTAAATACGTCTTAGAACAAAAACCAAAAGTTGTCGTTTTAGCATCTCATTTAGGAAGACCAAATGGTCAAGTCAATGAAAAGTATTCTCTTGAACCTGTTTCTGAAGAATTGTCTAAATTATTGGACAAAAAAGTTGAATTTTTACATGATTGTGTAGGACCTGAAGTCACTAAAGCAGTTAATTCTGCTCCAGAGGGTTCAGTAGTTCTTTTGGAAAACTTGCGTTTCCATGTTGAAGAAGAAGGTTCTAAAAAAGATGCCGATGGTAAAAAAATAAAGGCTGATAAAGAAGCTGTTACTAAATTCAGAGAACAATTGACTTCTTTAGCTGATGTATATGTTAATGATGCCTTCGGTACTGCCCACCGAGCTCATTCCTCCATGGTTGGTTTAGAGTTACCTCAAAGAGCTGCTGGTTTCTTGATGGAAAAAGAACTTACTTATTTTGCCAAAGCTTTGGAACATCCAGTTCGTCCATTCCTTGCCATCTTGGGTGGTGCTAAGGTCAGTGATAAGATTCAATTGATTGACAATTTGTTAGACAAAGTTGATATATTGATCATTGGTGGTGGTATGGCTTTCACCTTCAAGAAAATCTTGGATGGTACTAACATTGGACAATCTTTATTCGATGCTGAAGGTGCCAAGATTGTTCCTGAATTGATTGCCAAGGCAAAGAAGAACAACGTTGAAATTGTTTTGCCAATTGATTTCGTTATCGCTGATAAATTTGACAAAGACGCTACCAGTGAAGTCGTTACTGCAGAACAAGGTATTCCAGATGCTTGGATGGGTCTTGATGCAGGTCCAGCAACTATTAAATTGTTCCAAAGTGCTGTCGCTAAGGCCAAGACCATTGTTTGGAATGGTCCTCCAGGTGTCTTTGAATTTGATAAATTTGCTAATGGTACAAAACAGCTTTTGGATGCTGCTGTTGAAAGTTCTGCAAAAGGTAATACTGTAATCATTGGTGGTGGTGATACCGCTACTGTTGCTAAGAAGTATGGTGTCGTTGACAAATTATCTCATGTTTCTACAGGTGGTGGTGCCTCCTTAGAATTGTTAGAAGGTAAGGAATTGCCAGGTGTCGCTGCATTGTCTGAAAAGAAATAAAGAGAAATTGAAAACATTTAATGGTTGATCCAGATGTTTTTTTTTTCTCCAACTCTTTTCTCTATAAAGTAATAACCATAAGAATGATCGTTATTATTATGATCTATACATATGTAAACAAAGTAACATAGTAATATACATTCTCTGGTCTCTAAGTTTAATACTGTCTAGTGTAGTAGCAAGTGAATGATTTGTATATTTTAAAAGTTTCCTACAGAAAAAATCAATCCATTTCATTTTAAAATAAAATTAGTTCAAATGTGTCTACCAATTCGCCAAATTAAGTAGAAAAAAGAGAAAATCAAGGTTGTTCTTATATGTAAATACATGCTTGCAAAAAAAAAAAAAGAGAAAGCAGGAAAATTGCAGAGAAAAAAAAATAAAGCAATAATAATAACCGCATACGTAATGTAAGAATTGATATTTGATCTACAGGAAAAGAACAATGTTTTTTATCTTGAACTCATTCAAATCAAGTTTCCTGTCTTTGCTACCTTGCTAGTAATTTGGTGGTGGTTTTCTGATATTTAGTATTAGAGATTTAAATATCAAAATTATACAAAATACCGGACTCAATATCTACAAATCATGGACCGCTGCTCACCTTGAGCAGCGTTACCAGCAGCCCATTGCTAAGTGAGGATACCCCAGATTTTCATTTCTTTTTTGGTAATGGTTCATCTAGCACCGCTAGTACCACGGCATGTAATAATAGTTATCATAATGTGAACAATTTACAGACAAGTTCTTTTTCCAGAAATGTCACTGACTATAATCTAGATGATCAGTTTAGGTCTCTTAAACAGAGGAGTGTCTCGACTAATAAAGAAGAAATTATATCGAAAGATAAAAGATACTATAAATCAGACTTGACAATTTGGGTGTCTAAAATAATGAGCAAACTACGAAAGATTATTTTTTTAGGTGAAACGTTTATTAGTAAGTCGAATGCTGCTTTCTTTGATGAATTTGTGTACAATGTGATTTATTCAAAGCTTTTAGAAGAGCGGCTCATGATATCAAACTACAATGATATACATATTTCTGACCCCAAATATGAAGAAAAATGTACTATAACACAAAATAGTTGTAATTATAAGTTTGAGAAATATAATATACGGCGGTTAACAAATGATTCATTTTCCATTGAGTTATTTCCCAGATCAGATAAAAAATATATAAATGATTTGATGGAAATGATTAGTTTTATTAAAGAGTTAAACAAGAAAAATCTATCATACACAAGGCGTAATCTCTTAGCTTTAAAATTGATGGATATTTTAATAGATATGAAAAATATTGTTGTTAACAAAATCATTTATTCGAGTCTCTTATTGAAAAATTGTTTAGCGATCTTCAAATTCCAGTTTTTAAAAGAGAACATTTTTTTGGATGTTATTTACAAAAAAATTTCTTTAAGGTTGAAAGAAATACAAATTTATGATGACCCAATCAAAAAACTGAATCCGTGTCTTATTGATCAAAACAGAATTATTCGTTATGCTTGTGAAAATATCAAATTGCAAATTAGTCATATAATTTTGAACTTAAAGAAACTATTAGCAATATTGGAAAACTGCTATTCAAGGAAAGAAAATAAGTCAATGAATATAATAAGCTTTCATATAGCAAATTACTGTCAAACAAATAAGATTGATCTAAACAAAATTATAGCAATTATTTATGACTTCTATTACAACTCAATTCTAAAAAATTCGACCGGTTTTGATCTTATGAATAGTAGTCCAGGTACTCTGAAATTAAAACCTATGAAATTGCCTCTAAAAACGGGGTCAATGAACTCTTCTTTACTGTCACCCAGTTTGAGACTCACATTGATGGAGCATTTTAAAAACCGTGGACGTTTAGAAATTGATGATACATCATATGATAATGAAGATTCCCATTCTACATATAGTCTACTCGATAACCACTTGAATGAATTCCATTTAATCCGAAAATTTTACCTAATAATGTGGATAATTGTATTGAATGTGAAAATTAATAGCGAAAATTTCAAGTACAATACGCATGTTCAAGATAGTGACTCCGCAATAAAGAGCAATCCAAATTATTTGATTAGCTCAAGTATTATTGATGTTCTCAAGCTAATAGATTTGCATCATGAAAAATCTGAAAACAAATCTATGTCTGAACTACCGGATTATGAAACACGATTTCACTTATCGAAAATTCTTGTGATTGGACAGCTTCAACAAACCCTTTTACTAGACTCCAAACTTTTTGGTGCGTTGGATGATCAAATGAAGTCATATTTAGGATTGAATAATTTACTGTCTATACTAACTACCAAAGCTTTCAAAACTAGTGATAAAGTTATTTCCAAAAACGAAGATAGTGATCTCCAAAAAAAAGAAAAAGATGATGATTTATTGGCTAATGCTAAACAAGATCTAGTAGAAAATTTAAATTTTATTTGTTATAATATAAAAAGAAGTCGTGACTTAATTGACCTAAAGGATATAGTTACAGGAATCACTGATTTAGCGGCAAATAACAGTTTAGTTAATTATTTGGAATCTACCAATGTCAAATATGATGTTTCTCCACAAAGAAAGAAAATACATGTAAATAATTCAAATTTCAAACTAGATTCACACTCTAGTATTAAAGAAGATGAAAGTTCAAGTCTTGCTGATGCTGAATCTCTATCGTTACTTCCGCCATATCATCCGCTTGCTCTTCCAATAGAAGACTCTGTGAGTCGACCAACGACTTCTAAACCTCTATCTGTGATAACTCGTGATTTAGATTCTTTTTACAATACCGTCTTAAAGGCCAAATCGTCTCCTAAAACTGTGCAATGTCCAAAGACATCATCCTCTCCATCTTTTGCTGTTGTCTCGCCATCTTTCAAACCTGGATTGCAACTTTCCGTTTTGAAAGTAGGCTCTGAAATAGAAAAAGATGATGATGACATTCGAAATCAGACACGTGAGTTTGAAATCCAGGAGGAGTTACGCACTAATATTTTCACTAGTCATAGTGATCAAAATGATGATTTACAAAATGCTAATGTAAATAATACAGTTAAATTTTCTAGACAACATCTAGAAAGAGAACTAAGTAATAGCATAGGATTAATTGTGGGTAACACAAAAACAAGTTCATAACGATATATATCTATGAATACAAGTCTTAAAGCATATCAAGGACATATGTCTTATCTAACAAGAGTTCTTCTGTAATACTTCCAAACTGATAATTCTTCCCAACCTGCTTTACGATAAAAAGTTTTCTCAACTATCCAATCTGGATTTTGTTGCATGAATTGCTCATTAATTTGATCAGGCTTATTTCTGGCGCAATATAAGATATATGCTACACCATCCTCCAGTAGTGTCTTATCCAAAGATTGTAATACTTTATCAGTGATATCCATTCCTTGAGGACCTCCACAAAGAGCCAAATCCATCAACATATCTTCGTCTTCAATTTCTATTGTATCGTTCAATGTGACCTTATTACTACAACTTTTCGAAGTAATTCTCCAGTTGGGAACCTCTTCAGAGGGAACATATGGCGGATTAAACACCAAAACGTCAACCAAATTGTCTCTTAAGGCAGTAGTTAAATCACACTGTATAGAATCCATATATCCTTGCTTCGTTGCAACGACTGTGGTTGAATTTTTCAAATTGAGTTTGTCTGTTTGAATAGATGTCTTGCATGCATAATTATTGAGATCTGTAGTTATAAAATATGCGCTGGGAATAATTTGAGTCTTTATAAAATTAGTTATAATCCCGGTACCTGTGCCTATCTCTAGCACTATAGATTTTGAAGATGACTTAAGAAACTCAAGTTCCTGTTCTAATGTATCGAGAAGTACAAAGGTATCTTCTTGTGGTTCATAGATTCTGTCTATAAAATCATTACTATAGTCGGGTGTGGCCAACATTTATGTCAGTGTATCTTGGATTCTTCAACTTTATTTGAAAGTCTAAATCAAAAAAATAAAAAAGTAGCTAGAGTAGTCTTTTTACAATGCTATAATCAATAGTATCATATTTGCAATATCTGGATTAGGATATACAATTTTCAACATGTAATATGTGAAATATGATGAGTCTTGATTTCAATAAATGAGTGCGTAAAGAATCTATTTTTGAATAAGAAAAATAAATACACAGAGGTCAACCTCCCCAAAACCTATAAGACTTCATTAGATCAGATCTTTCTATTATAGTTTCATTTTGTATCATTACAATATATTCCATAGCAGATTGAAAGAATTTTATTAAAAAAAAACTGAGAATCTAATTAAATTGAGCAAAGAATGGCTTTCAATATAACTGTGAAAGTGAGTAGTGAAAAATAAACTTTTTTTAGTTTTTGACTTTCGTTTTGTTACCTCAGTCTCCTGATAGACAACAGTTATTAACAAGGAGACTTTTAGACATTGACAGGTAAAGAGGTTCAGCTTTCTGTAGAGAATAGTGACACCATTGAGTCAATCAAAGAACAGATTGAAGAAAAAGAAGGTATTCCACCATCGCAACAAAGATTGATTTTAGATGGGAAAAAGTTGGAAGAGGAACATACTGTTGAAGTTTCAGGAGTACAAGAAGATGCCGTATTACATTTAGTTTTAACCTTACGTGGCGGTACAATTTGAAAGTCCAAAATACTTGCTATTTTGTCTATATAAATGTGTGTAGCAGATAATAAAATGAAGGAGAAGACGAAAAGAAAATGTTGTTTCTGATAGAAAGCAATTGCTGTAGATGGATATATTTAGAAAGAAAATTCAAGTAAACTAGATGGTAATAATATGAATCGAATTAAAAAGAAAAGCAGGTAGTATTACTGCGAATAGGTAACAATTTCTACCTAATAATTGGTGGGTAAAAAAAATTAGTTATTAAGAACAAAGGAGAAGAACTAAAGAAAAAAAAAGTTTTTGCGAAACAAAGGAAAGAACTAAATAATAATTTTCTAATAGTAATACTGACAAAAATAGTGGTGAATAACATAGTGAAATAGAGTAAGAAATTGAAAACTAAAACAAAGCAAAGTAAAATTAAGTATAATATAATATGATCAAAAATAGATATAAAAAAATACGACACTAGTAAGAAATTATCAAGTCAGACAATGACACAGCATTTCAGATCATTTGAGTGACTAGTAACAGGTTCTGGAGTATTAGTATTAGCAAACCGACCGTTATTGTTGATGTTATCCCTAACGTTTTTCTCAACAATGGTATCGTTTGTACTGTCACTTTTTTTAACGTTTATTCTATCCACGTTATTAGCTGATGCAATTTGATTATTGCTTGTGGCTTTTCCAAGCTTAACCTCTTGAGCTTGTTGTTCTTGTAACTGTAGTTGTTCTTGTTGTTGTTCACGCTTGGCACGATCTGTTACAACGATCTGGGTGAATTTCATATCTGAAGAATTATCATGATTAGGTCCATTTGCTGCTGTAGTAAAAGTGTCTTCGCTTAATGAATCGGAGAAATTGTTTTGATTATTTTTCAAGACAAATTCGTCGTCATCCGAATCATAATCCAAAGGGCTTGCAACACCAATATTATTACTCAGAGGAGACAAGAGCCCTCTTTGAGTCAAACTTCTAGTGTATGCAGACATAGTATCATTTCTAGGAGAGCGGGATAATGAGTTATTGTAATTGTAAGATGAGGAGTTGTTAATATTCTGATTTGATAAGGAAATGTAACTATTTCTTGTACCTGCATGATAGGTACTCAAACGATTACTGTCATTTGCAAAATATAAAGGAGAATCATTTTTCATATAAGATGTATAGTCAATCTCTGTGACATCGTGATTTGGGAATTGTGAGGATTGTTCCATAACTGGAGTAGTGGTAGTATTGTTATGGATATTGTTATTATTTGGGACAAGAAGACTAGCTCTATAATTATTTGAATCTTTTGTTGACATTGGTCTTAAAGAGCAGTGGAGCACAATCTGGGGGTTTTCATTATTACTATTTTTGATAAGCTCTTGATTGAAAAGGTCAGATAACCTAAGAGCTGTTCTTAAAGACTTTCCTTTGGAAGTAGTTCTTACTTGAGAGATATTAGTCGGTTTTGGAGTCCCCCATTTATTTTGCCAATTGGACACCAAAAAATCGAGAATATCTGCTATGGAAGTATTGAGAACTGACTCGTGGGGTAAATTGTTGATTTGAAGAAAAGTCTGGTTTATAGTGAGTGGTTGTTTATAGTTGTTTAGAAAGACTGTGATTGTGATCAGATCAATTTCGGACATTGTGGGAGTTGAAACTATTAGTTACTTTTAATTGATTCTTTCTTTTTTTTTGGACTAAGATTCTGAAAAATTTTAAAGTTTGGTATTTCTTATCAAGCTGAGTAATTAATTATTTTCAAAAAATTGGTCTCTCATTTATAATATCTAACCGGCAGAAGGAATAAAAAAATAGTATTGTATAAATAGCTTGCAAAATTATTATCGTCCACCTGATATCTATGGATCGTGGCTCAGATCCGGATTAAAAGCAATTGGTTTCCTTATTTTTCGATCAAAACTAAAATGCTGATTGTAAAGCCAAGAGTATTATAAATATATGAACACCAAAAAAAAAATTAAAATAAAAAGAGAAGAATATTAAATAAATTGAAGAACAGAAAAGAACAATAAAAAATTGAATAACAGAAAACAACCAAAAATTAAATTAGAAAATATCTATTCAAAAAAAAAATATTTTGTTTATTACAGAAAAATATCTGATTAAAGAGATCTATAATAAGAAGATTATTTATTTAAAGAGATCTATAATAAGAAGATTATTTATTTAAAGAGATCTATAATAAGAAAATATCTGTTCAAAAAGAAATGGAAATTGAATAAATAAGATTACAATTCTGAACTTTTAGGGTTTAATTGATCTTGTTTCATCTTGTATCAATTTTCTCAAAGTGAATATTCTACTATAACATAACAAGTTTATATGTGCGGCCAAGTAAAAATTTTGTTCCTTCACTATGTCGTTTAAATTTTTCGCTGTTTTCTTCTCTGAAAAATATGAAAATATAAAATTATCAAAAAAATAAAAAAAGGTTTTGCTGCGATGGCGTATCACGTGATGTAAATAGTTCCGCACTTTGCCGTACTGAGTTAAAAAATTGATGGTTAGTTTCAATGACTATATCCACGTGATCTATTTGCTCCGTCATGATGCCGTATGTACTTTTTTTTTTCTTTTAGTTCTCTTTACAGAACAATTTCAAAATTTTCATACAATAAGTCAAGCTTTTTTTTTTTTTTTTTTTTTTGATAGAAAAGCTTTCTAATAATAATAGTAGTTAATAACAATAATAATAGAAATAATGATGAAAATTTATAGTAACTAAGATGTCCACAAATTCATCAAGATCTAAAGAAATCATATCTGGCTTAACTGCAGGATCACTTTCTACCATAGTATCGCATCCACTAGATTTGATTAAAGTACGATTACAATTGGATACTTCGACGAAAACCTCACATTTTCACTCATTACGACGAATCTTGAAAGGATTATTGAATAATAACAATAACTCAACGGAGAGCCATAAAATACGAAATTTGTATCGAGGATTATCAGTAAATGTTTTAGGAAATGCGATTTCTTGGAGTTTATATTTTGCCTTGTACAATGAGTTCAAGTCATTGACAATTGATTCGTCATCACAATTCAATAAAAATGAAGGACAAAAAAGCTCCCAACATTATCATAAGTTTATGTTGTGTTCATTTGCCAGTGGGGCCATAACAACGCTATTGACTAATCCAATTTGGGTTTTAAAAACCCGTTTATTAAGTACCGATAAAAATAGTCCTGGTGCTTATAAAAATATCTATGACGGAGTAATAAAAATTCTAAATAGTCAACTTGGTTGGCGTGTATTTTTCAAAGGTTTCACTCCCGGCCTAATTTCAGTATCTCAAGGTTCTCTTTATTTCACAATTTATGATTCTTTAAAACATCATCATAACATGCATAATAAAAACCAAAAATACGATTTCTGGATGTATCTTTACATCTCTAGTATTTCCAAAACCATATCTACTACCGTTTTTTATCCATTGCAATTAATCAAAGCTCGACTTCAGCTGTTTGCCAATGAAAAGCTGTCACTTAGAGACGTCTTATCAAACACATATGCAAAAGAAGGTATTGGCGGCTTATACAGAGGTCTATACATCAATTTATTTAGAACTTTACCTTCTACTTGTGTGACCTTTTTAACTTATGAGTTAATGAAATCCATTTTGTAATTACATGTATATATATATATATATATATATTATAGATCTTATTAGAATATTAGGGGAAAAATGCGGTTTGAAACGATGTCTGTAGTTAGAAGCCCTGCTTGATTCTTTATTACATTTTATTTTTTAAAACGCCAAAAAAAAATTTTTTTTCTTTTTTCTACATTTGAAAAGCCAAGGCAGAATACTGAAATTGTCTTAATAGAAAGTGAAAAACTATTGAGAAACTACCTGCTAATAGGATAACAGAAATAGTAGAACCACAGTACATTAATAAAGTTAATAAATTATTGATTTTCAGTTTAGACTTAATAATAATGCCAGTGAATGTCCTTGGAAAACGTTTGAAAGCCAAACTCAGTGTCAGTGAAGGATTAACTAAAGCTTTCTATGCTCTTGGATCGACAAGTGCCCAAAAAGTGTGCAGCAAAATAGGTATTTATCCAAAAATGAGAGTCAATCAGTTATCAGAACAACAGGTATTACTTATAACAAAGGAATTATCTGAAATGACACTTGAAAATGACGCTAGAAAGAAAATCCATGAAAATATCGATTTCAAGAGAAAAATTGGTTCATATTCTGGTATGAGACATGTTTATGGATTACCTGTACATGGACAAAACACAAGAAATAATGCAAAAACCGCTAGAAGATTGAATAGAGTATTTAGAAGAGGCATTCATAGTTACAGTTTTGTGGGTCCTTCTGTTTGGTGAATTATCCATTATTTTTAAAGAGCATATAGCATTATCTATACATACTAAATAAATAAAAGAATCTTGTACCTATTATCTGTTTTCTATCATGTTGTACATTTGGCTGACATCTGTTTGTAGAGCTTCGACAAAAAAAAATTCCATCAATTAAGTAACATAGTTATTGATATAGGAACACGATTTTCGGAAGAAAAATCAAATTATAAACAAATGGTCCTCTTCATTATAGACTCTTTGTTATTATAATAAACATACTACTTGTTACTCTGAAAACCAGAATAAAGAACCATAACATCATTAGCGAATGAACAAGGCAAAAAAAATATAATATAATTAAGCAGAAATAATGAAGCAAAGAGAGAGGAAGGTATAATAGTAAAAGATATATATCAAAAAAAAAAAAAAAAAAATTTTGACTCATTATATGAAACAAAAGTGAAAACAGTTTTGCAAAAGCTTACATAGCATTAGTTATATTGGAACTCTCAAATTAAAAATTGTTTCAACCACAACTTTATACACAACATTCCTTTTCGAAAATTTTAGCGCAAGTGTATTGCCTGTCAACCAAAAGCCTTGCATTTTTTCCAAGAGATTTATATTTAGCAATTTTATGTTTAAAAAAGGTTTGTCTATTTTAATTATAGATTGATTTCAACTCAAATTATTTATCGAAATATGGAATCCTACGAAATTCTTTTTGTCAATTCATTAAAATTCGTAATCGCAAATACATGCAATAAAAGAAGTGTTTATACATCCAACCATACTATTATGAGGCAAAGAAATAATAGCAAGTCAATTTTAAGATTACTTTTTAAAAACAAACCTAATCACAATTTTAATTTTAGAACTAAATTGAATTAGCTCTGCTTTCTTAACATCAAAAAAAAATCCTTCTTTGGAGCACGTTACAACAAACTTATTCTACTATTTTTTTGTTGAATTAAATAAAACAGATGGAAACATATTGACTAAGATAAAAGAATTAAAATCAAAATTAGATAAATCAAAAACAAAATTTGTAAAAATGCATATAACTCAACTTATTATTTTGAAACCAATAGGAATCACATTTAATTTTCACTCATCTGGTTGAAAGCAGACAAATCTAATTAAGTTACATGGGAGTACAGAGAATACCAGAGTTATTGTAGTCAACAAGACAAAAACATTGACAGGATTAATCTCAATTTTTTTAAACATTATAAAAGTTAAAAAAATTCAGATCACATGATACTCGCGTGATTAGCTTAGTCTTTAAAGGATACATCTCTAATCTTTTTAAGCATTTGTCACATCTCATGATTATACTAATAAAACTTACTTGTTTAAAATAAATCCTTTCTTGTTTATTGTTATATCAAGCTCCTGGTATCTTATGGTTTCTTCTCATTTGAATAAGACTCCCATATCTGTCTTTTATTTTTGATTGACTTGTGTAATTTACCAATCGGGAACCACACTTTTTAACACGCAAAAACCGTTTTTTTTTTTGTTTTTTTTTTTGTCTTTTCTTATTTTTCATTATTAATAATTACGAAGATTACAAATAATTAATAAGCGATAAAGTTAACACCGAAAATTTCCTTAATTGATCTTTTTGTTACTTTATTTTTTCCGTAAAATAAACATTAATTTTGATCTCACAGCTTTATTTTATATATAAGTCAGTGCTGACTCCTACCTTTATTTATTTTATTGTGTTAATATTACTTACATCTTTATTTAAAATTTGCTAATCAATTTGAATATCTTTTTGTTTTAATGTTCAAAACTATATCTAACAGATTTTTATCCACTACCGCTACTTCAAGAATGTCCTCCGTTGTTCAATCCACTAAAAACAGAAGAACTGTTTACGAATTAAAACCAGAATTGCCTTCAGGCGTTACTGAAAACGAATTAACCACAATCATACAAGAGATTATTAGAAACACACCAACTTCTTTTAATATGCAAAACATCAGAGCTGCTATCTTCTATGGTGACGCTAACAAGAAATTGTGGTCAGATGTTTATGATTCTGTCGCTGATTTACCTTTCGCTGCCAGACCAAAATCCTTAAAAGATACTTCATATGGTACTGTAGTTTTCTTTGAAGAAAATAAAGTCATCGCGGGCTTAGCAGATAAATTCGCTGCATACAAAGACTTATTCCCAGTCTGGGCTGCTCATTCTAATGGTTCTGCTCAAATCGCTATTTGGAAAGCTTTATCCGATTTAGGTCTTGGAGCTACTTTACAGCATTTCAATCCATTCGTCACTAAGGCTTTAGGCGATAAAGTTCAAGAAAATTATGAAGTTGTTGCTCAGTTATCTTTTGGTCTTCCAACTGGAAAACCAGCAGAAAAACAATATGTCGATTATGAAATTCCAGTTTATAAATAAATAAAAATTCAGCATCTGGATAACTAAATAAATGTGTGCTATTTTAAAAATTAGATATTCTGTAAAAATAATCAATTTCAATCATTAAACTTTCCTCTGAAAACTCTTGTTTTCTTTCTTTTCTATAATTCAATATATATTATGTAAAATAAAATCTTTGAGAAAAAAAAATCTGCAAAACAATCATTCAGAATAACCTAAACTTTTTACCCATCTTTTTTAATTGCATAAGCTTAATTCCATTTTTTCCATTATTATTATTAATCAGTATTTTCGATTGGCTTTTACTATTGCTTTCAGAATTCTTTTCAGTTTTATTTATAAATTTGTAATCACTTTTATCAATATCACTCGAAGATGACACAGTTACCCTATTATTATTTTTCACGAATTCTTTCATTCCATGAATTTGTAACCCATCGTCAGAATCTGAATCATAAATATTTGTTTCATTTGCGTTAGTATTGGTACTGTTAGTATTCTTTTCATAAATAACAAGTTTTTTCTTAGAAATGCTAGCATCATTATCAAGCAGAGTAAAATTTTCATTATCAGTTTCATCAAGTGAAGCTGATGACGATTTTTTCGATAACGGAGAATGGATCACCACTGCTGATTTTTGCTCGCTCTGTCGCGAGCTCCCCATTGCAGTTCTGAATTTAGAAAAAGATGATGAAGTATCACCGTATGTGGGTGAGACTAATCCGTTTGTATTACTATTATTACTATTATTATTATTATTATTATTATTATTATTATTATTATTATTATTATTATTATTATTATTATTATTA